>JASAMV010000248.1:0-328119 GCA_030248065.1 Rhynchonema sp. JSB1_4
ACGTGTGTTATTCGCTATTGTGGGGTCAATCTTTTGGTTGATAGTACGCCTGAGATATTGATGTTTGTTTGTATAGGACCTTGTTTTCTGTTTTTGTCTCAGCTTATCATTACAATTATTATGATTATTAAACTACGGTTTATATCTGTGTGCGGAGCGCTATAATTTCTTTATCACAATATTACGATTATGCTATACTGGTATAAAATTTTATCGTCTCAATCAAGATGTTTGACTGGCCATTTTTCTCCTGCAGAGCGTTGAATCGCGCTGCTGGCCGTTAATATTTGGTCAGTGTACATGATTGCCCATGCTGCGAATATATTTAGTGTTTTATCGATTGATTCAGATCACATTTGTAATCGATCACCAGTCAATCGATCAGAATGGCAGGTCGTGGCGGCAAAGTGCAGAAAGTGATGGTACAGCCCATCAACCTCATCTTTCGGTACCTACAGAACAAGTCGCGCATTCAAATCTGGCTGTACGAAAACGTCAACAACAGAATCGAAGGATATATCATCGGTTGGTCGGTCGCTGATGTTAAAATTCCAATTTTAGTTATGGAACCGGATTTTCTCACCCTTACGTTGAGAATAAGAGGTTTTATTGGTTCCACTTGTTCGTGGGCCGGCATGCATTTTGTTAGTTTTTTTATCAGGGCTCGATCGCATTGTTTATTTGATGCCAGAATTCGGAGAACAACTTTTACGCCAGTCAAATGCATCACCTCTCGAAGAATCACTCCGAGTCTGCTCGTCCGTGAAAGATCAGGTGAATTGTCAGAGCATGTACATCTGCTGATTTGTTTGTCAGGTTTTGACGAATACATGAATATCGTGCTGGACGACGCCGAGGAAGTGCACATCAAGACCAAGAATCGACGCAAAGTCGGGCGCATTCTGCTGAAAGGCGATAACATCACGTTGATTCAAAGTGTGCAGTAGCCCCGTGATCAATCACCACTTATACATTTCGTTTGCTTATTCTTGTCTTGTTCTTGTTGTTTGGGGCCGAATTCTGTTGGCGTTCGTTTCGTATTAGATTTTAATAGCGTTTCGCTGCGCAGTTCTGTCCCGAGTTGCTGTTGATGTATGGTTGTTATGAGGCGTGTGGTTTTGTTAATCTTCGTTCACGTGGGACCGAACTAAACTTGAAGGCGGGCTACAACAATTACAACTGCATGTAGATGGACTAACCTTAGTCAGCATTGTTATGCTTTCCTTCAAATTTGGCACGGCCCATTATGCGCGTTTGTCTCTCGTTTACAGCTCACCTGAACACTGTTTCACCATTTGACTCTGAAAAACGTTGAAAATTTGTCATCCGAGTCTGGTCTGAAGCTTGACAAATGCGTCATCGATCGCGGGTGTTCATCTGGTTATTTTCTTGTATTGTGTTTTTCTTGTAGAATGTTGCATTTGTTATGTAGTCCCATAATAAATAACGTCTCAGTGGAATTATTGATTTCAGCTTTTAAAACTGTCGTCTTTTTTAGACCGACAATTCGCTCTATGCGATTTTATTTCCGATGTTCTGTTCCCTTTTTCTTTAAAATGAAGAAGTTCTCGTTTTGTTGTGCAGATATGGAAGCATGAAGCTGACCTTGGTGACCCAAATCTTGGCTTTCGTATTGAATGTCTCCATATTTCTGGTGTCCGCTGCGAGTATTCCGGAACGTTTCGCTATTTTTATTGTCTTTCTCTCAAATTTTTTTCATTAGTCCGGATTTTTCTCGCAGACCGCTTTTCTCGATAGCGACCATACGAACAACTGGGCTGTGCTCGTGTGCACATCACGATTCTGGTTCAACTACCGTCATGTGGCCAATGTGCTGTCGTTGTACCACAGCGTGAAACGATTGGGCATTCCCGACAGGTTGGTCGGTTCTTTGGATTCGGTACCCTTCGTGCCATCTGTTTGTCGGGTGCCAGTATCGCTCGTACCAACTGGTGTATCTGCCGTTTGTTCTTGATTGTGGTGCGCCGATTTTCAGCCAGATAATCGTGATGCTCGCCGATGACATGCCGTGCAATCCTCGAAACCCAAGACCAGGTATTTTCCTTTATATCTTGACGTTGCATTGCAGCCTTCGTAGCTTCGGATCGGGTCCCACCTCTGTTCCTTGAATAAACCGTATCTCTCCGAGTCGCCTGTAATTTTCAGGCCTGAACAGGGAAGCTTCAGAAAGCGCGATGAAGACATGTACATGGCTGAGGGTAAGCACAACAAAAGCGCCATCCGCCGTCAAACGTTTGATGTTTCAGGCACCGTGTTTAATAGCGCCGAGGAGCACATCAATTTGTACGGCGAGAACGTCGAGGTTGATTATCGTGGCTATGATGTGACCGTGGAGAATTTCGTGCGTTTGTTGGTGGGCAGGTTGCCGCCGGGCACGCCGCGATCCAAACGACTGCTCTCTGACCATCGAAGCAACATTCTCATCTATCTGACTGGTTGCTGCTCATTATTTTGTCAGAATATCGTCAAACTTTTATAGGGTCACGATCAGGCCCTATTTTCAATCACTATCAAGGCTATTCATCATATCGGCTGGTTGCCAAGCAGATAACGGTTCATCAGTGATCAATATTTCTCAATGTTGTTCAAACGTTTCATTACAATATAAAAAGTCACTTTATTATGTTCCTAGTGTTTATATTCTTCTTTCACCAGGTCACGGTGGCGATGGATTCCTGAAATTCCAAGATCAGGAGGAGATCACCAATGTGGATCTGGCCGATGCCATTGCACAGATGTGGTCCAAACGAAGGTTACTGAGCGGTCTTTTTATTTTATTTATTTTTCAGCCGTGTTTGTGTTCTGATGCCGAGGTTCTTATTTCTTCACCAACTTAGCCGCCGATCCATTCCGATTAACAAACTTGGGGTTTTATGTGAAACATCGCAATCAGAAAATGTTGGCGCAAATTGTACCAAACCTCCTTTACTCTGATGCAAACGAATTTTTTCTGCAGAAAACAATTCTCCCGGACAGACATTGCAGGTATCACGAGCTGTTTGTGATCCCCGACTCGTGTCAGTCCGCGTCCATGTACCAACTGATCACCAGCCCAAATGTAATTGCAAGCAGCAGCAGTTTGGTCGGAGAGGACTCACTGTCTGTTAGTAACAAGTTGGCCTTCCTTGCCAGACGTCATGTTACTTGAAAAGCAAAGTTTCGCCGTTATATTGGCCCGCAGTAGAGATCAGTCTGGGTCGGTTTCGGACTGGACTTGCTCAAGTTTTTTTGGCTTTGGCCTATTTGTAGATTTTCTAGGAGTTTAGCATTTGACCAACGTAAACGTTGTCTGAGAACAACTTTCCGCTGGTCCAATGTTTGGTAATGACGACGAATGCGTTTGCTGAAAAATACCGACAAACTTCGGCGGAGACCAGACCGAGATTTGTGTTCTTCACGGACCGCCACACGCATTTCTAGCACCACATCGACTATCAACTAGGCGTCTACATTATCGATCGCTACACCTACTACACGTTGGAGTTTCTCGAGCGTTTCGTCCGCCCGAACAGCACGCGCACATTGCAAGAATACGTGAGTGCTTTTTGATACCGATTTTGGTCTCAAGTTTCTTATTATTCTTGTCCGTTGATGTCCTTCGGACCGTCCGTGTTGAAAATCAGTGGTGTGTAAGGGAAATTCGCGACAAATTGTACGGGGCCTGGCCAGGTCGATCGTGTACAGCAGCAGCATTGACATGAGCGTTACAGCTGGACTCGTGTCCGCACCACAAATGCAAGTCGACCGTCGGTGTATCGACGGACAACTACGTGCGCGACCCTCGACGTGTCCGAGTGACCGACTTCTTCGGCTCTGTCCGTCACACACGAACACTTGATGATCACCAAAAGCACTATCAGAACATTATGTTTCACGTGCCTCGTGCATGGATGGATGAGGATGTGCGGCAAGACACGCTGAAGACGAATGAAAGACAAACGTTCCAACTGGTGGATCCCATGGCTGGACTGTTTCAGTCTTGAAATCTGTCATCGAACTTTTGATCACCAATTACTTAATCTAGTCTTTCATAAAACTTGTAATGTGCTTTTTGTTTTGTTTGTCACCGTTCCTGTTCATGCTCGAGGGCTATCCACTCAGCATTAAATGATATACCGCTTACTAAATAAACTTGTGTGCATTTGTTTGTGCGTGTCACTGTATTTCTGCATTCCGATCCGCTCGCAATGCTGCCACAAATCATGCCATGCTAGTTGTGTTCATGCACTTATAGCAGCACACATGATAAAAAATAGGAGTGGGTAACGGTACTTTGTCGATGATGCAGCAGCCCGGAAAGCAACAATTTATGTAATCGTACACGCACGCACAGCCGTTTGGACAATAAATGTGTTTGAAAACAAATAAAAGTTTCAATTTGATAGTGACTGAGACAGGTGATATGACACGAAAATTAAACTGTCAAGAAAAAAATCATACACGTCGGTTTTTTTTGGTTGGGCCACCGGGGTGTTTGGAAAGGCGAGCAAAGAGTCATGTCATGAGGCCACAGAAAACAAATGAGAATCGTTACCGATAACACGTGATGATACGTAAATAGTTGTGTAACTTGGAATATCAGTGCCACACGTATGTATAGCACGATAACAACAGAATACCAGTTCTGCAACGGGATGCAGTGCGAAACTTGTTTCAGCAAGCGCAACGCATGACCTGGATGGAAGCCGTACTGTGTGGAAAAGCGCGATCACGCTTCTTCACGTATGGCATCTAAGTCTGCTGTGGTGTTATACCCAATTCGCTGCCGTGCAGTGAGGTAATACACGCCATGGTTAATGCCCAATCTAAACCAGAAAATCAACTGTTGAAACATTCGGACAGCAAACACACGCGCAGCTTGCAAGCCAGCCATGCGCAGTGTTTCAGAGCTGCGCGTGGAGCGTTCGGGTTTAGATCTGGACCTTAACCTGGGGATATTTACCTGCACGACAGTGAATTAGAAATTTACAACACAAACAAAATGTAGGTAATGATATAATGACAAAGTCAACTACATACAACATTACTATACACGTACACAGACAAATTCATCAAAACGAATAAATACTGGACATGGGTAAGCAGAAAAGCTGATGTTTCACCTATCATCGATCACTTTCGCGCCACAACGCGTAGTCGCACATCTCCAGTTCTCCGTATCGCGCCGTGTTCAATTCAGCCGACATACCGGTGACCGATGTTGGTGTCCACGGCATGGCTGTCATCACACTCATGCATTCACCCGCCGTCTCCTTACGGCGTACCGACACCGGCAGCAAACGCTCCTGCAGCATAAAAACGTCAGACAGTGGAAGCTGACCCGACTGGTTGATGTTTCACAACGTTGTCCAACCTGTATGTAACTGGTCGGTCCCCATTGCAACCAGTTGTATTTGGTGTACATTCGATCGGCAGCACGACGGAACGACACGCCGATCGCGTCAGTCACCTGCACATCAATATGGTTGGATTACGGTAGGTATGTATACTGCACCTGGGTAGACTACACACATGATGTTTGATTGAAGTTGCGTATTCGTCACAGTATTGTTTAGCCACTGCTTATGCTCATCATCCTAGTTTATACTGGCGTAAAGTATCGTTGTTTATTTTTCGGTAAAACAATGTTTTTTAAGTTCTTTTGCAGTACTTACAGGCCTGTCCCACTGTTCCGGTCAAAAAGTGCAGTGTTTTGGGCATCATGAGCACGTGACACAATAGTAGGGTTTCATAGAAAAATTCAGTTCGAACATCCGAATCCGAAAAATTGATCCGAACCAAAAAAATTCATCGGTTTTGTCTTGCACTTTTTTGGGAAAAATAAAATGGAAAACAGATCAAAACCATTGAAAAATGAATGGAAAAGTATTCGGGCCTCGGAAAAAACGGTCATCATTTCTTTTCTGTTCCTTTGCTACTCGTTCCTTTGATCATCTTCTCACGCACAAGCGACATTATTTTTTTATTCGCGGAAAACATCTGTAGCGTCTGCAGCGTTGGCTTGTGTCATATTCAACCATTGAATTAACCCACGGCAACGCGGAACAAAAGGTATGAAACACGTATTATACCGCGTACTGTTCAACCACGAGCTCATGAAACGACTTTTTTGAGTTGGATTGGCGAGATCTAATAATGCTGCGGTCCCTCGTGTTTCGAAAACAAAAGAAAGAGAATTTGTGCATGTTTTGCAATGGCACTACTCTTTCCTTTGTTTTCGAAGTATATTTCGTAGCACGTTCAACAAAAAATTTTAATTAAGAGCTTTTCTTAAATAACGCTGGTTCAAGCAATGCGTTTTCACATTATCTCATCCCATAGTCAGGAACGAAGCTCATAATAATTGGATATTGAGCATTAGTTGCCCCCCAGCTGTCGCAGCTGTTTGTGAGTGTGTTGTGTATATGTATGCCCATATAACGGCACATGTTTCGTCCGCACTAATTAATTGGATCCGAGCCTGGTACTTTTTCAGTTGCGCATACGTCACCGAGGCTTTGACGTCAATCAACCATAGTTCCAGCGAGCTTCGCATGCGAACATAACTAAGCGCATCATAGCTGCTAATAACGTCAAAAATAAACTCATCAGATCATGTGTCTTCTGGACAGAGAAACTTACTTCATTGTTGCGAAAACAGAACAGCAACGCGACCAGTGCGCCCTGCAAATACAATATGCTCGGTTTGTTATGGTACCGAGCTTGAGGAGTACGATTGTGACTGCGGTATCATAGATAATAACACTACGAACCCAACACGAGCCTGATTTTGTATAGGTGGCAGACTAGTGATAACACGGGGCTGCTGATTTGGGAAACGTTACACGTTGTAGAACACAACGTGGCGCATGAGAATTTTCTCTTGCTTGCGTTTTGCACGTAGACCACCTCCGAAATCGGGCTCGTGTTGACGTAGTTTGCCTTTACCTGTGTGGCCGACACGATTGATATGTAGTACTGGAACAACAGTGACGCCCATGGGGGATTGGTGGGGTCGAGAAAGCCGAGAATGTGACTGATACCCAACAACGGGCACAGGATGAGTAGCGCCTTCAGACCCTTTCTGAAACATCACAAAAGCAGGTATGCCAAATTTGATGTGTGAAACAGCCCCGGCACCAGATGTGGGTTTACTTTTCTGACACCCAGGCTGCAGGACCTCAAAATTAGGAGTTTCAGGAAGCAGCAAAGAATATAGCTAGACAGTATTTTTTCGTCAAAGTGGCACTTGAATCGATTGATTTTGAATGAAATCAGCAGCCTTTAATGACACGTGCTCAGCATACGAGCATTGATTTTTTGCTTATTTTACGATCAAACTCGATTAAAGAACGTCTAGTACTTCAGATTGGATTCCCAGCTTCAGATTAATTTAATCCGGCGATCTCGACTGTTCATGTTAATTTAAATCCTCTCCAGAATAAATTAGTATGGGCGCCCTTAGTCATAGTGGAAAATGGAAATGGAAATGCAAAAAATAATCTATGTCCAAGTTTTCCATTTCCATTTCCAGTATGACTAAGGGCATATTGGAAAATGGAAAATGGAAAAGAAACTGCAGCAGTCATGTTTTGACATGTGACAAAAACATTTTCTGTTCCACCCAATTCTCGGCAGCTGATTGGTCAGATTTCACACAGAAAATGTTTTGTTTCATTTCCATTTTCCAGTATGCCCTTAGTCATAATGGAAATGGAAATGGAAAACTTGGACATAGAATATTTTTTGTATTTCCATTTCCATTTTCCACTATGACTAAGGGCGCCCTATGAAAATACGAGCCTGGGAACCCAATTTTATGTACTAAGCATTCTTTAAGCTACTTTTATCGTAAAGTAAGCAAAGAAACAGCACTCGTATACTGGGCATGGGCTACTATACGCCGCTGAATTCATTCAAAATTGATTGAAGTGCCACGTTGACGAAAAAATACGGTTGTATTGATATTGAATACATTGTGCGGTGATTACTGCCATAATCCGTGCTGCTCTGCTTCACAAATCGGGAAGTCGTAACTGCTGGTGCCTGGTGCCCGTACCACTACCGTATACCTGTAGCGGGCCCATTCCATATTCACAGTGGACTGCAGCTTTGTCATGATCACGTACAGAATGACAGCCAGGAAAATTAAGTTGATCTGCAATTAAAATAAGAGTGAAACGCTTACATTTTAGAAGGATAATATTTCAAAAACGTACGAAAAGAATGAATAGAATTGGTCCGATGTAGACGTAGTCAATAAAGCTGACATGGTGGTCAAGATCGCAACTGAAAAAAGGGTCAATTTTAAAGAAAACTAAACACAAAGATTATGAAGACGTACAAAAGAAATATTTTCTTTCGCAAAGAAACGTAAGGTCGACCAACTTCCACGGATTGCTGTGATAAACGAAATGCAACGAAACGGCGATCGCCAGTAACACCAACGGAATGCCTAATGAAGAGAAAATGTGTTTCAAACATCTCGGAATGAAAGCAGTCAAAGTGAAACATTAGTCATTCGGTCAACCTACCCCATCCGACCAGGCCGCACATCCAGAACTTAATACGTTCGACGCGAAACGAGAAAATGATGGTTATGAACAGGAACAGGCCCTCAACGAACATCCAGAAGAACGTCGATGCGATGAAGTATTTGAGTGCGATCGGACCCAATGTGCACGCGTACTGAAACATCACTGTGGACAATTACAATGATCGATTAAAGGGTGTGTCTAACGTCTCTTAACCCCATGTTTTATGAGGTGCAATCGAAAGATGACCTCGACATGCCGGCGTGTGCAAAAAACCGCGTCTTGTAAGTCGCTGAATCGCGAAATCTTGAGGGTTACTTTTCGAATTAAATCAATTTCCGGACACAAAACTCCAGGCGCTTTTGAGTGGGAGCTACTCACGTTTGGCATTATTCTGCTGAAACATTGCATGTTTAAGCGCGGCTCAGCCGCCTATACAATGCACGTAGACGCTCAACACACACCGCTCTGGCTGCTGGCTTGACTGTGGACACAATGAATGTTTCATTTAACACACAGAAGCTGGTTTGTGTGTGTTTCGCTTCGCAGCTTTTTTCCGTCAGCTCAGTCTGAATTTTGTGTCCGGAAATTGATTTAATTCGAAAAGTAACCCTCAAGATTTCGCGATTTGGCTGGTTAGAAGACGCGGTTTTTTGCACACGGCGGCCTTTCGAGGTCATCTTTCAATTCCACCCAACAAAACATGGGGTTAGGAGACGTTAGACACACCCTTTAAGCATCGATCATCGATCACAATCCTTCGTTACCACCCCATATGGTGTGCTTAGTGACGTAAAATGCAGGTCACTATCACGTCAACATAAAAAGAGTCGGCTGAATTTATCAGAATGGGTGTATTTATAAATTCAAACGAAACGAGCACCACTGACTTCCAGCGAGCGTTCAGCATCCCAATGTATGGCCAATGTGCGTATGCCGACGTACATGAAGAACGCAATGATACGACACGTGAATGCAACGATGAGATTGGTGTGGATTTGATTGCGCAAACATTGCAGCTGCCTGAAACGGGATTGCTGTAAGTTTACAAAGAATTTAATTAATACCATATAAACGCATTGCAAGCCCAAGCCTTCCGTCCAACAACACCAACTTGTAATGATAGAATATGGCGAGAGCAATGCAGAGAAAGACGAGTGAAATGGTGTATCCAATGCCGTAGATGTAGTACATGATTGTTATGTGCGCGACGTCCGGCAAGTCAGACTGAAAAAATGTGCGGATTTGGGAAATACGGTCAAGGAAATTGTCGCAAATCAGTCGATACTGTGTAAGCTAACCTTATGGTAACAATCGTGAATGATCGCAGGCCCCAATTGCCCATCGTCACCACACAGCCGTCGCGCAGAACCTGGCGAAAAAAATTTACATACATGATCCAGACGTTGGGTTTGAGACAAAATTCCAGTGTGAAACATCAGAGAACGGACAAAACAACGCGGTGTATGTATATACGCAGTATAGGCTTGGCCAACACAGCCGGCAGACGCTTTCTTTTCGCATCAACTGTTTTTAACCGCTGTTTGACCCCCGCTGCTCTGTGCGTGACGCGAAACACATACATAGACTGGGACCGACCTCCGAAATCAATACCCAGATACTCCGAGCATTGCAATTCTGAGTAGGTGTTGACCGCTGTTCGGTCCCAACACACGTATCGCTCATCAAACATTTGCTCCACCAGCTCGGGGCACATGTTCGTGTTGTTGTCTGTAAAGTTCTTCGATTTTATATTATGAATTTCTGTCAGTTTCTCCCTTTCAATGGACCCGCTTTGTTTGTCGTATACTCCATGAGAAAACAAATAAACAGAACACGAAGGCGATCGGCAGATGATCCCAAACACCTACTACAGGTCCAGTCGATCGTCTGATGATGAACATATGCGGGGGGAAATGCCTGCTGTATTACTTATGGTGAATGACAAAGTCCATGTCCACGTTTTTTTCACTAATTTAGTCGACCGCATCGATAGCTAGAGGCTGTAAGTAGAAGGGGTGGTGCGCATCAGCACTTTCGGCTAATAGTTTTGTCGTCAAATCATGCCGTCAAATGAAGTTGTCGAGCAAGTAATATAGAGCCCCAAGTGAGCGCGAGAATGTGATGTGACGACAAAATGTGACGACACTGGTACTATACGCCACACATTCTAGATGAAGAATATTCTGGTAATCAAACTCTTGTGTCGAGCGCGGTTAACTCACAACACATAATACATAATATCGATGATGGACTGTATACCTGAGCGGACGGTGTGCGGGTAGAGCATGTCGATCCATTGTTTGGCCCTCGCATTGTCGCCAAAGTGTTTGCTGAGCACTGTCAGTATCTGATCGGTGGTCTGATGATTGAATATGTGCCGCCATTCACACAACTCCTGCCGGGTGGTCGTCGATGCGTTCATGCTCGCGTCGGGCGTCTCGGAAAACAGGGACATCAGACCATCTGCAATTCCGGTTTGCGTCGATATCAAACTTGGTGATGTGATCAGATGTGATTGGATCGAATCGGATTACACAGTCACGTTGATGTGATGTGACTATGACTAGGTAGTCACATCGTGATGCATCACGTGATGTGATCGGATATGCCTTGGATCGGACACACACACACACACACACACACACACACACACACACACACACACACACACACACACACACACACACACACACACACACACACACACACACACACACACACACACACACACACACACACACACACACACACACACACACACACACACACACACACACACACACACACACACACACACACACACACACACACACACACACACACACACACACACACACACACACACACACACACACACACACACACACACACACACACACACACACACACACACACAGGGTTGATGTTATAAACAGGGATGTACATTACAAAAACAATGCTGCAGCAATACAATGCCTGTCCATATGGCAAGTCAGACAGATCAGATCACATCACGTGATGTGACTATGTAGTCAGATCCGATCACATTGATGTGATGTGACTGGGTAGACCGATCACATCCGATCACCAAGTTTGTTATCGACCTTGGTCCCGCAGTGAACAGTGACCATAGGTATGGTATTCGATCTGGAGTTGTACTGGCCTGATTTTTCATCAAGCGTGTTCGGAAATTTTTTCAGTATCATCAATAATCGACGAGCGTTAGAGTGGTGAGGTCATAGAACTACTTTCACGACGATCGATCATTGACATCCAAAAATCACCAGTTTCGACTGTTAAAAAATCTGGCCAAACTCGAAGTAAACGAGACCGGTTTGATGGGGCCGGTCCGTGATCATGGCAGCAATGAGATTTAGAATCAGGCCTGGGCAGTTTGGTATAACTTGGTGATGGAAACAAAAATGCGGTCGACGAATTTAGTGGTATCGGTAGCGAAGCATCATGCATTCAAAAAACTGATGTAGGTACATAATCAAGGCATATTTCATTCCGATTGAACGTAATCTAGCTTTGACAGCTAAATGGCAAAAAATTGACAGGCCCGTGAAGTGCGACATCAGCTGACGAAAATTCTCTTTCTGTCGACAACAGTGTGTCCTACAGCATCAGCTGACAAAACTCCTCTCTGCCAACAACAGTGTAAACGGCAAACAGGTGCAACAATGTGCTTCGCAAATCGGTAAGCGTAAAAACCTGGCGCTCTTGGAGCACTTAGACCAAAATGATATAGCACCGCTGTCTCGCAAACTCGCATGCATTGTGAAGGTAGCCAAACCGACAACGTATTCAAATTGGTCGCCCGCGAGACCCCGCACAACAAATCCGGGCAGTTGTTTTTAAATTGCGTAATCGGATAATAAACTCTGCTAGAGGAGCCGACGACGCTATGAGCGGAAAAAGAGTATTTTTGAGCGCTAGGGCGCACCTTATTGTGCGGGCGCGAGCGCGGATGTGCTAAAAAGATAAACAGCGGATATTATTCGACGGCGGTACATACACCCCACAGCTGCACATGCACCTGCTGCTGGTATAGTCCCTTGACGTAACGCTTGAAGCACACGCAAACAACAGCAATGAAAAAGCTTGATTTTTCAGCCATGGCCTCTCAGGATAAATAATCAACTGGATTAGAGCTATCATTCCCCGTTACAGCTGTCACGCCCTTGTTGCAAGCAAGCAGTCCTTTTCCAAAGAATGCCACATATACATAACATGCGCAGGCCTGTTTTGCGTGCGAACCAACTGTTGCATCGAAATGACAAAAATAAACCATAAACTATACTTATGACTTCAAACGATATATGGTATGAATGTCGGCTGATTGGGTAGTCGTCAAAGTGTGAACGCTGCCAACACAGCCAGACCATTGTAGTCACACCCAAATGAGCGCTCTGAAACACGTATAGTCCGTCCACCAGCTCATGGCACTTTGTGTTGCTGCTGGCTGGTTTGGTCCCTTCCTCCACGTTCTAATGAAAGAGAAATTGAGTGTGAGCGATTTTGCAAAAAAGCTAAAAAAAGAATAAAATGTATCGAAAACGATTGAATTCGATCAAATTTAAAATTAAATTAAATTAAAATCTATAAAACATGTCGATTTCATAAAAACAGCAATTTAGGAGCAAGAATAATTTTTTCGGAAACTCAATTTCTCTTTCATTAGAACGTGGAGGAAGGGAACAAGTCGGCCAGCAGCAAAACAAAGTGCCATGAGCTGGTGGATGGACTATATATATATACACACGACATTAGCCTGCGCTGACGACCCTCGTTGACGATGTGCGTTGACCACATGAACATAAGCCTGAATATGTATTGGGACATAAAAAAATAATGCATGTATAACGCAGCGAAAGTGACATTTGGGCTCCAAATTGCATGACACAATGAGCGAAGAAAGCAAAAAACACGTGTGCAAATGCAGAAGCTTCGCGTATGACTGAATGAACTTGGACGCAGACATAGACGACGAGAAAACCTCAGCCGTGGCTGCTGGACTGGCAGTTAGCTCACCACCACCCATCGCCTCAAGACTAATAAATATTTTTAGCTTTGCGCGTGTGCTGTGCTTGACACACGCAGACACAGTTGTTCTCTCTTAATTCAGGCTTAATTGGATTCATCATATTGCGCTTTTTATGCTGAAGGCACATGCACCTCCCGCCCGAGTGAGACGCCGTCACGGAGACGCTTTTTTACATGGTTAAAAATCTTGGAATGTTATGGGGTACAGGGGTGATTTTGCATTCGTTAATATCATACGAAGAAAATCTGTGTGAACACTGATTTACCTGGCTGTCAAGCAAAACTGACATGTATGTAAAGCATGACATTGGTACAACGCTGAAAACAACCCACAAAGAAAGCAAGGTGTACAGATCCCACAACAAGTAGCGTCCCAGGGCGCAGGATTGCTTTGCTAAAAGCGGTTGACTGCGGACAACAGGCCCACCGGGTCGTCGCAGACACACAAACTGCTTGCCACTTCGAAGGCCACCACATACAAAAACACCGCGCGCAACCGCAGTCAACCGCGGTGGACCAAAAAATTCTGCGCCCTGCGACGCAGCTTGTTGGGAGATCTGTAGCAGCACCAAACGCGTGTTTCAGAAGGCTAAATGAATTTTGTCCGTTGGATATTGTTTGATATTCCGAAGGAATACCGGGGGTACGCAATGCACAGAAAAGACACGCGCTCTGATAAAGTCAGTTCTATTTTTGGTTTCGCCGTGTGCGCTTCGTATGTACCTTTCATGTCATCACATCACACCCACATAAGTCGCAGGTTCATGCATTAACTACAAAGCAGGCAGCGAAAAAAAGACAGAGCGCGCTTTCATCAATTAACAGACTGAAACAGCCAACGTATCGATATGGCATTGTATCTGGAAACGTGAGTAGAAACGACTGCTAAAGTTTTATTAGGTATACACCTGAAGTTTTTATAATGTACCCCATCTTTCAAAGTCGTTTGAATACGTGTGTGTGTTGGAAATGAGGAAATAAACGGCTTCTTGAGCACGCTGTTTTTCCGGAGACTCGTAAGGCGAGCATAAGGTGTTTGTCACAAAAATGGCCTGTGCACAAGCAACCGTAATTTGATGACACGTTGCCTAGGCAGCACAGATCACGATTGTGTCTGTACATAGATAGTTGGGTTGGATGCACATGATCTCCTGTCGATGCCTCTATTAGATTTCGGTTCCAAGTTTGACTCCAGGACCGGTCCATGCGTGACGCTTTGGCGAAGGCCTTCGTTGCATACGGACATGTAGAAATACTAATAAAACTGTTATCTTTATCTCTTGTCATAATGTTGGCTGGCTATATCTGTAGGTATAACACAAGACGTTCAAAGAAAGTTGGCCCAAGCTCACAAGAAAAGACGTCTTTAACATGATATTACTAATTACCTTACGATGATGTTTTCTCAGGCTGAGCCTAATGATTATCAATCGTGTTGTACCACCGAGCTGTAACTTCACGGGCTGGCCAGCGATGTGTGAGATGTGAGTCAAGCCAGTGCGTGATCACATGACATTACACAAGATTACTGTAGCGATGTCTTCCTTTTCATTCCAAAAATAGCTACGTCAGCAAAATTTGCTAACAGGCCTTGTCAGTAAAATTTTTTTGCTGACAAGGCTTGTTGAAAAATTTTCAGTGCTCCTGGTTTGCTGACAAGACAACATCCAATGAATGAGAATGAAGACGCTGCTATGCACTCATTGGGTGGGATTACAAACAAAGATAAAGGTCCACCGTCAAGCTCAACGTCAGAGTGAAAAGTCAGATGTTTCGGCTGCCTGATGCACAAGACGTGGTTTTCCAAACGAAGGGTCAAATTTGGCGTGTTATCGAGCATGGTTGGATGTTTTTCTCGCCATGATATTATCTTTAAAATGTCACTCAAACGTTTTAGAAGGCAAGTTCCAAATTTCACAAATTTCTGAATAGAACCAAAGAAATAACAAACGGCGGTGCAACAAGGAATGACTGCGGCGAATGATCATTGCATATTATTTCAATACTACTGGCCAGACTTTTTAGAACTCAGAAATATTTTCTCAAGCGCTTGAGTTACACTCTTAAAATAATAAAAATATCCAACCTTGCAGAACAAGCTGTCAAAGATCACCCTTCGTTTAGAAAACCGATGTTGTATCTAAGGTGACCTTGGATTTTGTTTTGTCATTTCCACCCAATCTCCCACTTATGTGTTTTTACGCTTTGGAACGAGTTGCCTGCGTCTTTGGCCTCTTTCATTGGGCAATGGGTATACGAGATTTTTGCTGACAAACTTTGCTGACTCAGGCATTATAGCAGTCACTCCTTATGAGCAACAGGCTGTCTATCGGGTCGGCTTGCCATAACTATTCTTGGAACATTAATTACAAAACTAGCAGGGCACCCGATCTCGGTGCAGTAATAACACCTGGTGATAACAACAAGCACAGACAAGACACTAATGATTCCCTGTGATTAGTACGTTTTTAGATATGTATATATTTATGTGATATCAGGTAAAGTTCATCAGTATACAATAGCGTGCTGCGAATCACTGAACAAACGACGACAGCCTGTTAGGGAATGAATGATGTTTGTTGTTGTGAGTGAGGCGCAGGCAGACATCATCACGTTGCAGGACTCGTTGTCATGTTTCACGCAGTTAATTAGCGCTCTGACTCTGACCAACATGAAGCAAAGCTGAGGTCGACCAAAAATAAACTTGTCGTTACAGCGAAATAAACGTTAACGAGCAGGGCAGTCGAGGGATACAGTAACCATAGCACAAACACATGCAAGCAAATCAGCAGCAACATTTGATAAACAACTGGAACGTGTCGCCCTGACATGCATCGTTCGGATGAGAAATCAGGTCACCGTATGTGCAATATTTGAATCCTTCGCTGCTCTGAGCTCGATCTTTTTCCCAAAGATCAGTTTATGCGAAAAAGGAAATAAAACAGAATAGGAAGAAGTGGCTTGTTCAATTATTCGACTTATAATCATGTGTGGTCAACGAACATCGTAACAACGTCAGCGCCGCATAATGTCATGTATTGTGCGGTCTGGCTGCATTGACACGACCAGCGATGACCATTTGCGTTGACGACTGAACAATTAGTCAATTTATCATTAACTATAATGCCTGTACCACAAACAAATCATCCCGGAACAGTAATCACTCACTCGGAGTTCAGTGCTTTGTTACGAAGCTGTGTCCTTCAACCAAGCATTACTGACTGCGCCACGGTGGAATTTGGAACTCGTGGGGTCGGGATGTTGCACAAACTTGGTATGCTATGTATGATAAAGTTACTTGGATCAATTAATGCATATATGCATACATACACTCTGACAATTCTTTTGGGAGAAACTTTTCAAACGCGTTGCCTGATCCGTAAAGCGCATGATGCGTGAACTGGCTATAACGGTCACGTGACTTCTGTAGCCAGTGCACGCATGAAGCGCTTTACGGATCAGGCAACGCGGTTGAAAAGTTTCTCCCAAAAGAATGTTCAGAGTATACGTAACTGAGCGTTGTGTGGAGTTTGTTTCAAGTCACAAGCAAAATGTGATTTATGATATGGCCGAAAATTGGTATGGTGCCTGATCATCAAAGAGGGGCGGATCGTCCCATGCGCGAAGGGTGTCGAATCGTTCCACCTTATGTACTGTGGGACGATCGCCCCTCTTAGTACCATACCATGTACCACAGCTTTCGACCGACAAACAGTGGCCAGCGAGGCAGCTAACATATGTACTCATGTAAATTATTAGCAAGTTCTATTTATACCCCATGGGAAATGGTTGATAAACGGGACAGATAGTTATATACCTACACGTCTGTTGGCATTACTGTACTGGATGAAAGATTCCCGTCCCATCGTGTAAAAAATTCGATGGAAATGAATTATAAGAAAGGATGCACTTCATTCCGCAACTTCGTTTTGCACCAGAACCTCGAGGGCTCTGTTCTATAAATAATGGAAAGTCAACCTCGAAGTTCTGTTCGGAAGTGCAAGATTTTTCACACGGTCTGGTTGAGCTCATAAATTGTGTTATGGAACAACGGTTGTGTTTGTTTACTGGTTAGTGGTTAAAAGAGGTTGAGCGTGGCCAAGCCTGAGCAAGGTGCATGTTTTGAATTTTGAATAAGTTCACCATTACTCATTGTGCGACCCAGCAGGGTAAGTGCATGTGTAACTTCGGACACGAGCGAAACAGAGGAGGATGAAAAACAGGGGCGCAGAAAACTGTGCCCTGTCTTTTTCCATGGGTCCCTATGTGCTGAGTGTTTGGCGTTGGGCTTGCATGGGTCCGGGGACATCGTCGCGCGTTTTGACTTGGTCGCGCAAGGCCTATGATTGGGCTTAGGCCTAGGCCTACGCTTCGGCTTAGGCTTAGGCTTCCAGCTTTCTCTAACAGCCGGATGCGTTGTAATTCATATAACGCGCGACCATGTGACAAAGAGCGACGATGTCTCACAACCGCTTGCATGTTAGGAAAAGCTAGTCCAGTTGCTTTGAGAGAGAGAGAAAACGCGAATTATCGATTTGCGATAGAGTGCACGAATTGCGTCAGGATTTGACATAAGCCTAAGCCCAGGCATAATAGTAAGCCTAAGCCTAAGCACAAGTCTAAGCGTGAGAAAGAGGGAAGTCAATTTTGAAACTGAACTTGCGTTGGGCTTGGCCCACACTTTCGCCATTTCTAACAGCTTTTCAAGTGACAGAAATAAACGCGTAGTTATTGTCAACGCTGTTTGTGTGCAAACTAACAGAGGAGCTTTCGTTCTGCCGAATCGGTGATGTGTACATCATGTGACTGGTTATCGAGCTGTTGGTGCGTTGCTGCTGTGGCGGTCACACCGGAGAACAGGTCACGCTGGGGGGATTTGGAGCGAACCTGAAAACAACCATTCATGCGTCGGTGGTATTGGCCCATAACAGTCAATCTCCTATGCACTGATTCACACACACTCGGGAGCCGGCGTTTTCTTCAACAACCATGATATACTGTATGTATAAAATAAACATAATGTACTGGGCTCGTTTTAGGATGTGAACAAATGGTGCCCATGATTTTATTCACACAAGAGTTTCAGCACCTGAGGAACCATACAGGCGAAGTCGTTCACCATACAAAATAGAGAAATATAGGTATTCGTTATGGCTTGCGCAAATATTTTCCATGGAGAGAGTTATGTAAAACGACACGTGGAAATTCGGGATTCACTTACATACATGGAGATTCACTATAGAGAGCGTCCACTGTTGTATGCGCAAAGTTTCAAATCTTAGACAAACGTGACGAACCTGACTGCTTTCACATTCTGTTCGTAAGTCGGATGCGACCAAAACGACGAGCGTCAGTCGAAATATGACCGTTGGTTGATCGTACATGTTGTCAATGAAAGTAGCATCCCTTATGATCCGTTAGCAAGATGACGGTGAGTGCCGTTTCGTAACAACTGTCGAAGCCATGTGCGCTCTGGTCACCCTGATGTGCAAAATCCTGTGAGCATATTTCAGATTTTTGATGCTGTTTTCATCAGTCTCGTGAAGAGCACGATAAAATCCAACTTGGTTTTAGTGTCAACATTTTTTGCAACCGTGGTGATGAACCAACATGCACCAACCTGGCAAATTGGAGTAGTTCCCGTTCCAGGCAAGAACGAAGTGATCAGCCAAGCAGTTATTGTCCCGGCAAACACGCGCAGAATTGAGCTGAAGTTTGTTGATTGCCGTCAAATTCGCTCTGTTTCTCTAAAGTGCGCATACTATTATAAATAGCAGCCCACGGCCGATACGGAAAATGGTTCATACGATCGGCTTGAAAACATATGTATACAGTAGCAGTAAACAGGTCGACAACGTGGCTCTAAACATGAGTGTTATAGTAAATTTCTAATTTCGTTGCCTCATGCATTCTTACAGACGCAGGGAAACTCCCGTTCGAAGTCGAAGCAGGCAACAAGCTCAACACACAGTGAACAAGCCACGCAGCTGACACACACAGCTTGTGTGACTGAAACATTCGAAACGCAAACGAGCCAGCTGCGTGGCTTGTTTTACTGTGTGTTGTGCTTGTTGCCTGCTTCGACTTCGAACGGGAGTTTTCCTGCGTCTGTAAGAATGCATGAGGCAACGAAATTAGAAACTTACTATATTTGATGGCTGCTGTTGCGACGAAAGATTTACTGTACACTTTGTGTGGACCGAGAATAAATAAAAGACTATGCAATGCATAAATCGTTTTGATTTTCATGCGCGACTGCTGCAACATCATGGCCAAATAAAATAACATCTGAATAAAATACAGGCACTGGTCTGGTCTGATGTCATTTGACAAAACGTACTCAGCTGCTCTTGGCTTGAGCTGAGCATGCTGTGTGTCTTGGAGTTTGTGATTTTAGCTGACCTAATTACGCCTGGCCTGCAGACCCTAGTTTCTCATTCCGATAATATACGTACACACAAAGGCACATAACCAGAGGGTTCTTGATTACGGGTATGTCTTTCTTGGTTTTTCGCTCTCCTGTAAAACGCGTTTGTGATTCATTTAATATACAAATCTCGAAAATAGGCGAGGTTTTCTCATTTATAAAAGATTAGGCAAATTATGTTCTATAATCTTTTCTCAACGCGATGGCCTAAAATAGAACAGCATGGTAAACAACAAATTAATAGCGCCCAGCTTTGCGCCTGAGCTTGAGTCATCGTCATCGTCAACGTGCATTTAGTACCAAAACATAATGTGTTCATCAGGCAGCCATGAAACAAATCAAGCATCTCAATGGCTCAATGTTTCATCCTCACCCACTGCGACTTGTCAAGTCGGCTTCACAATGCATCGGGGTCCGGGTTGCGGGTCAGGCATTTTCGTTTCGGGTGTATTTTAGCAGCGGACACAGAACTCATTTTTTTATTAATCTGGTCCCGTTGTGACCAGGGCATCGAGCTTGACATGCTTGTTACTTTTGATTTCTGTTCCGATATTTAGAAACGTCAGCTGTCCAGATTTTTTGCTAAACGCGCAAATACGGGTAGGCGGAAAATTAGGTCCAGTGACGGCTAGAAATGGGAGTTTAAACTCATACTTTAGCAAAGAATTCGGGCAAACCACACGCATTCCCCGATATCAAAATCATGGGAATAATGTTACCTAAACGTAGCCAGTAGCGCATGTCAAAAACCCAGATCCGCAACCCGCATGCATTGTGAAGACGGCCTAAATGGAGGAGCTCCAAGAACTGAAGTCAAGTCACTCGCTTACTAGTGGCTTGCTGCTGGCATTTTGTTGAGAAAAATAATATTAAACTGCCAAGACGTGATAAACAGATTCTTAATGAAACGAACCGACATGGAAACAAAGACCATGAAAAGCCCTATTTCTCACGGTTCATTATGTATCGGGTGGTTGGTGAAGCGAAAAGTGTGTTCAATACAGTATGTGCCATTTTCATCCTTGTGGCCTCGCTGTATACAATGTATAAAACGGTAGACAAGAATAGGTATCGCTTATGCTGGCAGCAGAATTCGTTCCCGAAAGGGCGAAAAACATTTTATACTGACAATCCTGCTCCGATCTACCTTTTATGCCTATTTCTTATTGCGAATATACGGGCCATTAACGACGGTAATTGTATGATACAAACGCAACAATAACACGAAGATCTGCATAAAACTCTACATTGTACTGTTTTTGCGTTTCACGGAACGCCACAAGGCTAACCTCATCTGTCTGCATTTCAAAAAATTGCAAGTTTCAGATTGGAACGTGTGACCGAGCCACTCGTTTCGTTACACAAAAAATATCAGTCAATTATGTCTAAAAACCAGTGCTCACAGTGAAGAGTGAAGCACCATACAATGGAAAAGGAATTCTTCTGGGAAGGCGCAATACGCATAGGCTCTACTGTACACATAATTGAAGCAGCGGAGGATAACCACACGGAGCTCCAACGCAATCGGTTGCCCTTGTGTTGTTGCTAGGGCTAATCCAATCAACTGCAATGGTCATCTCTGACCTGATGGCAACTTTGACTTGATAAGGTCTCTCACATACCCAGAAAGACAGAAAAACTCAAAGTGCAGGTGGTACAGCAGTTTTAATTTGCCAATTGGCTATAAAACTGTATGTTTGCATTCAACATCAGATCGGACTATCTGGTCACATTGATGTGATGTGACCAGGTGGACCGATCCTATCCGATCACTAAGTTTGATGTCGACCATTATGTTTCCTTCCTTTCTTCAAAACCGCGCCTACACGCGTAAAGTGATGGATTAGTCGAAGCAGTGCACATGACAAGGCCAGTCACAACTTGTTGGCGCAGTTGAAAATAAGCACTGTCATCGGAAGCTGTGGCATGCGAAATGAAGTGCTAAAACATATAAATCCCACATGGCGTGTCATCGGCATGCATCTGACGCTGTGCACTCGTGTATTATTTATTATCGGTGGACAATATCACAGCAAGCCAATCTTGTCCGGTGGTAACAAATGCCCAATATTTGTGAGCAGGATCGTTTCAAGCTGACCGCGATATCAAGCAACAACCAAATGTGCAAGTGTGTCGGACAGACAGGTGCTCAAATACAGGAGTCAAGCATTACCAAGGACACGTGGACAGGTACAGAACGATGTGGGGAACGTCTGGGGAGTTGGAGCTTGATGTTGTGCTGACCAGGAATGCCCCCACAAGATGCTAGCTGATATCGCGTCCGTTTTTGCAACAATAAAGTTTTCACTGCATGTAAATGTTTTTCAGAACACACTTAATTTAGATCTCTCCTCTCTGGGATTGGGGTGTGAAGGAAATAAAGTTGCATGTTTCAGAATTTGGCAATGCACGAAGAACAAGCAGGTAAGACGCACGTAAAACTTTATTCCAGTCCCACAATCACGCTATACCAATCAAACAGTTCGCAACAAGCCGATCGTTTTGTGACATTCATTCAGATCGCGAGTGCACTGGTCGATCAAAGTGTCAATCAATGCGACACGTTGTCGTGCGAATGCGACAGCCTCGTCACGTGACATCACACACGACACACCACAGCCAAGTTGGACGGTTATCGAGTCCGCATCGGGGCTGCAACTGTCAGACGTTGCGTCGTTTGGAAGTTGGGACACCACGCAATCACAAATTAAATACCAAACTCACATGTTCGCTCTGACATAATAATTACAGCCGATACCGACCCTGGTTGACATGGACTTTTGGTCGTTTGTCGTTAACTGGAAAGTTTGAGCAGTATTTTCAGCCTTCCATATAAACGTCAAAATCATCCATAAATTTTTCAAACGCGTTGTTTCCCCTGGTTGGAGTTGAAAATCGATGAAGCCATACGAAGTTTTACTATCTTTTGAACTTCGGCCATGTTTTTGCCCCACAGCCGTGAAACAACACCGGTTTTAAGACGGAGAACCCTGATCCCAATTATTCCATCACGACGTGGCTGACCTAAGAGCTGGACCACCTTTATTTCTTCCAATGTGTTCAGCAACGTTTCATACGAGCCAGACTGTTCGGCCAAGCGGCATCGTAACCGATCCAATCTGCTAAAATGAATAGATTTCGATGCTGATGAGGGTTAAACAAAGGAGGGAACAATCGACAAACTCAAAACTGACCTCACACCCTCTGCCTCAGACTGATTCATCCCATGGAGCTGTCAGTCGTACCAGACTATATTTGGTAGTTACCAATTTTGACATATTTCAGGCATATGGCTTCAGGCAAAATAGCACCGAGAACGTTTCCTGCGATGTCGGCATCGTTTCACTGTATCCAACGGAAATAAACAACTCAAGGCAGGAATAACAGATCCTTTCTTTATCAATATAACTTCATAATTGCTAATTACGCGGCAACTACCAAAGAGGCACATGTTGTACATTTTAGAATAAAGTTGCACGTCGTTAATGCGAAAATGATATCACAACGGATTAGCCTGCTGCATGGCCACTGTTAGCTGGTCGGGAGCGACACGAGTAACCACCACCGCCTGCAAATGTGACGAACATTGACGTTTGACAAAACATAAAAAACAACGGAACACAGCGCCCGATACGAGAATGATTGATTAAACTATCTTCCCCATGTGGGTTGTGCAAACCAATCATATCTAGTTTGAAAGTGACTGACAATTTTTGATTTCTTCTTTAAGAGTTGTCTGGGAACATCTTTTGAGTTTGGTTGAAACGTTTGAATACGGTCACCAAAAGCTGTCAAAGAATTCATCACCTGAAACACATCCAAGACCCTGACAATGGCCGAGCGTCGCACATTACATGTGTACATCATATCCTCGATGTGGTGTTTACCGTTGAAATACGCGCATAATCTGAAACAACGATTGGACCTATAATCATGAGGTCATCGCATATCGTCAACGCTCGACGTCAACGCGCCCAATACGTCGGTGGGCGCTGGTGCATCACATTTAGTGTTCTTGCCGATGGCCTCTTTACTGATTGGAGCCAAGTGGAGATCCAGTTTGCGCCCACCCCACCAGTGAACAGAAAGACCATTTTGTGCCCATGGGATGGGATAGTTCGAAAGAAATTTTGAATTGAACAGACCTCGTCCTAATTTATCTATTATTTCGTGTGCAAATGTGCAAAGCACAGCCACATTCAGAAACTTTTGGTTTATCACAATCAACATTTCCAACCCAAAGTTTACCTGAGAAACAATTCAAAGTCATCGATCCACACGCTCGGTCTCGTGTCTTCCAACACCGTGCACACGCCAATCACCGTCTGTTTGTAGTCGTCGGTGAGCACACTGACGTCACTCATTTGTTGTGTCAGTTTGTTCACCATTTCCTCGCTCAATGTTGTTGTCGTTTTCGTTGCGTTGTTGTCCGATGTTTCAGTCGATGTTTTATGATGGGGATGGTGGTGATGTTTGACAGTGGCCGGCGGGCACAGATGTACGTACGTGTGCAGCTGGGTGAGCAGCTGGAATTTCAGCATCCACACCACCATTCGCAGACGTTCTTCCTGCAAACAAACCGCACATTTTACGTTCTTATGTTATTTTATCTGCTTCACATTTGTTCGTGTTTTAGGTTTATCAATACATGTTATGATATAATTATTTACTCGTTCGTTACTTCACCACGCTATAAGTACCTACCATGTATTTGCACAGATTTTCTTCACGCGTGTTCTACCTAGTTTGCCTGGCTTCTGCTTCAATATACTAGTTAGAAAACAGGCAAACAAGCACAAAACAAACCGCAGATCATTTTTTCAACTGAAACATGGCAAGAAAACCGCAGACTCCTGACCGACCTGCCTAGCGATGTCAAATAGCGTTGGATCGAGGTATTCGCCGAGCGCAATCGGCGGTGAAAACGATGATAAGACAGGGATGAGATCAGAGTCGTTGAATTCCTCGCCAAATCGTTCGATTTCGGTCGACCTGCATAAATGGCCCAACAAATGCTGTATTCGGTACCGCACAACACGGTCGGTAAAATCGTTCAAACGGTTCATAAAAGGATTTGTCTATATTACAAGCCTGTCTAGGTCCAGACGTGCAAATGCGGGTGTGGGAGGGTCGAACAATACACTCAAGAGTAATAGTGACAAAGCGAAGTACAAGCACGCTGGCATACCCAATGTTTCCGGCGTCAGCCACAGAGTACAAATTCGTTTCGCACAACGGAAATATCACGATCGCCTTGCCCCAGTGTACCAATTCACGAATTAACAGATACAACTGTAATTGTGCAGTGTCATTAAACATCATCATGCAGTGATACATAAGCTCGGTAATATTTCCCAACAAACCTGAGTCAACGGCAGATCGGCATCAGCAGCGAGCTCTTGGAAATTCTTCAGCGGCGTGATGACGCGCAGGAATCTGGTGAGGGTCGGGGACGCGTCGATTGGCAGCGCAGCTATGATGTCACCCGAATCTTCGAGCAGAGCCAGCGTATGATAGGGACTGAAACATCATCTTGTAGGTAACAACACAACAAATAAACGTGTTAGCACAGCTCGCCAAAAGCAGTGGTTTGGGCTCGGCGTGGACATCTTGACTTGGGTAAGACCACGCCAAAGCCTATCACACTTCCAGGCGAACCACTGCTGTGCTGGCTCGCTGATGCACAAAATGGTGAAATGAAAACGTTGCAACCGAACCGGACATATTTGAGTACGATTTCGAGTTTCTCCGGCGATGACATGTGCAATCCCTTTAGCGCCAGGATTTTTTGTGGCAGACCGAATGACACCTGCACCCAGCTGTTCACGTGCATGTCAACCAGACCGTGGTCGCACACGCTGCAACACACATAGGATAAATCGGAATGTTTCAGTGCAGTATCCTAATTACTCCATTACCATGAAATAATCTGGGACGCTTGCATGTTTTTGAGCAACGTCGGGGAACGATTGCACATCAACCACGAATTTTCGACTAAAAGCTAGGGTAGGCGCGCATTGTACTGCTGACAAAATGTGATTACTGCAGATGTCCGTAAACTCCACACCCGGTCTTGTAATTATGCTTCTTTCACTTAATCTTCTTATATATGTATTATTGAGTGGGTGTCGACGCTATAAACTAACTATTACTGCAGATCACCATCTCATCTGTCGAATGGTGCCAATAATATTTGTAGGCGCAAATTGCAACACAAGATTCCGGATAAAATCAATGTTTCAAAACAGCAACTAACTCAAGAAAAATCTGTTTCAGATCGCAGGCCAACTCGCAGCGCTGCAACATCAGGCCGAACGGGTTCTGAGCAATGGCTGCAAAAGCGAACAGGAACGTTAGCTTCGATCACGGTAGTGGCATGTTTACGGTACCTTCTAAAAAGTTAGTTTTGCGTTACCTTCCGGTTCTCTGTTTGATTCTTCAAGACACCGATTCATAATGTCGGCCTGTTGACTCAGATATCCACAGCGAACCTCTTCGTGATTGAGCGCCAATGCCAATTGCTTGCTGAGATCTTGGAATAGCCGAATCACAGAGCTGCTCACCGATTCCTACAACATAATTATTGAATGATTGCGATAATCAATTATCTTGCAAACAGTTTTTTAAATTTACTAGGTGCAATTTACACTGTGCCTTTGAGGCGAAAATCGCATCTCAGAATTTTAGATTCGCAACTCGCACCAAAAACCACACCCACAGCCCATAATCTGCAGCAGTAGTGTGGAATAAGAGCTAGTCACACAGAACAATACAAAATAGTGGTATCGCCATCAACGAACCTCGAGCACGAAGATGACAGTGAAGTACAGGATGAATAACGTATCGTGCTCGGTCTGTCTCGCAGTGGCAGCACCAGTGGCGGTGTTTGTGGCGCGTTGTTGTTTGTCCGATCGTTCGCCGACTTGCTGCGGGAAGCCAACGTACCGCATGTCATTCAACTTCAATTCGAATCGTTGACCGCACAACTCTGGTCGCACCGTGAACAAGTACGCGACAATGTCCTCGGGCAGCCCGGCCAGACAATCGGCCTGTTTGCGCTGCGCGCTGCAATTGTTGCTAGCGAACGTATTTGTTGTCGGTGTCGTACTTAGTGGTGATGGCACGTGCTTTGGTCACGCGAATGTCATGAAGGATATTTGGAGACCAACCGACAATGTCAATATCGACCAGTTGTTCGTCTGCCGTTTTGGTAGAACTGATCAGTATTTATAGCCAGGTAGCGGCAGATACACTTGGGCAAAATGATGCAAGATACACTTGGGCAGTGTGGTGGCAGGGGGCTGTCTTCCAAAGGGATACATACGGTATCGTGCACCGTATCGCGCACCAACCTTGGGGTGGGGAAAATGGAGCTGGGCATCTATCTGCTGGCTCTGGCACCAACTAACCAACTCCACGTGGTATCTTGCTCCTAGACTTTTAACAGGCAAAAATGGGCATTTTTCGACCTTTAGGTGGTATCTGCCATTTGGCACCTTGCACCACTCTAGATTTAGCTTCCCAACTGTATCTTGCGCCACTTAGCCTGCCGCACACTGCAACTGCACAGGGCGGTTAACGCAGAGTGGTGCAAGACATCCCCAGCCCCTCAAAAAGGTAGAAAATGTTTATTGCACGCATTTCTACAGCAGAAATAGGAAAATGTAGGAACTTCCTGGAATGTTGGCCAACAAATGACTGTCTTATGCATAACTTCGCGCGAGATTTTTCGGTATCCGAGGTGGAAAAACACACAATTTTGGCTGTAAAAAGCATTAATATGTTACGATAAGTTAAATAAGTCTGCGAATGCGAACGCAGGTCGAAACGGGCAACCAAAAAGCACATTGCTGTACAGTTCTAATTGTGGTGCAGCAAGATACCATTTGGAGTTGGTGCAAGACAGATACCTCTTGGGAGGAAGTACCGCAAAGCTAATACACTGCAGCAAAGAAAATAAACGAACGGTTGAGCGATCGGTCCAAAAGTGCGCGACGATGACGTCGGCGATCGTATGCTGAACGGCACATTCGGATTCGGAGCTGATTCACCTGGGAATGAATGTTGAGTTGTCAGTAAAGTGCGGCAGATGGTCAACGCGCTCGAGCTAGCTAGCGCTGGTTACATTCACTGATGTGTGTTCCCACGAGCAATTTTCACCAAAAAATCCAAATACTGTGGTGAAACATTAGCTTTTTATGAAGAAGTTTATCGCCGCGCTGCTGAACAGGCTGTCCAAGCCCAAGCCTTTGGTGGACTGGTGTTGCAGAAGCAATGGGTGATATTTTCAAAACAGTGCAAAGGTCAGTTGGGTGTAAAAGTCGGTGGAAAGCTCGGTCGACAGCACAGTGTGATAGACCTCACCCTCAGTGTAAACTTGAAACATTCCACGTTGATAACAGGCAATGTTTCACGTTTAAACCGAGCTCGCCGACCGAGCTTTCGACCCAAATTTACACCGACCTTTACGCCCAACTGACCCTCACACGGCTTCGAAAATTCCACCCCATGAGATCGTGCGTCACGGCTGAATAAGAACAAAACGAACCTATCGGAAGCTCAGACTGTTCGGTGCCAGACGTGTCTTCAAGGGGATACCGAAACAGAAGTTTGTCACCCTTCGTGCCCTTGGAGACCAAAAACAAGCCAAGCGGATCCAATTCACGCTGCGACAGAGTTCGCGAGTTTCTCCGCATCTTCTGAAACAATAGTGGGAACGGTAGCACGGTAGCAGCAAGAACACTGAGAGACCAGAGACGACAAAGCGCGCAGTGCTTTATGCATCAGAGCAGAGACACGGGCCTTCTTTGTGAGTCACATGTCGCATGGTGCCTGTCGGTCGACTGTCGATCCTCGTATATCGGCATAAAGAAAGAACCGTCTTTTATTTTTCGTGAAAAAACTGTTTCTTAGTATTCTTCGAGTACTTGAGGGTTGAGGCTGAGTGAAAATCGAAAGGTATGATGATTTCAGGACAAAATATGTATATGTCTGCGAGTTGTTTCTCGAAGAGTGTTTAACTCCACACTCACAGAAACAGTGCTGTGGCTGGCGGATTTTGGGGGTCCCCGCCCCGACTTGGTACACTAACCCTACCCGCTCCACTCTGGTACCCTGTACCCGCCTACCGTAAAAACTTAAAATGAAGGGGCTCTATTAAGTGCATACATGTGCTGTGCCTGCCCTGTACGACTATAAAATGAAATCCCCTGCCGCCCCGCCCTTAGTGTATTAAAGGCTTGAAACCTTTAATACACTAATGTATGGGGATTTCATTTAAGGGGCTCTATTCCGGGGGGCTCTATTAGTCACTGACCCCTTTTAGGGGGCTCTGTTCCGGGGGCTCTATTTATAGGTTTTTACCCGCCCGCCCCACCCGCCCCGATTTTTACATTCTCAAATAAAATGCCCAAATTTCGACCGAAAACCTTAAAAGTGCAAAACATTGCGCGCTGCGCGCGATATATGCGCTTATCAACACATAAAAATAGGCTACCAAAAAAAGCTGTGTGGCACACTACACTACAACACTACCCGCTCGAAAAACCTTCCCCAAAGGTCAAAGCCAAAGGTAAAAAACGAGCTCATAGTCAAAGTCAGGTAGGTTGAACAGTTGGGGTCTGCATTCTAGGAAACCCTAAGACATTTGGTGGGGAACATTGAAATCCAAAGACAGCCTGAAACTTGACTTTCCTGTATCTCAGGCTTAGGCTTAGGCCAAACCCTGAGCCAATCAGTGCATTCAATCAAAAATCGAAATTTGGTTTTGAAGGTAACATCTCTCCCACATTTTTTGCTTTATATCATTAATTATCGGCCACCCTGCAGTAGTAGTACTTACCTAGACGGCAGTGCTGTGGCTACTTTTGCGGGGCGGGTAGGGTACATAGGTGGAAAAAATCGGGGCGGGTAGGGTTAGTGTACCTGGGATTTTGGGGGGAGGGGAAATCCGGTTTGGGGGGGGGGGGGGGGGGGGGGGGAAGATTTTTCGGGGCGGGTAGGGTACAACACAAGTTTTTTCGGGTGCCTGTTTTTATGTACTAAAAAGTGCATATATCGCGCGCAGCGCGAAATTTTTTGCACTTTTTAGGGTTTTCGGTCGAAATTTGGGCATTTTTGACCGAAAAATGGGCATTTTGGGGGTAAAAATCGGGGCGCGTAGAGTAACAGGGCTGGGCGCGTTGGCGGGTAGCGTAAAAGAGCGGGCGGGTCGGGGGGTAGCGTACCAGGCCTGGGCGGGTCGGGTACCGTTGGGGGGGGGGGACCCCCACCCCCCCCCCCCAGCCACAGCACTGCTAGACGGGACCCGTGCCTACGGCCCGGCTACAGCGCCGCGCCCGTGCCGTGCCTGGCCTGAGAAGGACGGAAGAAAAAAAGAGGAGGGGAGGTCAAGAAGTTGAAAATAATCTCAGTTCATTGAAATCAAATCAGTGAGAAAATGAAGAGCGAAATGGATGGAAAGGAAAAACGATGGAAGGAAAAAGAGGGTTAAAAGAAGAAGAGGAGTAAAGGAAAGAAAAGAGTGAAGCGTGGTGGAAAAGAAACGGAAGATAACAAAGGGGAAACGGAGTTAAAAATAGGAGGGGGAGAGTGGAAAATGGGCTTGAGAAAGGTGGGAGGGAAGGGAAAGAGGAGGGGAGGTCAAGAAGGGGAAAAGGGAATTGGAAAAAAGAAGGAAAGAGAAGAGAAAAGGGAAGGAAGGGGGAAACGGTGTTAAAAATAGGAGGGGGAGAGTGGAAAATGGGCTTGAGAAAGGTGGGAGGGAAGGGAAAGAGAGGAGACTGGCCTGAGAAGGACGGAAGAAAAAAGAGGAGGGGAGGTCAAGAAGGGGTAAAAGGGGAATTGGAAAAAAGAAGGAAAGAGAAGAGAAAAGCGAAGGAAGGGGAAAGGAAAGAAAAAAGGAGGGAGGGAAGGGAAAGAGAGGAGAGTGAAAAGAGAGGGAGGGGGCCACAGACAGACATACATACATACGCCTTCCTGTTTTAGTAGTATAGATTTCGTTTCAGACACGAAAAGGGTAAACATCAACAACCGCTCGAGGCGTGACAGTAACGATGAATAACTGACACACACAATAATATTTACGCGCCACAACACCACAATACGATCTGAACATTATGCAATTTCGACTTTTATTTCACGTACAGTACACCCTCATCGCTGGACACCCATTCACAAAATTTCGAAAATTTGGGCACAACAATATCAGCAGGCAAACAGTTGTGTTATACACATTGGACATCAATACAAGAGGTAAAAAGGACACGACAAGAATATTTGCATCTGGGTATTGAAAAAATACCATAACAGCACGGGAAAGATTGGAACGAGAACTTTTGCGATTTGACACAGTAGCTTTCAGTACAATAAAGCCAACAGGAAAATGACGGAGACCATAGACATACATGTGCATCAATTTCATACGCCTAGAGAAAACAATTCAACTGATAGATTCAGCCCTACAGGGCGCGCCAAAATGTGGGCCACCCTGCGGTGAGAGTAGGGCTCTTCCCAGGTCCGCCCCTGAGTGCTCGTTTATCGTCATATCCGTGGCGTCCAGCTTGCATGTTGCGTGTATTACTTTGGCTGCTCGTAATATGTGTACACTGTGCAGTGCACAGCAGTGCTGGGGCTACTTTGGCGGGACGGGTGGAAAAATCCGGGGCGGGCAGAGGGTAGTGTACCTGGAATCTTGAGGGGCAAATCCGGTTTTGGGGAGGGGAACATTTTTCGGGGCGGGTAGGGTACAGTACAAGTTTTTGGGTGCCTATTTTTATGTGCTATAAAGTGCATATATCGCGCTACGATTTTTGCACTTTTAAGGGTTTTCGGTCGAAATTTGGGCATTTTTTGACCGAAAATGGGCATCTTGAGGGCAAAAATCGGGGCTGGTAGGGGGTAGGGTACCAGAGCGGGGTGGGTAGGGGGTAGTGTACCAGACCGGGGCGGGTAGGGTACCATTGGGGGGACCCCCTCCCCCCAGCCACAGCACTGGTGCACAGGTCTGTCTGGTTGGTGCCTAAGCCTAAGCACAAATGTTTTATGACAAACGTCACCTGTATTTGACTGAAATGAATAACAAAACAGAAGAAATGGCCCATTTTATTTTAAAAAAACTGTTTTTTTGTAAACCACTGTGTGTGCGTAATTCGTCTAAAACTACCCCGCCCATATTTTGTGCGTTTTCGTGATAACAATGCGTCAAATCTGTTTATCATGTCGTTACAGGAACTTTTGATCTCACCGTTAACACCAAGCATAGATTGCGGACGGCGTTTTTGTTTCTTTTTTACAGCAGGTATATATTAATATACATGGATAATGAGTAGTCACACACGACAAGGCTGTAAGCCCACGAATATGGGTGGAATTCTCGAAAGGGAGTATAATCATGAGTTCGGCTAAAACTTGGCTGTCGAGACGATTTGTGTTAAAAGAATCAACGGCTGTCAACAACTTGGCCATTAGAGTGGCAAGCCAACGACAAGTTTCAGCCAGTTAGAAAGGGTCGTCGCAGGGGCAACAAACAGAATTTTAGGAGATTTTTGATTTGACACCAGACCGATTCTAGAATTCCAACCTGTGTAAAAAAACTTGGTGTCAAACTGACTTTGACGCATTGATGAATTGAGAGACGATCTGATAATACAACCAACTGATTACAACGCTCCAATGGTGGCAAAATATCTTTGTTTAAAATTCCAAAGTAATGTCACATAACCCGCAATCCAAAATTGTCACATTTTTATGGTCCGTTTTACGCAAGTTTTTATGTGGGCGAGATGAGAAAATGACTTTCTGCTCTTGTTCGCAAGCTGATGAGTCAACCCAACTCACAATGCTCCACTCATGAACTTGGAAAAACGCACATTATCCAGTATGTAAACAAGAATGAATAAGTGCAGCAAATGTATCGTCAGCGTCTTAAAACCGATTTTTATGACCGTGGTGCTTGATTCGCGTTCACAACTTTCAGCAGAGACTTCATTTCATTCATGTCAGTCTTGTTAAATTCTTACCCCCGGCTGTGAATTTTTCGGCATCATGCTAACAAAGTGTGGAGTAACTACACTTTACGACCATAGTATATTTTTTATAGCACCATCACCGCACTATCTGGTGTATTTACAGTTTCCGGTCTTTTGAGCACAAAAGCGCGCTCGCTTTAAAGCGTGTTTGTGGACAAATGAGCTTGAGAGTGCCCAAGTTTAGTATACATATGTAAACACTCACGGTCGCAACACCCCGCATCGCGTATCGATGAGGTTCAATGCAAGGGTGTCTGCTCATCTGGTGCTAAGAGCAGTTTAATGAAAAAAACTTGAAATTTTGTTTCGAACGACGCGCCAATCGCTTTTTATTTGCGATGCTTTTCCATTAGTTTTGGTTCGTAAGGTGCTGCACTCTCGCGCTTTAGCAGGCTGCGCACGCAGATATGTACATACGTCACTAACTACTATTTTCGGTCTTCCTGTCTGGCCACTTGCACAGAACTTTGATTGTTTCAATTGGTCCTTTAGAAAAATATGGCGCGTGTGACCACAGCGCTTTCCGAATGTAAATAAATTTCAAATGCGAACTTCACAAATTCACGGGTTTCCTGTGTTCCACGGTATTTACGTATTAGTGTTGTTCCATGGTTACATCGCGCTGAATAAGAATCTACATCGGCGCATAGCATTATCTGCTTTGGTCAAGCTGGTACAAAGTGGCCCATTGGCTCATCATAACCGAATGATCGTTGCTACTGTATTTTGATGATAGCGTTGTGCATTACATGGTCCGGGGACATCGTCGCGCGTTTTGATTTGGTCGCGCGTATTTTCAACTACATAGCTTGGGTTTAGGCTAAGGCTTAGACTTAGGCTTATGATTGGGCTTAGGCTTAGGCTTAGGCCTACACTTCAGCTTAGGCTTAGGCTTAGGCTTCCAGCTTTACCTAACAGCCAGATATGTTGTAATTCACAAAACTCGCGACCATGTGACAAAGAGCGAGGATGTCTCACAACCCATTACATTCATGATCATGGTCGTCAACGCAGCGTGCACCCAGACCAAAACAGCCCTTGATCATCGCGCTCATTTAGGGCTGCTTTAGTTGACGATCAGCGTTATCATTATGCGTTGCCGACTTAACAATTAGCCACTGTTTTGTGTTGCTTATGAGCAATGCAGTTACAAATTAAAATGGATGAAGATGTGACCGGCCAGCTCTCGTCTCTGTTCGCATCATGCCATTTCAACATTTTCAGAAAACCAGGCAAACAAACACTCACGATGCACAACACAAAATAAACAACAGCAGCGATATGCAAGTGTCAGCAGCGGAGTCACCTGATTCGATCAATCGGCGCATTTCTGTGGCTGAAATAGTGTCAACCAGCGAAACGTTAGTGGAGTATTTTACCGCTCCGTAATTTTTTTTTGTCATGCGTTGCACACATTTTTGGAGTCGAATTTTATCAAACTCGAAAAAATAGAAACCTGTCGAATTGCAGATGGTACGAGTTGGTGAACGATCGATGCGTGGAGATCAGGTCTGATAACGGCGCGGCTTGTCCGCCACACAGGTATTCAGTTGTACAATAGTTTGGAACTTCAAATTTCACATTACTCGTGGTGCTGTTGCAACGAACAGTAGCGAGATGCACATTTTTTCCTATTCTTTTGTGGACTTTTCGTCATTGGTTCTTCATATGCTACCCGGTGCGACAAGGGGTTTTTCGCAATGTGTATAATAGGATCACATTGTGATGTTTCAGCTCCGAACCCACTCGGCCCCCAAAATGTTCAGTGCAATCGGCTATCATCACAAGAACTGATGGCTGCAGTGAACTGCGTCATCAGCCACTCATCATGCCGCAACAGGTAATGTTCTCATCAATCGTGTTCTGACATTTTTTTGAGAAATTTTTTAAAATGTACTGCCTAATTGATCAAGCGCAAGCAGGTATGTATGTCACGGTTACGGTCAACAGCGCTTCACGGATCAGGCAACGAGTTTGAAAAAATCTGCCAAAAATGTCAGATGGCGTGCATTATGCTGGCCAGATGTTTCACAACACTAACTACACAGGTGCATATTATCAAGCCGTCAGCGTCGCCAATGGGTCCGTGGTACACCGCCAAACGTGTCAGTCTGGCTACGGGCAGCCAAAAATGAACTTATACAGTCATCACAACAAGTCCATCATTCCATTATTGTCATTTGTGGTGTTCAAAATTATCACGTTGCTGTATTTTGTTTATTACTTTATATTTTAAAGTGACCATCTGTACACTTTTGTGCGTGTGGGTTACACGCCTGTAGGTGCTGTTGATTTTGAACCATAATGCATGTTTGTGGCTCACTTTTTCGCAGTTTTGTTCGCTGTGGTCGCACGATGAAGCAGCAACAACATCATGATTTTGGGGTCAAGCTGATGAAATACATTGCATCAGTTGGTTGATGTCGAGACCCAAAACATCGTTGTTATTTTGATGACCGTTTTGCGTGTTGTCTGAAAATGAGCTTACCAAAAAGATGACTATAGTTATGATCAAAAATAGAGTCCTCTCTGTGGCTGTTTTCTTGCTGACACTGTTTAGATTAAATTTCGTGCGTCAGGTAGATTTTGAATCCCGTTCAAAATCAAGGTCGATTTAGAAGGAACCCACCCACTCCCGAAATTGGTCGGGTGTGATTTTGAAGTTTTCAAACAAATATCGCATACATAAAAATTCTCGACGTACAAATTTACAGGTAACCATGCAAGCAGGCGAATCTGAAGATGAGATAACAAGGAAAATTTCCAGGAAAATTTCCGTGGCGAAAACAGTTTCCACCGATGAAAGGCTAGCACATTATCGTACCGTTCAGCACTTTGATGTTTCATTCTAGCGGTTTTTTAATCACCGACGCCTCAAGAAGCAAAGATGCCTAACCTTATCCGATTCAGATGGTACGAATTGGTTGACGACAAATGCGTGGAGGTCAAATCTGACAACAATCCGGCCTGTTCACAATCACACAGGTATGGAAAGCGCGTCCTCCCAGTCCCAACAACTGGTGAAGGCACGCTATCAACTTGGTGTTGTGCCCTCGGTGTGTTGGACAGAACATTGTGATGGTGCCCAAAGCACCACAAATTTAAAAAAAACATCCCCGCATACATACATGATGATCCGATGTGATGTACATATTTCAGCCCAGAACCCACCCACCCGAAGTGTGCAGCCGAATCTGCCAGTAAAGTGCAATCGGAGATGACCACAACTGTTGACCACGGGAGCCAGAATTCTTAGCTGTCTGTCATCAGCTTCTTATCCAGAAGTATTATCGTCGAAGCAGATCAGTCCCCCACCATTGATACCGGTGCTTCAATTTGCAATCTTGTTATTTTTGATCCCAGTACTTTTCATTGTTTCGTCTATGTTTTCAGACACCAAGCAATAATGTGACCATTATCCTGCTTCCAGGGCAACAGGTGTATTATACCAAATAAAGACATGTACTGTATCTTATTTTTGTTTCCCAGAACTGTATTCGTATTTTTATTGATGCAGTCACTCTTTTTGCTTCAAGTTGTATCACGTACTGTATTTGTGGTGTAGCTCGTTTTATCATTTTGTCAAAATATGTAATCAATCAGCATATGGATGCAATGCGGCAACTATACTGTATATACGCGTGCTCAAAACAACGCACGCAAGTCAGCATCAATAATGCTGCAAGCACGAAAAATTGAATATGAACAAATAACGCACAATAGTACAAACAAAACACAGAAACGGTCACAGAAAGCGAGTTCAGAGAAAGTTGACACTGAAAAGCGATGATAACATTGGATAAGATCAAGTGCAAGTGGAAATTGTATAAGAAATATGGTGGGGCAAAAGCTGTTTCAAAGGTTACAATCAGGGGTTGATGTTAAAATGGCTGCAATTATACGATATAGTTGTATTGTTGAATGACTATACGTGGTGCTACAACAAGTCAGTTGGTGAAACCACTAGGCCAGGCGCTATACTGCGATTAACAGACATACAACACGCGGCGCGGCACGATCGAGAATACAAGCGGGTTGGCGCGGTCTGTCGCCAGAATCTGGGGTTCGCCAGTTTGGCGATTCTCACTTATGGCACATTTGACATTCCCAAATTCAACAACAAGCGATTAACGCTTATGTAGTTCCCGTCTGACACTTAGCTGCGCTGGTATTTGCCAACCGCTTGTTGGTTGTGACCGACAGACACGCGCACGTACAAGTAGACAGACACACACAACTGTACAATCCAATGGCAGTCATACGAGCTGGTCCTGGTGGCTCATAGAACTCTGGGGATTGGGGTGCGCCCACTTTGAGTGGACTGACAACGAGGGATGGGGTTATATTGGCTGGGTGGGTGTGTTCGAAGTGGAAAGTTGTGTCAGAAATGAAAATACACGGGAATAATATTGCACTATGTTTTGACTAAAACAATACAACGCGTTGGCTGAACATTTTTGAACTACGTATACACTATAATCTTGCGCTTGTTATGCACTATGTAGACTTGAATGATTATGAAGGTTTGGTACTATGGACCGAATAGCAAAACATCACAGTTTTGAGTGCAACGTTTAGAGAAATAGCATAATTGTGAGAAAATGCATGAAATTAAAAACAGTAGAGAAAAACACTGAAAGTATATAAACAGCAGCAGTACGCGCACGGTTTTGCAAACACAAAAAAATGATAAAAATCCGCGTATTTTTAGTTAGTATTAATATGTGTAAAAAAAATATATATATTATTATATATTATTATTAGAGTATTAATATATATAAAAAAAATATTAGTATTAGTATTAATAAAAAAATGTTTCTGTTTCTGTCGTTAAAAAATCTGTCATTGAATTAACTGTTTTGGAGAGCTTTCAGTAAGAAGAAAAATACCGTTTTGTGTCAGTTTCATAAACATGCAGTAAGCCTTCGAACGGTTCAGCACAGACATAGAGCCCTCTTTGAGAGCTGTACAATCAATCGGTATATGAGTGTGGGTAAGTCATTGGACACAGACGCACTCTGCAACAAAGTGTGATCCTCAAAAAGAAAAATCGGCTAAATATACAAAGACGGTTGGTGTTGTGAAAGTGCTATGTCAGTCTTCATCAACAAAAAACACAAACATAATCGTTTAATTCTCCTAACGAGTTGAAATCAAGCGCACGGTGAAAGAGGTCGGGCTCCATTATATTGTGCCACTTTGTGTAGAAAGATATTCTAAATATTTTTGCCAAAATTGTACTCTCTGAACAGGACAACATGTCTATGTGTATTGTTGTGGTGGCGCACAGTGTGGTACTGTGCACATGCAGCAACTGCTGCGCAATTCACAAATTTAGCTAATCAGCATCTCTGTACCCGCATCGTCCAACTCCGAATCCGACGGTGACATTATCGGACAACAGGAAGCTGCGTATGTCAAGCTGATGTTTCACCAAACAGTATCAACAGCACCAATGTCGCACATGTGCACAGTACCAAAGCGATATCTGATGCAAAGAGGAAGAGAGGGGCGATGCTAAAGATAGGCGGGTTGTAGAATGCCGCTTTGTGGCTGCGAGTTGACGGCGAAAGGCTGTCGTTGGGCGGCGACACAATAGACCGGTGTCGGTGGCGGTGGTGTGCTCGGGACGAACGTCGCCTCGGCACCCATCGGGCATCGTTTGTTGCGCAGACCGTTCGATTGGCACTTCAATCGCACCACTTTCGATCGACAAATCACGCACCGAAGCGGAAGGTTGCGGTCATTCACAGCCACCTGCATCACATATATACATTCGTTGATTGAAATGTATTTTTGATAAAAAGTGTTGTACAGTAATTCATTTATTACTCAAAATCAATATCTTGTGACATACTGTATGTTTGGAGGGCAGCTGGAGAACAACGACATTGAATCGAATGTCTAATGAAAGAAAAAGTCTATAACGAACTGTAAACTTTGTAAGAAGGCTGAGCACTTCACATACCTGTATAGTTCGGATAAAGCACTTTCTGCAGAGCACTCTGTGTCCACATGGAAATGTTTGCATGCACGCACGACCGCTGACGCAGCCGACACACTGCAAAAATATATTTGTATGAGTAATGTTTTTATGTTTTTAAGTTATTTAATTTTTACGGTTTATGTACATTTTTAATTGTGAATTGTAGGTTTGGAAAACAGGTTAAAAATTTACGGGAAAGTCTCTGCCAGCAAGAATCCTAGCAACCAACGCTTGACCAACCCCGTATCAACGACCATTATACCACGCAATAGTATCATTCTCCAAGAATTAGACCGACGGTGAATTTCAAAGGTTCGTTGGATTACGATTACAATCGAGTAAGATGGTGAAGTTGAAGTTGTTACGACGATGCAGTTACAGTTTAGGGTGATGTCGGTATTGTGGGAGCTATACAAAGGGGTACCGGGGGTCGTATTTAGCCAGCCTGGTACTAGGGACTGGTGGGGTGCTGGTGCATCTACAGACTTAGGCGCACACGACACCCCTGGAACACGTGCGCGACATACTAACACAACAGCACCGGTGGTTGGTCACCGAAGCGGCAACGTGCTGTGTGGCCGTCATCCACCGACTGACTCTTGTCGTGCGCATGTACAAGTCTGGCGCGCTACAAGGTTGTCTCAGAGTCCAGACTACTTTCGTGGCACCACCAGGCACCTCATGTGTGTGTGTGTTTTTTCTCGGTGTGTGTGCGTTTGTGTGCGACCCTGTACCCCTCCCTCGTCCCCGCAGCCAGCCAACGTGTTGTATGTTTGTTGTTGTCTGGTTATCTGACTGACGCTCACTGCGGTTGTCTCTGTCTGCATCTCTGGGGTTGGTCTCTATGTTTTATTGCGTCCGCCCGCCCAACATTTGTGCATCTGCCGCAAAAAAAACAGTGCGCGCATGCTGCATGCTCCGATGCACACTCATTGTGCGTGTGTCTGGGTTTTTGCCGTTTATCCTTGACGTCCACCAGTCAGTTTTTTTACCGAATATTCCTCCGGTTTGCGTTCGCAAAATGAACTGATATGCTCACATACCTAAACCGCTGTAACAAGATCAGCACATTACACATTAGTTTGATGTCCCCCAAGCATCGCTGCTATAAAAGTTGCAGTGTTCGTTCGCTGGTGTAACATTTTGTTTACTGCTTGTTCCTACGTTCTGTTGGACAGACGTACATAAATGTAGGTATACCACCTATACCTACAGCAAACGGAGCCCCATAAACAGCACAAGCACCGTTCGCTATAAAGCTGGCTGCGTGCGCTATTGCGTAAGCGACAGACGCAGACGCAAGCAAGTTGGTTGCTGTGCTGGGGCTAGGCCGTGCCAGGCTGCTATCTCGCACGCGATGAAATATGGCTGATGTGCTAGACGATTTTTTGCTTCGACGGATTTTGTGGAGCGCAGTGGCACATCAGGGGGTGTCTAGACATTGGAGGCAGAAGGGGCTTTCAGAACCTGATAAGGTGCCACATATGCACCAAGGCACTGTTACTGACCTGAAATAGCCTAGCCGAATTTTCAAGACACATTGCTTGGCAAAGACTTTCCGTAAAAAACAGACAACAAAGTCATACTAATAACTAATATCTTGACACGGTTAAGTTAGCTCGCCCCTGCCTAAGCCTAAGTCCACACCTAAACTAAGGTTGGTCATTGGTTAAGCTACTCTGGTGCCCTGACCCTGTTTAACTGCATATAAATTTTTTGTTAAATTAATTATACAGTGAAATGTTTCGCAACAAAGGAGACAAACACAACGAACAACAAAAAAAACATAAACGCGAGCTTCATACCGACCTCGTCATCGGCGCATGTCGCCACATCGTCCGGTTCATGACGCATTTTCTTGAGGAGCATCGCCTGAAAAATCAAGGGAACATCGATCGGTGTACACAGCGGCGGTTATTTTGATGCCGCAGTGGTCTTGCTTTCTATATGCCTCCTCCCTTCATATGCCATGTGCACAAGTATAGTCCGTCCACCAGCTCATGGCACTTTGTGTTGCTGCTGGCTGGTTTGTTCTCTTCCTCCACATTCTAATGAAAGAGAAATTGAGTTTCCGAAAAAAATTATTTTTGCTCCTAAATTGCTGTTTTTATGAAATCGACGTGTTTTATAGATTTTAATTTAATTTAATTTTAAATTTGATCGAATTCAATCGTTTTCGACACGTATTATTATTTTTTCAGTTTTTTTGCAAAATCGGTCACACGCAATTTCTCTTTCATTAGAACGTGGAGGAAGGGAACAAACCAGCCAGCAGCAACACAAAGTGCCATGAGCTGGTGGACGGACTATACATGCCCCAGAGTGGCAACAACGTGTTTTCCTCTCTGCTCCCTCACTCACAACGGCTGCGAAAACGAAAGTGTAATAAAAATATGAAAAACCGGTTTTTTCATACATACTTGCATTCAACAAATAACGCACGTATACAAACGAAGGCTGCCACCCGTTTACACTGCGCATACCGCATTATTATCTCAAAATTTTGAAGGCCCCTCTTGCTGCACATTGTATGATTGTCTGGGGCTGTCTGGATACGGATTGTGGTTTGAAACGTGATGAGATCGCACACACGCACAAGCATCTTTCATTTTTGACGGCACTGGATCAACTCGTGATCCGGGTGCGTTTTGGGCCTTCGTTCTGCGTCAATTCTGCTCCATTCAACAGCTCCAATCTGTCGTATGGTACATATCCACTCCGGTAACACTGAGAAACATCATCAAACCAGCACCCAACGGTCCGCGAATATCCCAATCAGGCCAGCAGCTCAGTGCACAACCGGTTGCACTATGGTAGGTTTACGCGCGGTTACCCGTATCGTAATTTCGTCTGTCATTATTGCGTTTGCTTTGTCTGGCGTTTTTTGTGCTAAACCGTCTGCACCCCGCCACAGTATCACAAAAACTGCGGGTTTGACACACACACGCACACTAAAGTGGTGATGCTGATGCTGACTAATCGACTTTGTGCGGCGCACAGACAGCGTCTGGTGGCAACAATGCCACGCCACCCATGCAGCATTTGTGCATCCACATGAAAATGGTGAAATGGCACCAGCTGTGTTGGTGGAAAAACGGTCTGTGGGAACAATATCAGCAGCATTCATGCACAAAGAAGCTGGCTTTTTTGTAATACGTCAGCTTGTTTCTGGTTGTGGTTCTGAAGTTTTTTGTCCATGTCTGCTGCCCAAGCGCAGACAAGCTGTGTGATCAGCATCAATACCAAACGATCGCAGTAGGCACATTTGGTTTGAATGTGCAGGCAGACACAACCCATGGCTTGGTTGGTTGACATACATGTGCCTGCCGGTGGCCCACATCAAACACATGCTGGCTACAGTAGATGCCCTCACACCGCAAATCTCCAAACCGGGTTTATACATGCAGAACAACAACCATACGTTTCAGACTTGTGTGTTTTGGCTGTGAAACAACCGACTTCAGACACAACAAACGCCAGACATGTAAGGTACTTATCCGTCGGCTAACGCGTGCATTGCGTGGTGTCTACTATGTATGTGTGCAACACATGGAGAGTAGCGAGAGACACTCGCTGCCGCCGATGAAATTTATGGCTGTGGCTGTGCGCGTCGGTTTTTGTTGTTCTTCTGTGTGGTGCCCTTTATTGTTGTTCGGTCGTTAATGCCATGACAAGGTCATAGTCTGCGACGGGTGGGGCGGTGAACAGCCAACGAAACGAACACGGGTTATATTTATTCATAAATATACGTCTTTGGTTCACACAGACGTGCGCGGTTGTGCAACACAGACGTTGTGATGCAACTCGGTGAAGGTCACCATAGGCAGACAGACAGACACCGCTCGACGGATAATGTGTGTCTGCTGACCTGACCGATTTGACCTGACCTATTGAACTGCGTGTGCAACTGCGAATGCTGCTATTGGTGAAGTGGCCAAATGCAGCAGGCACGCAACGCAAGCGTTACCTACATTCCGTATGCGTGGTTGTTTTGTATTTGTACACTGTGCTGATTACATATTCACCGACAGCACAGCCAGACATCACACCGACATAACAATCGTTCACACACGTGTTTCCAACAAGAAAATGTTGAGTTCAGCTCACATTTGATGACCAAACACGACCAATTCCTACGTGTACATAGTGCGTGTGCCATTGCCCAGCACAGCAGCCATACACAAAAATGACGTGCAGTTTTGGGCTCATATTATAATATACTCGTCAACAACGCATGTCGTCGGGTTTTGTCTTCAACGTACATAATACACAATTATCGGATTCATGCAGTTGGTGCATAACTGACGTGACTACTTCAGTCCACGACAGTAAAATTAGCCGTTTGTACACACACCCACGCCTGCACGCACACCGCTTGATGCAGATTGCTTCCGCAAATACACGGAGCTTTTTTCGTCCCCCACTGCCTACGTAATGGTAAAATTAAATTCCTCATTCCATTTTTTTGAAACGAAACTCAGCAAACCCCGGAGCGAGCTAGCCCAGACAAAGGTCCCCGTAAACCTGACGACAACACACACATACGCGCGTGAGCTTGCGGTGGTGGCAAGTCAGTCCCCGGGTTGCGACTGGCAGCAAATCGATTCAGACCCAGACAGGTCTGCGGCTACAACAGTGCGAGCGTTTTTTGAGTCATTGGGTATGTGCACAGGTCTGGCCCAGGAAAAATCATTCTGCTCTCCTCTCCCTCCCTCGCGCGCGAGTGCTGCTTTGTGGTGTTCTGTCTGTGTGTATTGTGCTGCTGCTCTATGTCTGTGGATTGGTCACGAAAAATGTATGCTAACACACACACACACCAACGGCAACGGGGCAGCCGCTTTATTTACTGGAGGTGCTTGCAAGCAAGATGTACACATCAATATTGTGTGTCGTGTCAGGTCGCAGCAGCGTGGGGTGTTGTGTTAGCTGGCTGCCGCAGTCATTGCGGCTTTGTTTTGTTTATTCTTCTCTGTCGAACACACAGGCCAACTGCGAGACCACGACGACGCGATCCTTGGCTTGGAAGCACAACACCCCGTTCATTGGAGGGTAACACGCTATACTGCCGCACCAAACAACCACAAAAATGAAGCCACATAAACAAAAACAAGCCACTGCTCCTCCGCCGAACTCACCACAGTCTTTTGCATAGTTTGCAACTCTTCCTCCACTCGCCACAAATTGTCGGTGGTGACGGCGAGGTCGAGATAGGCGGCATTCGAACCCGTAGTAGTCGTATTATTGTTGTGATTGTTGTTGTTGTTGACGGCAGTGCTACTCGTCGTCGCGGACACGGGCGGCGGATGGCTGCTGGCCTGTGCGGCCAATTGGGCGGCCGCGGTGAGCATGTCCGTCAACGACATTGTCCGCCGGCGGCTGGCCGCGTCCGCCCGCCGACGTTTGTGTTTCCAAAAACGCCACTCACGAATCATGTCGATCAACTGCGTGACGAGCATACAGATTGATAGAGATTGACGCGACAATGTTGCAACGGCACCCGAATTGTGCTGGGGCCCGACTGGAAATTGTTGTTGTGCTGATCACCGGGCTCGGGCAGCCTGCAAATGTTGTGCACGGTTGGAATATTAGTGCCGCCATCAATAAAGCTGCTTGTTTGCTTTCACGCGCAGCGCAAAAACTCATTGATGCACGGGCAACTGTAGCTATAAAATATAGCCAGAATCTCAACATGAGCAGCACGGTATCTATGCCTGCGGAGAGGGTAAGCATGGCGAGCTTTAAGACAGCGTTATTTTTATGATATCAAGTGTGGTAAAAACATACTGAGCTCATGATACCGCTGGGGATGACACAGAAAATGCGATTTAGAACGTTCTGGAGGCAGTCATACTTGATGTGGTACGTTGGTGTGATGTTGAGCGTTGTTATGATGGCACACATTAGACTGCCAAAAAAGGTACAAACTGATGGAACCCAGTTAATAAGGCAAACATTGGTGATTAAGGAAGCACGGGAGCACAAATTTCGTATATTTGGAATTTTAGAAATTAGCCAGCCAGTATGCAGACCAGTATGTTGGAATATTTCTAAACCCATGGTTGTGCGACTGTATGGCATCAAACCTAGTGCTTGTCTGCAGCCGTACGACGGCCACACACGTCGCAACCTGGAGTATACAGCGCACATACCCAGACGAGCTTGGTTTGGTTCGGTCGTGCGAGCAAAACGCAACGGTTGAAAAAAACCAGACACATTTCGCCTCGCGCCGCACACCAAACCGACCCAAGTGTACATACAGTATTTGTGATGCGCTGCTGCTGTCTGTGGCTGTGCCTGTGTTCGTGGGTACACGCCATACGTCACTGTCATTGTACTGCCAAACATTTGGTGCCCAAGAACTTGTGCGGCGGCTGGCCCGTGCGAGCGCACATATAAGACGTGACACCGCTGTGCACAACGCGCGTGCGGTGGTCTCAAATTGCTAACACACACAGACACATTTTGCTGCAGTCGTCGTCCTCGTCGTCGCCGGTCGCGAGTCAGCTAGAGCGCGCGCGCAAAAAACACAAAATCGGAAAAAGTGCGCACGGACATACAATATGTACAAGTCGTAGAAAGCAGTAGACATAGATTGTACATTACGAATCAGACACATTGCGAGACTGAGACTGATAGATATGCGCACCTCCTTCTTGACACGACCGATTATGCGCTGGCTGATGATGTTAGCTGCGTTCTGCCCCTCCATATCTGCCACGCCACTCGGCCCTGGTGCACATTTCACTCAAAGTGATCACCGCCAATGCACATGCCTGTCGCTATGATCACAACCACATCAGATCGGTCATAATAAAAAAAAATTATGAAGGCCAAATTTGAAAACGAGCGAACGGGCGCCATCGTGCAAAACGTGTCTCGTAATGGCTTTCAGTCAAGAAATGTAGACTGCACCTGCATGCACATCGATAAAATCAAAACCATAAAGGGCAACGATAAATACAAAACTAGAGGTAGAAAATCAACACTGTGTTCTCTCGTGATTCAAGTGAACAAGCGACCCCGTGTTATACATAACTGAGCTTCTTAGAGTTCTTAGAGGTCGTGATTACAATTTCAACTCAAGCACGCAGCTGGCAAAAACGTGTCAAAGTTTGCCTGTGGAATCCAACAAAAACAACGTTTCACTTCACCGCTGTGAGGTTAGTGCGTGTGCGTTGACAGCATGTCAATGAAATATTCCGCTGTTTGCTGCTGAGTGCAGTGCTTGATTTTAACACATGCTTAATCTTTTTCATCGGTTTTCTGAAATATCGACCCCAAACAGGAGATGAGTTATATAATTACAACGTGGGGTCGTTTGTTTCCTTTACCTTGCATAAAGAGAAAATACTATATGTCACCTATGATGTATATGTGCAGAAAGAAATGTTGAAGCCGATGCTTTTTCATGGCAATTTCGCCAACTTTCTGCAGAGTCATGCAGTTGTATACAGACGTCGCATGCACGCGCATGCGCGCAATGGAAAAAATGGAATCACACCCACATTTTTGGAACATTGAACATCAAATAAAATGTATACGCACATGCAGATTGACAATGATACCGGAGATGTACACACACAGACAAAAAAAGTGTAATCAATTTTTATCGTGAACTTGATTTTCAGCAATACACACAGAAACGCGCGCGGGGCGGGCGCCGATGTCGCGGTCGGCAGGCATATGCAGCAACCACAAGTATGGGTGCTATGCGCACACACACACAACGTTTGGTCGATGACACTTGGAACGCATCTACTCACAAAATGGTGGCGCTGCGAAACCTATAATTGTTCAAGTGAAGCTGTTTGAAACGTATTTTTCAAACGCGTCAACATTGTACATACATAATAATCCAAACAAATCGCGTGGAAGGCAAGGCACGCAAATTGTAAGGCAAACTCTATGCGTCCGTTGTTCTCATCAACACTCATCGACAACTAGAAAATAAAAATAGGAACAGCAAATGCTGAATATATGAAACATCATCTCAAGGACATAAACTAGAAACAAGAAAAGCAGAATAGACATAGAGTTCATGATGCTTCAGAGTATGTACCTGCAGAATAGCGAGCCGATCCTACATGGCTATTGGGTGCTGTCTGGATAGTGAGTGAGCAACATCTGCCAAGTGTCTGACGTGGCGAACACAAACCCAACGAACCAATGAAAGACTATAGCACAGCAGCAGGAGGGGAACGAGCCAGACACGCAGACACGACATCGACGTTGGTGGTATGCGACGGTGGCACCAGCCGTGCGTACCTAGTACTACAGGGTGTGTGCATGTACAGGGTGGTCATTAATGCTGCTGCTGACAGCAACTGGGTAATCAGCCATTGTCAGTCATACGAACATGCAGTTGTTGTGCGGCTGCAGGCACATGTAATGAGTATTGCGTTCGGTGATTTTCAAATTGCGACCTGGAAAAAATGCAGGTTGGCTGGCTGGCAACTCTGACTGACATATGTACATGTGTGGTTGTAGTTGGAGTGATACGCAGTCAGTCACCCACCACCACGTATATAATATCTATCTCTCTACCGCCTATGTACACTGAGCACAGGCAGTAACGCACACACACTGCACGCCGCCGAGACCAGAACATTTCTGCTCGCTGTCTAGACAGAGACAGGGCTGGCTCGCTCGCTCACAGTATGTGTGTGTGTGTTGTGCTGCCGAAGCAAGCGCGCGCGCAATAGCGTAGCGTCGGGCGGGGGGTTGCTGTACATACAGACATGTAGAGAGGGGTGTATGTATGTAAATGTAGTAGCGAGCAGCCAGCCAGACTCAGACAACCAACGCTGCAGCCGTTATCTCACTGACACTGACTGACCGCATGCGCTGGACATTGAATGCGCATGCACATGTACATTGTTGTTTGTTAGCTGCTGCTATGTGGACAGACTCAGCGATTTCAGACCAGACATTGCCCACTACAATCTTGACAGAACAACGTGGGTGCATGCGCTATTTTTTCCTGACTGGTCAAGGGGACAGCAATCGCTCAGCAGACAGTCAACTGAATGTTTCAACCTCTAGGACGGATGCGCTGCTAGACCTCACACATGCGAGGTATTTGACGTCGGGAACACAAATTGCTCACTTGCTTGTGATGTAACCTGAATTTTGAGCACGATCGTCAAGTGTCACCATCACCATTAACTGCGGCTTGGATGGGTGAAGTATACTGATGCTCTCGCAGATGACGCCTGGAATATCACATATAAAACTTAGCTTTTTTAATCACACGCGAAAATGAGCAGACGATCAATCGTCATCACTATTTTGCAGTTGCAATTCCAACGACACCACAACAGACGCAACACGACAAACATAGATCCTAGACATCCACAGCAAACACATGCGTGCTTGCTGTTTGTGCAACAAATCATAAAACATGCAGCATACAATGGTGGGATTGGTGTTTATCAGTCCTGCTTTTCCTGGACCAACCCACAGCTTCATTGGAATTTTTGCCAACTTATTTTAACTTTTACAATATGTACTGTACTGTATATGCATTAGGAGGCGGTTTCCTCAATGTCGTCGAACACAGATGTACGTACATACAGTGTCATGGTCGCAATTGCAAAAATATTAAAAAAGCGACCAGCACAGCAACATAAATTTTGATATTTTTTGTCAGATTTTTCCAAACGTGCATGCTCGACCCAGTATCAACAGCAGCAGATGCACACGCATGTCTGGACCTTGACTCGTCTCCTTCACATGTGCGTGTGCGTTGCGTTTGGGGGAGGCACAAAAAAGATACGGGGATGTGCGCGCAATCAATACGTTTGTTTGTTGGTGTGGTCGACCACATCTCTATTGTGTACACACTCAGAAAGAGAGAGAGAGAGAGACAACGCACAAAGTCGCGACAACTGCGGTCGGCGGCGCGCTGAATTTATCAGAATACAATGGCAGTAGTAGTACAGCATGTTGTGCACACACACGTCTGGCAGACGACATTTAGTGTGTACAATGTCAATGTCTAGGTCGAGATCGATGTCACTCGATGAAAAGATGCGCACATATGCATGTGTGATATTGTCGTTAATTTGCTGCTCATACAAGTACATGTACATGTACATGTATCACATGCATTCGTGTCCATCTGCCGCTGTGCACTTGGCGCGACAACAAAGTTACATCGTCTCTGCCCAGACAATCAGACATCCAGCAGACGACAGTCACATAATAAACTTTTTTAAACTTTGTGCCCCAAATCATAAAAGTGCACGCACAAAAATGCCTAAAGTATACACTGTCGTGTTGTCTCATCACAATTTTGATCCTGGTGCTTTAATTTATGCGTTCCGAACGGATAATCAACTGGAAAACAAACAAAGGAACGCTGTTGCGTTGCATACTGTAACCGTGCTTTCTGTCACTATCACGTCAAAAGGGCAAACTTTCATGTTGTGTGGAATGTCTTTGGAATCCAGAGGTTGCAAGCAGCCGATCCCTTTGAGTGCGAAATCAAAAACTTGATGTTGATTGCACATGATGCATGTTTGTACAATTTAGGACGACCATGATGCACTTTCGTGAGACTTTGATTATTTTGTTTGTCACGGACCGAAGCACGGAAACGTGAAGGGAAAGTCGCACAATGTAAGCCGCAGTAGCAAGCAGTTCTTGTGTCTTGGGGCCAAAACAGTTTGACTTGGACATAACTGGAAATGGGACGTTCGGCGGTGCCATACGCACTCACTCGCTCAAGCTTCAGACGCAAGAAACACCTACAACAGTAACCATCACCTAAGCCAGGGGTCGATGTTGACGGAAGTATGTACCTTGTCGACGAGCCTTTAGCGTGGCTCTAATTTATTGGCCCGACAGATTGAACAATGGATGCAACGTGGAAGTATGCGTGGTGTCGATGAACCCTCACGTGGCTCTCATCTATTTTGTTTTCTTTTGTCAATGCAAGTGATTGACCAAAGTTAAGTTGATCTTTCTATTCTACATTATGCTTACTTCGTGTTCGATATTGGGTGTTCGTGTGTTCACCGTTCACAGATTCCTTCATGCTCATGTTCATTTCTCCTGTGCGCCTGCGCTCGTAAGGGCGGGCTAAAGTATTCTATTCATTTCCGTGTCACGGAAATATTTCCATGCACGGAAATATTTCCGGTTTCCGTGTTCCGTGATTTTTTTATTTTCACGGAACACGGAAATTTTTCCGTGTGAATAGTTGCTGTTTGCGTCAAACACGCGGGCGTTTGACGTCAGCACGCTGGATTTTGTCATCATCACTGCAAAAGCACCGTTTGCGTGTTTGAATCATTTCCGTGTTCCGTGCACGGAAATATTTCCGTGACACGGAAATCCATGAAACTGCTTTGTATGTAAATTATTTCCGTGTTCCGTGTTCCGTGATAATTTTGAAAATCACGGAACACGGAAATATTTCCGTGCACGGAAATATTTCCGTGTTCCGTGATTTTCAAAATTTTATCACGGAACACGGAACACGGAAATATTTCCGTGTTCCGTGTTCAACCTAAGTCCGCCCTAAGTCCGCCCTAAAATGTGGCAAGATGAAAAGTCGGCTTCGGAATGACAGCATTGCGGTACTTTCCACTCCAGTCGACCTGTAAATCGACTGGGACCAGTTTTTGGGGACTGCAGACCGTGCGCTTGTCCCTGTCGTGGCTCACGGCTCAAACTATGGGTCTGCCGCTGATGCCGAAACCCGCCAGTGATCTACTATGTTTTTATCTCAGCAGATTGAGGACAGATAGCACAAACGCGTTAAACCTGTGATTACAACTCACTTTGTGCAAGCGCAGTAACGTCACAAACATCCCAACAAGCGCTTTCCATTGCTACTTTTATTCGTGACGCTGGCTCGCTCGCTTGCTTCCGTCATCTTCCATTCGTTTGTCTGTTTGTTTTCGCTCTGTCTGTGTTTCTCCCTCATTCCCACACCATCATTGCGCTTGAGTCTCATATCCATTTCCTGTTCTCTCCTTTGTCTGTCTTGTCCACGTTCAGTCATGTCAAGTGCAGCTTCATTTTGCGTGCAAACAAGCCGTTTGCCCCGAGTCAGTTAAATTGCCGTTTTCAATCACCGATGATTAAGAGACTTCCAGCCCTCGACCGAACGCTGTAAACAGTGGGTCATGCCCGATGTCTGAAAGCGGGAAACCGGGTAGCTCCCGGTGAGATACACTGACATTCGTTCAGTTTTTTGTTTTGATTCCTGATTTGGCAACAATACTGTTACCCAAATGTGAGACCCTTCCTTTTCGTGCGGATGAGGCCAACAAAAATGCACGTTTTTGGGTTCGATGGTCTCAACAGACAATCGTATGAATCCTATCAATAATCTTTTACGAGCGAAGAATGAAGTGCACAGTTGAGACAAAACGAACAATATACTGTAAGTGCTTGCTTAAAGGGTCTCCGACATATATATGCGACCGAAACCAATCTCAATGAGACTTGGCACCGTAAGTGGGCTTGGTCCAAAACACTCACGGCCAAGAAAATTTTTCCCCATATCAGCTCCCTATCTGAGCCAGGAGGGCTAAAAGGTAAAAAATTTTGACCCTACCTCAGCACCTTGAAATTAAAATATCGATCTGTTTCGCATATTCTTTGTGTGCAGTTTGTTCACAAATTTTTCATAAACGCCTTGGGTCTAATTTAGAACCATATTCACTTTTTTGGCACTACCACAGCTCGCGCTATTTTGCCAAAACCACGGAAATTTTCGAAAAAAAAATTTTCCGTTGTATTTTCCGGTCACATAGAAAGCACACAGAGCTTTTATATAAAGTAGGCAAGAAAGCCCGTATATCATGCTATTCAGGCGATCAATGACTAATTTTCCACCGCTGACAAGTTTCGACAAAAGCTCGCTCAACTGTGGTGAACCTCAACTTTTTTGCCATGTTCTGTGGATCCCAAGCACACTTCTATCTCATATTTTCCTATTTTAGTAACAATGTACCGAGGTGATATATGGCACGCTAGATAGTACAAATATAATTGTTGTTAATTATGTGCAAATCTAGGTTGGTCCAGCTGCATCCTTGGAGGTACGAGCAATAAATGAATTTTACACAAAATTCATAATTTTAGCAAATTTTCACTTCCGTCATATTTTTAGCCTACCTAGATTTGTGACGGATTTGTGGCCTTTGCTGTCCGATGAAGCCCCAACGTTGTTGTTGTTTATCGATCAAAATCCAAAATTCTAGTTCTAACGTATCCTGACAAAAATCATGTTAAGTGAAGGCACCGCAGACTCTGGTCCTGTTGTAAGCCCGGTTGTAGTTCCAAGTCCAACGCTTGGACCTCAATTAACACGATTTACAAAAAGCGCGAAATTCTAAACAAGCACTAGATAAAAATGACTTTTCAAAAATGGGACAAGCACAAGATAAAAACGACTTTTTGCATTTGGCTCCTCACTTGCCCAAAAGCTGGATCCGCCGCCACTGCATCCGAGTGATTGGGGACCAAACTGCTGGGAACGAACCGTTCCACTACTGATTCGTTTTTATCCCTTTCATTTTTCACTCTGTTATCAGTCTTGTCTTCCCCCCAGCGCAGCTGAGTCGGGTTTATCAGCTTTATCCGGGTTATTTGTTTTGTAAAATAATCAGTCTTCCCTCCAGCGCAAGGGAGTTGGGTTTATCAGCTTTGGTACGATCTGTTTCGTGCCGGGAAGACTGTTATAAATAAAACGGATAAAGCTGACAAACCTGATAAACCCGACTCCCTTGCGCCGGGGGAAGACTGATTACAAATAACCCGGATAAAGCTGATAAACCTGATAAAGAAGACTGATTATAAATAAAACGGATAAAGCTGATAAACCTGATAAACTGACTGCCCAGCCAACCCAGCTGCCCAACCCAGGAAGGCTGATTATATGCATGCTACAGCATGCGTAATCAGCCTTCCTGAGATTGTCTTCCCCCAGAGCTTCTGCAGGGTGTACTGATTGATTACAATGGTAATCATTCTTCCATCAACGTTCTTCCAATATAATCCTGTTCTTGATTAAAACCAAAGCAACCGTCACAGCGATCATCGTCTCCTATCAAACATCACATTCACAACCCAAACAACAACAACAACAGAAAATGGGTGAGTGATTTTGGTGCCATCAAATTTCTTGCGTTTTTCTTTGAAAAAATTGAACCAATTTCAGACTGAAAGCCAACTTTCAAATTTCAGACGGAATCAAGGCGGCGGAGGACAAAATGAATCAGTTGAAACAATACGCGATCGAGCTGATCGGCGCCAAGGTACATAGTCTAGTTTACAATTTAGTTTACATAGTCTACAATTCTGCCGTTGTTTATACTGTCTCTGCCCAATGCAATCATAACAGAGCCCCCTCCCCATTCAACAGACCAAACTGAACAAACCGCTGCTGATCGAAACCATCAAGCAGATTCAAAAAATGGAAAAAGCGATCGAAATGAAACAAGCGATGTACAAAAAATTACAACAGTACAGTGACAACTGAATATATGACAAATCTCAACAATCAACAACAAAAACCATTTGCACAAAATCAGTGACAGCGAGAGCGAGGTGATCTCATTGAATTTAAATTCATGCAAGTGAAAACAGGATTGAAGAAATGAATAAACACTAACTAAAAACAGAACGCTAGCGATGGTTGTGGTCAGCAGAGATCTCGATCGGACTGACCCAGTGTGTGTCCACATGCCAACACCAGCTCGTATGTGGACACTTCTTGACGCGTGCCAAGAATGCCAGCCAACTATTATTTTTGGCATTCGTGGCATTAATGGCATTGTTGGCACACGCGTCAAGAAGTGTACATTACGGCCGGCTGTAACGCACACATCTTGACTACGTTGCCATGAATGCAGTGTTCAAAAAGTGAGCATATTTTAGAACTTTGCCATTTTGTCCGTTGCGTATTTCATCATTGTGTCAGCGTATGCACAAGTTATGAAATTTCCTAAAATATCCTGTCAGACATTCCTGCCTCGCTTTTCGTGATCAAATCGGAGGCATTCTTGTGATTAATAAGTTGTAATAATGTGCATTTTTTGTTCTTGATTCGGTGGTCATTCATTGGATGTATGTGACTTGCATTTTTTGTTCTTGATTCGGTGGTCATTCATTGGATGTATGTGACTAAGGGTGATATTTTTGAAACGGTGTAAAGGTCAGTTGGGTGTAAAGGTCGGTCGAAAGCTCGGTGTGAGAAAGTTCAGTGTAAGCTCGGCGTAAGCTTGAAACATTGCACGCTGGGCAAGCAGCAGACGCGCGTTTCTAAACGAATGGTCAACTTTGACAGTCTGCTGTGCTAATGTAGATCGTTTGTTTGCAATCTAGTTCATTTAAGCTGGTTGCAGAAACGTTTTAAAGGAATATTTTTAAGTTGCCTGACATTCCGCCGTGAGGCTATTGAGAAATTGAACATTCACTGACGGCGGTACCAAAAAAATTGATGCCGCTAACTGATCGCAGCACGAATTCAAAACGGCTCCATAAAAGGTCACGAAATATATAAATATCGTTTAAAAACGCTTGTGCAACCAGCCTAAACAAACAATATTGCAAACAGACGATTTACACTTGCACAGCAGACTGTCAAAGTTAACCTTTCGTTTAGAAACGCGCGTCTGCTGCTGGCTCAGCGTGCACTGTTTGAAGCTTACACTGAACTTTTTCACACCGAGCTTTCCACCGACCCTTACACCCAACTGACCTTTACACCGTTTCAAAAATATCACCCTAAATTTGATTATCGCATTTACACAAAATTCACTATAGTCAAGAAACAGCCATTAATACGCCCAGTGGTAAACAACACTTCTTGACACTGAAACATCGTTTCTCACGTTCGGCAATCGGCAACACAAACACAGTCAAGAAGTGGTCTTCACGGCTGGCCGTAACGCACACTTCTTGACGTAGCATTTATTTCTGGCATTCTTGGCAACGCGTAGTCAAGAAGTGTATGTACATTACGGCCGCGCGTAATAAACACTTCTTGACGCGTCAAGAAGTATCTAGCTACATTCAATTGGGACCAGACCCCAACACCAGCTCGTGCTTCACGCAACGCAACACCGGCCATACGCACGTTCCGCGTAATTCAGTCAGCGTAATCAGCAGAGGTCGCATCGCAATCGGGCCGGCCCGAGCTCGGGCCGGGCCGGGCCGGGCCGCGATTTTGGGCTTTTGGCTCGGGCCGGGCCGGGCCGGGCCGGAGATTTGGAGGGTCGGGCCGGGCCGCGGCCCGAAGCTTCTGAAGTGACTTATTTTACTGAAAAAGTAGGGATTTCTTTGTCAAAAATACTAAAATTTCTGACGGATTCGACAAGTAACTAAGTGATCAGTATTGTCCAGTGGTGTTGCTACCCAGGCGGGGCGGCAACCTACTGTACCACCAAAAATGTGGGGTGGCAAAGGCAACCTACCTCCTACGTCCTACTGTACCGGCCGAGCTAGGGGGTGGGGGCGGATAAAAATTTTTAGGTCTAAATATTGATGAAAATGTGCTCTACAACGCTCAGTTCGGGCGTAGCGCGCGATTTTTCGCCTATTTTGAGTGAAAAATGCCGATTTTATGCCATTTTGAGCCAAAGATCGCAACTTACTGTACCAGCCGCCGGGCGGCGACCTACCTACTGTTATGTACCAAGATGGAGCGTCAACCTACCTACCTACTGTACCTAGGGGGGACCCCCCAGCCCCCACCCCCTGCAACACCGTTGTTTTCAACCAAAAAAAATAGGTTCAAAAAAATCGCAAAAACTACCTATGACAAAAATTGGGTTAAAATCTGAGCCAAAAATTTGGGCCGGGCCGGGCCGGGCCGGGCCGGAGATTTGGGGGTTCGGGCCGGGCCGGGCCGGAGATTTGGGGGTACGGGTCGGGCCGGGCCGGGCCGGGCCGGAGATTTGGGGGCTCGGGCCGGGCCGGGCCGGCCAAACCCGGCCCGATTGCGACCTCTGGTAATCAGTCTTCCCCTTCCCCCAGCTGCCCAACCCGGGAAGGCTGATAATTTTTAGATGCTACAGCATGCGTAATCAGCCTTCCTGAGATTGGGCCTTGGGGGGAAGGCCGATTATGGCTTCGTTTAATTTGTAATCAGTCTTCCCCCCAGAGCCTCTCTCAGGGTTTATTTTTTCAAAATGGGCTAGTAGCAAGAAGCTAGTAAAATGAAAAATTTAGTAGCTTTTTTTGCCGCTGAAAAGCCAATTTACTAGCTTTTTTGGCCAAAATACAAAATTTAGTAGCTTTCAGGCTACTAAATTTTAAAATTTACTAGCTTTTCAGAAAATTTAGTAGCTAAAAAGCTACTAAATTTGGTTAAAAAAAATCCATGGCCTCTCTGCAGGGTGTACTGATTGATTACAATGGTAATCAATCAGTCTTCCATCAACCATCTGTTTTATTTGTAATATGTAATCAGTCTTCCCGCTCCCAGCACGGTCTGTCTTCGTTCGAAACTGGAATCTGAAAGGTTACCATCTGAAAGCTGACTGACTGTCAGTACAGAGGTCGCAATCGGGCCGGGCCGGGCCGCGATTTTTGGTTTTTGGCTCGGGCCGGGCCGGAGATTTGGAGGGTCGGGCCGGGCCCGGCCCGTAGCTTCTGAAGTAAGTGACTTACCGTATAAAACCTAAATACAGCCCCCGGAATCAGTGTTGGAGGCAGTGGTGTCGTTGGGAAATCAAAAAGTCAGGATACCGGATACCCAAAATCCAAAATTTTCGGATACCGGATACCCAAAATTCAAATTCAAATTCAAATTTTATCTGTAAGCTCACGCAAAGACCTTCAGGAGATCCGGCAAACACCTAAAAAAGAGACACATCAGTAAATAGCACACAAAATTATAATCATGAATGATCAAACGACAAAACGTACCGGAGAGATTCAAAAACAACAAACAACACAGCAACGGCAGGCGATAAATCAGCGATTGATGGCGAACACGAGATGATAACAGATGTCAACAAAATTGATGATGACCTGAAAGCAGCAACCCAGTGACTGAGGGGATCAGTCAACGACAGCTGAGAATTTTGTCTCGACCACGTGAGTTTAGTTTAGTTTTAAAGGCCGCAATTGAGGCAGCAGAGACGACGTCCTCTGGGAGCCTGTTCCAGAGGTCCACGACACGATAGGCCCAGTACCCGGACAAGTCTGCACCCTTAGTGTACCTCCCTGGGGGGGAAAATGAAAAACCTCGGATACCAGGGGGGGTTCGCTCCCTAAAATAAAAAATCTCGGATACCCAGGGGGGGTTGTTCAAAAAAGGTCAATTTTTTAAGAGGAAAATCGAGCAAAATTGGTGTTGAAAGCGCAAAAAATGGTCATTTTGGGGGTTATGGTTGCGCTAGCAAGCGATTTTGAGCATTTTGGAGGTAAAAATGGGCGATTTTTACGGTTTTCGGAAAAATTTTAGGGTAGGACCCCTGGACAAAAAGTCAGGATACCGGATACCCCTGGGTGAAAAAATCAAGATACCGGATACTAGGGGGGTAACCCCCCTTCCCCCCCCCCCCAACGACACCACTGGTTGGAGGTACTCTGGAGGGGGGATACCTACTGTACCGCGCTCGGAGAGGGGGGGATACCCAGTGTAGTACTTGGTCAGGGTGTTGACGATAGATAGATTGGGACCCGAAATGTGTTGACGATAGATAGATGACCCAAGTCTGAAATCTGGGGGGGTCGACCCAAACTTGTTGACGATAGATAGATGGTGGGGGGGGGTCGCCAAAAATCAAGGTATAGTATAGTGCAGTGTAGTGGCAGGCAAATGGTTGCAAGGTACCCTTGGGGGGGATGGATCCAGATGGTTGCAAGGTACCCCCCTACCCAGCCTCCGGAAGGTTGCAAGGTACCCCTGAGGTCCGAAAAAAGGGTGTTTTTTGCATGCATTATACTGCAAATTTGGCCGAAAAATAGGTACTTTTTTGCATTTTGGCCGAAAATTTGCCCAAAATACCTATTATATGGAGGTTTGCGCGCGGAGCGCGCGAATTTTGGGGTTTTGAGGTCGAAAAACACCCATTTTTGCCTAAAAAAACCATAAATTGATGGTTGCAAGGTACCCTCCGGGGTGGTTGCAAGGTACCTATCCTTCCCCCCCAGTGTAGTTCCTGGTCCGGCGCGGCGGTTAGTGTACCTACCCCTTTTTTCCGTGCGGCGGTTAGTGTACCTCCCTGGGGGGGGGGAAGGGGGGGGGGAAGACCCAAATCCAGGAAAAAGTCACTTTTTGGGGTAGAAAATTTGACCGATTTTTGCCCCTTTTTGGAAAAAATTCTTCATAAAAAGGGTATTTTGGCGACTTTTGACATCATTGACCTAAAAATCACTCATTTTAGGTCTAAAAATGCCCATTTTAGGCCTAAAAATGCCAATTTTAGGCAAAAATTGAGGCGGTTAGTGTACCTGGCGCGGCGGTTAGTGTACTAGTGTACCTTGGTCGCGGCGGTTAGTGTACCTTAGGGGGGGGGGACCCCCCCCCCCCCCCCCCCCAGGAACTACACTGTTCCCCCCCCATCCCCCCCCCCAAGGGGTGGTTGCAAGGTACCTACTCCTTAGGGGGGGGAATCCCCCCCCCCACCCTCCCCCAGCCACTACACTGGTATAGTGTACAAAGTAGGTAATAATGTGTTTGCATATTTGGGACAAAAAATACCGATTTTGAGCCATTTTGAGGCAAAAATACCCATTTTGGGGTCGAAATGTGTTGACGATAGATAGATTGTTCCCAGAATTTGTTGACGATAGATAGATTTGCCCATAAGTGTTGACGATAGATAGATGAAATCAAAAAGTGTTGACGATAGATAGATGATTTTGGGGGGACGGGCCCCCCCCCCCCCCCCCCCCAAGTACTACCCTGGGGATACCTACTGTACCAAAGCCGATGGCCGGGGGGGTTATGTACCTTGGGGGGTTTGGAGGGGGGTTGGGGGGGTTAGGTTTTGGGGTGAAAATTTTTAATGTTTTTATTATGTGTGTGTGGAATCGTGTGAAAACGTAGTATTTGCGCGCGTAGCGCGCGAATTTTTGGTAATTTGGGGCAAAAACCACTGATTTTACACTAATTTTGGCCATTGTGGTCAAAAATTGGCACTTTTGGGGCAAAATCGGGGGGATACCTACTGTACCGGGGTGAAAATAGGGGGATACCTACTGTACCATGCCAGACATCGGGGGGGGGGATACCTACTGTACCAGGCGAGGGGGGATACCTTCTGTACTGGGGGGGGCTACCCCCCCAGTGTAGTTCCTGGTCCGGCGGGGAAATTAGTGTACCTCCCTACTTTTTCGGAGGGGAAATTAGTGCACCTCCCTGGGGGGGGGAAGGGGGGAAGACCCAAAATCAGGAAACAGTCACTTTTTGAGGTAGAAAATTTGACCTATTTTGACCCCTTTTTGGAAAAAATTCTTCATAAAAAGGGTATTTTGGCGACTTTTGAGAACATTGACCTGAAAATCACACATTTTAGGCCTAAAAATGTCCATTTTAGGCCTGAAAATGGCCATTTTAGGCATAAATTGGGGAAATTAGTGTACCCGGAGGCAGTGTAGTGGCAGGCCCTGGGAGGTAAGTATGATGCGGGGTTGGGACCGGAAGCGTGAGAGGTATGATTTTGGTCACCCAAAAACGCGAAAAAACACCGTTTTTGTGATACAATTTTGGCCAAAAAAATGAGGTAAAAACAGTACTTTTTCCAAATTTTCGCCGAAAATCGCCTAAAAATAGGTATTATGGGTGGGTTTGCGCGCGGAGCGCGCGATTTTTTGGGAAAATAAGGTCGAAAAACACCGATTTTTGCCTTAAAAAGGTATAAAATTGCTTGTGAGAGGTATGATTTGGAGTTGTGAGAGGTAATTTCTCAACCCCCCCCCCCCAACCCCCCTCGGGTTTTGTGGTAGGTAAGTACTGAGAGGGGGGGTAACCCCCCAACCCCCCCCCCAGCCACTACTATGCCCGGAGGGGAAATTAGTGTACTGGTGTACCTTGGTCGGGGAAATTAGTGTACCTTAGGGGGGTCCCCCCTCCCCCCCAGGAACTACACTGCCCCCCATCCCCAAACCCCCCCACACCTCCAACACTGCCCGGAATAGAGCCCCCATTAATACAGAACCCAAAAAGGGGTCAGTGAGTTAATAGAGCCCCCCCCCCCGGAACAGAGCCCCCCTAAGTAACATCCCCTATACAGTAGTGTATTAAGGCTTGATAGTGGTGCACAGGTACATTTATGCACGTTTGTCGTTCGTTCAGAGCACATAATAAGCCTCTTATCGACGAATAGACACGAATAAATGCGATTACAAGCGAAAAAACATACTTTCAAACCCCTTTTTAGGGGTATTTCTGGGAACAATTTTTCAGGTTCGGGTCAGTGAATTAATAGAGGCCCCCCGGAATAGAGCCCCCCCGTAATAGAGCCCCCCAAAATGGGGTCAGTGAATTAATAGAGCCCCCCTTCTATTTAGGTTTTTACGGTATTTTACTGAAAAAGTGGGGATTTTTTGTTGGTTGGTTTGGTTTATTGCTCTCAGTGACGCATAAAACCATGCACGTAAATTAGTGATAGAAGCAAAGTTACAAGACCGGGTGGGACAATTACGGAAATGAAAATAGTTACAACACTGGTTATAACAAAACCACAGCAAATAAAAGCTACAAAAAGCGCCAAGGAGAGAGAAAGATCACGGACATCAGGACAAAAAATATTGAACTTTCTGACGGATTAGTAAGTGATCAGTATTGTCCAGTGGTGTACCTACCCAGGCGGGGCGGCAACCTACCGTATTGTCGGAAATAGAACCCGCCCATTAATTGACCCCCCCCCATTAATTGAACCCCACCCCCAACCTTCACCGTACCATAGATTAGTGGTATGGTAAGGCTGTGTTGTTGGGTCAAACGTTGTTTAAGCTTGCGTACACAGCAGAACACGGCGTTTTAAGCATAATTGCCGCTGAAGTTAGAAAACACCGAAAACAAGCCATTTTTAGGAGCATTATTAACAATGATTTTTTTCGTCGGGGGGCCAAATGAAAATATAACCCCCCCCAATAATTGACCCCCCCCGTAAATTGAACCCCCCAAAATGACCCCAGTGAAAAAATAGACCCCCCGGGTTCTATTTCCGATTCCGACAATACGGTACGGGTACTGTACCACTAAAAATGTGGGGCGACAACAACATACCTACTGTATCGGCCGAGCTAGGGGGGCGAACAAAAATTTTTAAGTCTAAATATTGATGAAAATGTACTCTAAAACGCTCATTTCGATTTTTCGCCTATTTGGAGTGAAAAATACCGATTTTATACCATTTTGAGCCAGTGTAGTTCCTGGTCCGGCGGGGAAATTAGTGTACCTACCTACCTCCCTACTTTTTCGGAGGGGAAATTAGTGTACCTCCCTGGGGGGAAGGGGGGAAGACCCAAAATCAGGAAAAGGTCACTTTTTGAGGTAGAAAATTTGACCTATTTTTACCCCTTTTTGGAAAAATTCTTCATAAAAAGGGTATTGTGGCGACTTTTGAGAACATTGACCTGAAAATCACACATGTTAGGCCTAAAAATGCCCATTTTAGGCCTAAAAATGGCCATTTTAGGCAAAAATTGGGGAAATTAATGTACCCGGAGGCAGTGTAGTTCCTGGTCCGGCGCGGCGGTTAGTGTACCTACCCCTTTTTTCCGTGCGGCGGTTAGTGTACCTCCCTGGGGGGAGGGGGGGGGAAGACCCAAATCCAGGAAAAAGTCACTTTTTGAGGTAGAAAATTTGACCGATTTTGCCCCTTTTTGGAAAAAATTCTCCATAAAAGGGTATTTTGGCGACTTTTGACATCATTGACCTGAAAATCACCCATTTTAGGCCTAAAATTGCCTATTTTAGGCAAAAATTGAGGCGGTTAGTGTACCTGGCGCGGCGGTTAGTGTACCTTAGGGGGGGACCCCCTCCTCCCCCCAGGAACTACACTGCCCGGAGGGGAAATTAGTGTACTAGTGTGCCTTGGTCGGGGAAATTAGTGTACCTTAGGGGGTCCCCCCTCCCCCAGGAACTGCACTGTTTTGAGCCAAAAATCGTAACTTACTGTACCAGCCGCCGGCCGGCGACCTACCTACTGTATGTACCAAGATGGAGCGTCAATCTACCTAACCTACTGTACCTAGGGGGACCCCCCCAGCCCCCACCCCCCTGCTACACCATTGGTATTGTCTATCTGACGACTTCTCATGGAAAACAATGAATTTTCAACCAAAAAAATAGGCTAAAAAAATCGCAAAAATTATGACAAAAATTGGGTTAAAATCTGAACCAAAAATTCGGGCCGGGCCGGACCGGAGATTTGGGGGCTCCGTTTCGGGGTTTTCGACGGCCACCGAAAAATTTTCTTGAGGGTTCGAACCTATGTTACAAAGTCGCTTTAAAAAGGACTAAAACAGCTGAAAGCGACCTTTTTTCGCGCCTGAAACACACTGGCGAGGACTAACACACCACAATCAAAGAAAAATTTGCTAAAAAAATGGGTGTGTTTGTCTTCGGAATTCCAATCCGCTTTGCAAACGTTGACAGGTGAGAGTGAGCGAAGCGCAGATACGGGTGGATTTGACGAGTGAGATGGATCGGCCATCGACGTCAACAGCCAATCGACCGCCGTCCAGTCGATCGCCGGGTCCGCACGATGGTCGAGCGTGGAAACTCGTATTGGACCCATTTCTGAAGAAGGAGATCAGACATCGCGTCTATCGTATAGCTGGTGTGGTACAATCGAGAGAGGTGCGCCTTTTTGCGGTGGCTGTGTGTGTTTGTTATGTTTGTTTTGGGATTTGGTTGGGTGGTGGTTAGGGTTAGAGAGATGTCGGGTGTCGGGTGCCAAAAAGTGTCGGGTGTCGGGTGCCTCCAGGTGTCATGTGTCGGGTTTTTTGGGACCCGACACCCGACACTTACGGTTCAAAACATCAGTTTTGCCGAGAAAAGAATTTTGAGAGAAAATTTTCTTCGAACCAAATGTTTCCGAAGACGCAGAATGTGTCATTTTGGTGTTTATTTTGTGTGAAAATACTTGAATTCAGTCACTTGATCCAAAAAATTGCACTAATAGTGCGAAGGAGCAAAAAGTTGGTCCAAAAGCAGGTGTCGGGTGTCGGGTTTTTTCCAAAAACTAGATGTCGGGTGTCGGGTTTTTTTGGAACTGTCGGGTGTCGGGTGTCGGCTTTTTTTCTCAAATGTCGGGTGTCGGGTATTTTCAGATGTCGGGTGTCGGGTGTCGGGTACCCCCCGACCTCTAACCCTAGTGGTGGTCGTTCGTGTTTGTGAAAGGGAAGGTAAAGTGCACAAACAAACGGACACACTTTCAGCATATTGTTCGCGTGAGGTTGCAGTTCTTGAATTTATGACGACATCAAAATCAAATCGTTTTTTAAATTCGTTGCAGCTTGTGCACCACCGCCGGGAGTCTAGTGTAGTGGCTGGGCGGGGATGGGGGGATTCCTCCTAAGGGGTAGGTACCTTGCAACCACCCCTTCGGGGGATGGGGGGAAGGGTAGGTACCTTGCAACCATAAATTTATGGTTTTCATAGGCAAAAATGGGTATTTTTTTACCTCAAAACCCCAAAAATCGCGCGCTCCACGCGCAGACCTCCATATAATAGCTATTTTAGGCAAATTTTCGGCCAAAATGCAAAAAATTTTGGGCCAATTTTGCAGTATACCGTAAAAATGACCCCATTTTGGGGGGCTCTATTCCGGGGGGCTCTATTAATTCACTGACCCGAACCTGAAAAAATTGTTCCCAGAAATACCGCCAAAAACCCCTAAAAAGGGGTTTGAAAGGATGTTTTTCGCTTGTAATCGCATTTATTCGTGTCTATTCGTCAATAAGAGGCGGATTATGTGCTCTGAACGAACAACAAACGTGCATAAATGTACCTGTGCGCCACTATCAAGCGTTAATACACTACTGTATAGGGGATGTTACTTAGGGGGGGGCTGTATTTAGGTTTTTACGGTAATGCATGCAAAAAACACCCTTTTTTTCGGACCCTAGGGGTACCTTGCAACCTTCCGGAGGCTGGGTAGGGGGTACCTTGCAACCATCTGGATCCATCCCCCTCAAGGATACCTTGCAACCATCTGCCTGCCACTACACTGGCCGGGACATATTGTGTCTAGCGCGGTATTAAATAGGTACTACACGAAACAAAATCTTTCAAAGCTAGTAACTTGGTTCTTACTAGCAACTGGCAGTAAGGTTTAGTTGGTGACTAACTCCTTATGCGGCCGCTATGCAACCGTTGAAGCAGTGATGCGCAGTCAGCCAAAGATTTCTTCAAAATTCTCCAGGCGTAAGCAAGTCGCACCCATGAGTTAGCGACTGATTTTAGGCACTTTTAGCTGCAAATTGTGAAAATTCTGGGCGCAATGTACACCTAAGCTCCCAATATTTAAGTGCAAACAAGCATTCCTTTGCAGCACCAAGCATACAATGTTGTGCCTCTACTCGATCCTCGTAGTGCTCTACCTCGATTCAGCTATCGTACTCAACCTATTGATCTCCAACCAACAGCGTTCAAGGTGCGTTCTTTTCGTGTTTAATTCTGTCCGTGTGAAATGAGCTGTGGAGAAGGAGATAATTAACGCCCGCCACGTGTTCCAGATCGACGATTTCTACGTCGGTAACCTGCCGGAACGTCAGGTGTCGTTCTTTGGTCTGAACAACAACGTAACGCAACACTTTCTGGAAACCATGTGCCAAAAATGCGGCGAGGTGAGCTGGAAACTTCTTGTGATTTTATTTTCTGAAAGTTCAAGTTCAAGTTCAAGTTTTTTATTGCATCAGAAGCAACATGGTAACGTCAACAACACGCATAAGCTGGACAGTAACGACGAGACCATAAATAATTACAAGTGTTTAGTGGGCCAGTGGATAGTTACGGATCGAGAGATGTAGATGATGATAAGGAGCAAAAAACACAGAAAACACAGAAACACAGCATGATCGGTCAATTACATTTCACACACGGACGGAATAAATTTCACTGGCAGCAATCGCAATTTGTACAACAATTCAACAATCAAGCTTTGCGAACGAATGACTCCTTTGAATGTGCCCATTCGCAGGAAAACAGCAAAATCAGGCAAAGCATTGTAAAGATGGGACATGATAACAATAGCACTGGTAGCGAGAATATGAGTTTTAGCACGTGGGATACAAATGGCACGAGAATGATTAAGACGAGAAATGGAGCGAGAATTGGAATCAGAAATGAACGAAATAGAGTCAACAGGAGCAGCACGAATACCAAGAACATAAGAATGCATCAATCTCAGACGACGTTTCATGACAGTGACACCCACATAATCAACACCAAACATTGAACACAACTGCGAATATGACACAGACCGATCATAATTGTCAGAGAACATGCGAATAATGGATTTTTGTGTTCTTTCCAACAAATTACGTGAATAGTCATGAATAGGATAGGTCACCTCACACGAATAGTACATGACAGAGCAAATCAAGGTTTGATACAGATAAAGCATGACAGACACAGGTAGATCATTACGAAAGGTACGGTACAATGAACCAGCAATTTTCTTCACTTTCACAGACGTGGCAGTAGTATGCAGACCAAAATCAAACTTGGAATCAATAACAGCACCCAGATATTTGTTTGCATCGACAACATCAATCGGACATTCATCAATCACAATAGCAGGGACAGCGGGACATGAACTTGAGCGAGCAAATTGTTGAAGTTTTGTTTTGGTAGAATTAATGGAGAGAAGTTTGTGTTTGGAGAAGTGCTCGACAATCAAGTTCACATCCTCTTGCAAATGCTTTTCACAGTCAGGTGTACACATGAAGTGAATCAGTACCAGATCATCAGCATAGAGAATAATACGAGAACATGGAGAGAAATGCAGTTTTGCAACAGAGTTGACGTATGCGATAAACAATAACGGTCCTAATACACTGCCCTGCGGCACACCAGAGAGAACAGACAAGAAATCAGAACACACACCATTTACATTCACACATTGGGTTCGATCAGACAAATAGGATTGAATCAACAACAATAAATCGGGTGGAACATTGAAATCGTCTTGTAACACACGCAATAATAGATTGTGAGGAACGGTATCGAAAGCCTTTCGGACATCAAAATACACAGCAACAACAGAATTTGAAACATCAAGAGCACGAGTGACTGTAGTATTGAAATGCAACAGGGCCTCAGTTGTAGACCGACCTCCACGAAAACCGAACTGCGTTTCTGAGAGTTTGGGGGCAATGAACCCGTTCAGGATGTTTCGAACGTGCTTCTCAGCGATTTTTGAGCACAGCGGTAATTTGGAGATGGGGCGGAAGTCCGATGGGATTTGAGGGGTCTTGACTTTCGGCACGGCAGTGGCAACGGCCCGTTTCCAACCCGACGGCCACGTGTGTTCGTCTATCGATCGATTGATGAGCACAGCGAGAGCCGGAGCGATCACGTGGGCACAGTTCTTGAGCATTTCGCCGGTGATGCCATCGATGCCACTGGCCTTGCGAGGGTCGGCTGTGATGAGACTGTAAAGCACGTGTGAAACATCAGTGTACCATTCGGGTGGCACGGGACCGGTTGAGTTCAGAACCAGTGCCTCAACGTCATTGACGTTCCATACACTGGAGAAATGCGTTGATAACAGTGCAGCCAAACCAGCACTGTCAGCAACGCACTCCCCATCAGTGTTGGCCAGAGACACTTGTTCTGTGCTGCTCCGTCCCGTGTACTTATTCAGCTTTTGCCAGTAGTCAGACAGATGAGCTATTTTACCAAACGTTTTGATGGCATAGTCACGTCTGGCTGCCCTGTTGGCCTGCCTTGACTGATCACGGTGCATGCGTTGCGAAGCGTGTGCTCTTATATATCTGGCGATTATTTGGATTATGCGACTTGACCAGCAGCATTGACAGACAAATAGGTTTATGTGGGCCCGTGACAGCAGATAGGGTGGACGACGACTTTGTGTGCCAGTGTTTGATTGATTATTGCGCCCAGCCGGTCGAGAGAGAAATGGCTTTCTGCCTCTAATTCAGGTGGAGGACGTGCGCATACGTTTCCACCCTCGCACCAACAAACACCTGGGGTTCGCATCGGCGCTGTTCGGTCGTGTGCGCGACGCAAAGAAGTGCGTGGCACAGTACGGTGGCAAACGCATCATGGGTGACACAGTGACGGTGGCGATTGATGTCAATGGTTGGTTAGGGCGCAACCCGGAATGCTGCTGAGTGAAATGCGGGATTTGGTTTTTGTTGGTTTCCTCGATGCACATACAAAACAGATCATCCTCAGTTTGAGATCCGTGGCGGACTTGGGTTTGTCCTGTGAGTTGATTGGCGTATTCAGAAATTTTTGAAAAAATGTTGCATTTGTGCGTGACAGGCCACGACGTTGAGCGTGCATTCCAAAAAGTGATCAGCGATCGTCCGGTGACGGTCGTGTTGCCGCCTCCACCACCACCGCCACCCAACAAACCCAAACCATCATCTAGGGGTGACAGTCAGGTAAGTTACGCTCATGCATGTCTTCATTAATCAATTATTATGAACAACAGTAAAAGTCACTGTTCGTGCACGGCACATAGTTGGTGTGTGGTTCACTGCCGCTGCGAATTGTAATCACGACAAGTGCAAACTTGTTTGTTGACTGTATGTATAGACCAGTAATGTTGTTGGTCCGAGCAAGAAAGCTAACTAGCTAGCTGATTGCATATTTTGGGGGTATTGGTCCAGAACTCAAAAACGGGGCCATAAAATTATGTTAGGTGTTAGAAAATTTGAGCGAATATGACCATTTTGGACCATAAAACTGCCATTTTGGGACTTGAACCAACACTTGACTTGATGACCCGAGCAAAAAAGCTAGCGGGCCGATTTGCTCCCCAACCCATATTAGGGAGCAAGAAAGCAACCTAGCAGTTGGGGGATATTACCCCCACATCCCCAAAGCTATATCACTGGTATCCAGTGATGTGGTTGGGGGGGGGGGTATGGGGGGTCCCCCAACTGCTAGGTAGCTTTCTTGCTCCGAAACCCATACCCCTCCCAAACTGGCTAGCTAGCTTTCTTGCTCCGGTCATCAAGTAAGAAAAGTGTTGATTTTAGTGCCAAAATGACCATTTTATGGGCCAAAATGGTCAAATTCGTTCAAATTTTCTCACACGTGCACAAAAATACGCATTTTAAAGTGACTCTACAATTGATCGTTGACCGCGTTTGTTTGCAGTCATTTGTTCAGAAAATGAAGACTAGGTATCAGAAACCCAGATTTAGGAAATAGATTTTCAAGTCGTTGCTTTGTGATGTTTCACGGAGCCGACACATTTTTACAGGAGGAGAAAAAATGAAAAAAGTTTGAGGCGGGCCTGTGCGAAACATAAGGTAATCCAATAGAAGATATTTTCAGCGTTTTATACTCAGACGTTTTTCTGTTAAACGAGATATAAAGCATTGTGCGAAACGCCATGTGTGATAAATAATAAACGAAACACTCCAAAAAATCAAGCCCTTTTAAAGCACCCTTTTACTCTAGCATAATTTTAAGCATCCGTGGTGAATGAAATAAGTTGTCAATTAGAAATAAAAATCGTCTAATTATCTAGTATTCAGGATGTGCTTTTCGTTTTTCAAAACCCTACACAGCTCACACAATGTTTACCACAACATGCGCAAGGCAGCCATTCAGACCACGCACGGCGCACACACACAACGACAACACACAGCCGGCCGGGGATAATGTTTCAGCTTTGTGTGTGTGCGCCGTGGGAATGGGTGCCTTGCGCATGTTGTGGTAAACATTGTGTGAGCTGTGTAGGGTTTTGAAAAACGAAAAGCACACCCTGAATACTACATAATTAGACGATTTTTATTTCTAATTGACAACTTATTTCATTCACCACAGATGCTTAAAATTATGCTAGAGTAAAAGGGTGCTTTAAAAAGGCTTGATTTTTTGAAGTGTTTCCTTTATTATTTATCACACATGGCGTTTCGCACAATGCTTTATATCTCGTTTAACAGAAAAACGTCAGAGTATAAAACGCTGAAAATATCTTCTATTGGATTACCTTATGTTTCGCACAGGCCCGCCTCAAACTTTTTTCATTTTTTCTCCTCCTGTAAAAATGTGTCGGCTCCGTGAAACATCACAAAGCAACGACTTGAAAATCTATTTCCTAAATCTGGGTTTCTGATACCTAGTCTTCATTTTCTGAAAAAATGACTGCAAACAAACGCGGTCAACGATCAATTGTAGAGTCACTTTAAGGCTTATTTTAGCATAATTTCGACCAAATTTTATACCCCTGTTTTTGACTTCTGGACCAATACCCCCCCAAATCGGGGTACCCGGCTAGCTAGCTAGCTTTCTTGTGCCGGACCCCTCCAGCTAGCTAGCTTTCTTGCTCGGACCAACTACATCACTGCTGGTATCGACAACCTGGCCTGATGTTGGTCAATTTTTCAGCCCTAGTCCGATTATTCTCCATTAAAATATTCACAGGGCAGGCAGGTCAGGCCAAGCAGCAAAGTGCACTACACCGGTCCAGTATTAGGTTGTTGGATATTACATACATATTTTGGGGTTACCGCGCGTGCCCCGATACGTCTGTTTGTACGCGGTAAAATCTAGCAACCCGCAAACAAATTGTGCTGCAGCATTCCGGTTCTCCGACGCCGCCCGATCCTGTGCATCCGCACTCACAACAAGCCGCTCGACTCAACGCCATGCCATCGGCGTCACCAACGACGTCGTCGGACACGAACTTTTGGGTGCAGATCAAGCCGGAAACCATCATCGCTCAGGGTGCATTGCCCCCCGGCCGTGCCGCTCCTGCTGCCATACCTGTGTACGCACGACCCGTAAAGCTCGCGCAGGTTGGTCGCTTGGTTGGTTTCGGCTGGTCAGAAGGGGTCCCTATCCCTACAGTTGGGTTACTACAATCGCACAACTAGTGGCTTGTCCGGGTTATTCAGCATGAGCACCCCATCTGAAAAAACTGGTGGAAACCAGCATTCCGTAAGCCCACTGCAAATAAATACGTGGAACTCGGTTGCAGGTTGTACAGCATCAACAACAGCAACGTCGTGATTCGATCAGTCCGCCGACACCGGTGCCCCCGCCTCCACCTGTGCCGGTGCCGATAAACATCGATGTGATTGAACAATCCGCATTGAATTCGTCTGATCAGTATTCGCCCAGTCGAGTCGCGTTGAATGATATGAGCATTGACGACGACAGCGACTATCATCAACCGGCCGCCTCGTCACCAAAACAACATTCAACTCCGACCGCAAATGTTGTGACTGACGTGCGTGGTTTGGTTGAATTGAGCGTTTATCTGCTGGCTAGTTGTTGAATGGTTGGAGCAAATGGCCAGCGCAGCGAACTGTTTGCGCAGCATTTTGTGGCAAGGACCTCATGATAGTGAAGATGATATAACTGTTTTGACCGACCCCAATGGACGCGTGCGCCATCTGTTTGAGCAAGCCATTCTATCCACAATGCACTTGCTGCTTGTCGCTGTTGTTTTGTACAATCAACGCACACCATTTAGCCGATTGAAACATCAGCGTCGGTCAGAGAGCGTCTAGCAGTGCAGTTGTGCAAGACAAAACCGAAAAAGTTCGGCGAGCCAGGTCCGTACGAAGAACTGCGGCGGCAAATTGAGGCCTGCGCTGGCACGGGCGTCAGTTGGGAGTTCAGTGGCACGAAGACGGAGGAAGAATTGGAAGGTTGGGTGCTGGCTGTTTTTTACAGACGATCAGCTCAACAGCAGAACAAAGAATGAAATTGGTCAGTTAACTCTCAGACATGGTGATCAGTCCTGTTTTGTCAGCTCAGATTGTTTGTCAGTTTGTTTGATCAATTGATCACAATTTCTACCCTGATGATGACATGAATAATCGGGCGGCACTCATAATCTTGACTACTATAAAGAATACTCGCCGTATGCAGGGTAAGGAGTTGCGTGCGGCGTTGTTGAACCGTTAATGGCAGGTTGGGGGCCGAAATATCCTACCATTTTTTATTATTTGAAGGATTTGACTGTGCAGCGTTCACTTAAAGAGGGTGTACTCGCTGCGTGGGCCCAACTGTTTTGTTTTGATCATCTCAACCTCGCCAATAGAGCACCATGTCACAGGTGTAAGTTCGTCATCGGGCGACGAGCCGAACGTCAAACACCAAAAACAAGCAGCAGCAAAGTCTCGGCCACGCAGCAAATCAAGGTCGAACAGTCGACCGTCGTCGCGCCACACCAGAAGAACGTCGCCTCATCACGATAGAAGGGGTGAAAGGGACAGGTGTGTTACGGGCTGTTTCGGTTGGATTGAAGTTGACGATGAAGCCGGGATCACCGCTAGATGTTCTACTGTTTTTCCTTCGACTTATTGTGAAATGACAAGGAAAATACGTTGGCTGCATGGAAATTTTTGATGGTTTTTCCCTTCCGGAGGGTGTTTGTCATTTCCTGGGCACATTCTTTTCGTTGGTCGAGGACAGTGCCACCAGTAAGTGTTCTCACTAAAGGTTATGTTACTAAGACAAGCGCTACTACCGGAACGAAACTGGGCAAACGATGACGTTTTGCTCAACTGCTGTGTGTGGTGTCCACTACCAACCACCGCACCGACTATCTCTCTTCGTAGGTACCATAAGGATGCGAGAGTATAATCCACCGCTACATTTTACGCTACAGTGGTTGTGCGCGCACATTGCAGCTCGCACCACCATCACCAACATCGACATCATCACCAGTCCACCTTGTCGCACCGTCGCACGTCACGTGACGATCGTGATCGCTATGGTCGATCATCGGGTCGTGATCGAGCCAATCGATATCAGCAACATCATCATCATCGACGATCAGTGTCGTCGGATCGCAGTGATTCGCGTCGACGTCACTGCTCGGGGAGCAGCAACAGACAACAACAACAGCAGTCTAGACATCGATCGCGCGACCGAACGCCAGCGCGACGACACGACCGACAGCCGGTGCCGATGCAGGCGGTGAGCAGGGTTGGGCAAAAAACGTTTTTTCCCAAAAAAATCGTTTTTTTAAATAAAAACCGGACCAACTTGGACGGGGCATCATTGAAAGTCAAACACGTACATAAAAAAATAAAAAAAAAAAAAAAAAAAAAAAAACACACCCCAAAAAACAAAAAAACAAAAAACAAAAAAAAAAAACAAAAACCCCAAAAAAAAACCAAAAAAAACCCCCCCCCCCCCCGGGCTGCCCGTCTGTTACTGTGACTATGCATCATTGCAGACTGTCACTTGTATTGGTTTATCTGTAGGTTGTCCCGATTATGAAGGTCATAGGCAGAAATGTGTTCAATAGGAGTTGGGGGAACTGGTTTTACGCTGGTCGAACGAAATCAGTGCGCCAGCTCTGATCAGAAGCGCCCCAGAAATTTGACAGATTCTCCATCTCCGTCTGACGTTCGAAAAAACGCTGATACGAGCCAGCCCGTACGGATGCAATGCTGATATAAATGTGATTGTGCATGGTGGTTGCAGGTGAGCACGAGCGATTCGGACAACGAGCTGCCGCCAACAGCCACAACACAAATGCAAACACAAACTCAGTCTACCTCATCAAGCACGGCACGACTCGATCTCGACGCTCGCATAGATTCGTTTGTGCTCAAAATCGAACAGACAAATGCCGAGCGACAACGCAGTGTCACCCCGACGACGTTGTCCAAGCCGCCCACCCCACCACTGATACCAACATCGATATCGGTGCCCACACAGCTAGATAATCTCGACAACATTCCGTTGCCCGCTGATGACAATGCTGATGTGAAGGTAGATGTACTTTGTTTTGCTTTGGGCTGTGATTGTTAATATCCTGCTTGTGTACCATCTGCCGGAGAGAAGCGAATACAGCGCCGGGTACGTTATTCGAGACTTGCTTCTGATTTGATATTTCCGCATCAGCACTACCCGCCTCATGATGTGAGAGAACGGGGGAAATATGTACATAAATCTTGGGGCTCGCTTTGGGAAAGATTGGAAGCAGAGGTGTGCACCGTTACCTTTTTGTAATGGCGGTGTCTTTATGTATTTCCTCTACAGCCGACAACCCCACCGACGAGCACACCCACACCGATGACGGCTGGCACCGATTCGACAGCAATGAGCGAAATGGAGATGGACCTGTGGCAGATCAAGACACCGCCGTCGGCAAAGGAGTCCAAGCCGACTGGCTCCAACGACGTGTGGGCTTGGAATGCACCGCAGTCATCAGTGGTATGTCTCATCTCGTTGTCACTGACACCAAGAGTTTGACTACACGGTTGTTCGTTAGGGGCAGAGCCTGTTTCCACAAAAGCAGCGGCCGCTGTCTTGTCTGCCGCTCTTAGGTTATTGAAACGGTGTGTGCTTGATTCATGGCGCGATATCAGCAAACACCGGTCTCACGTTTTGCATGCTGCATTCTCGGACCGCGGATTGTGGTGCTTGTTTGCATTGTAGTTGTTTCAAATCACAAGCCTCGGTCACGAGAATTTTTTTTGCATTCAGAAGGTTCATATTCGAATGCAAATGTAAAATCGATGTTCATAATGTTTGCCATTGAATGACGCAGGTCGTGCCTCCTCCACCAGCACCCGTAGCCCCATTCACACAACAACAACAAGCGCGCAGCGGGGTGACTTTCACGACCGGGCCGCAGATGAAACCGGTGCCGTTGTATCAGGTGTTGACGCAGGCTAAGCCACGCACTGCACCTGGCGCATGGAGTCAACAACACTTGCCAGCACCGTTCCACCACCACCATCGCACTGTGCGTACCCACCACGTTCGACCACAACAACAACAGCAACAACAACAACATCTGTGGGCACCGCAGCATCTGGCCACCGGGTTGCTGACATTTTCTAGTTTTTTTTGTTTCCCTTTTGCAACGTGCCTTCTTTCTTGTCACCCTTACATAGTAGAAATTTTGAACGACAGTGGGTGGAATTTTCGAAACGGTGTAAAGGTCAGTTGGGCGTAAAGGTCGGTGTAAAGTTCGGTCGAAAGCTCGGTCGGCGTAGCTCGGTGTAAACGTGAAACATTGCCTGTTATTAACGTGGAATGTTTACACCGAGGTCTTTGACACTGAGCTGTCGACCGAGCTTTCCACCGACCTTTACACCCAACTGACCTTTACACCGTTTCGAAAATATCACCCAGTGTGGTGAAAAAATTATTCTGGAATTTGTATATTCCTTATACATGTCGTGTCGACCGAAAATTGCCGGTCGGGCTCATGTCACCATAACGACGGCATGCTGTAATTGTTTTTCGCTTCTAACTCCCCTTCAACAATAAGCACGTGTGGTGTTTTACAGCTGGAATCAGCCGATGCACACTGCGCCAGCACGACCGCCCCAGCCATTGATCCCGGTCGAACAACAAGTGCCCGTGTTCATCAAGGCCGCTACGGCAAAGATACGACACAACGTACATGATATGTTGTCGCGGTATGATGATGTCATTTGTTTGTTGGTTTTTTTTAAATTTACTGGCTCAGTGACACGCATTCAGTTTCTGACTGTTTGGTTATTTGTACTGCAGCCACTACCGGTCGAAGTGGATCGATAAAATTATCTACACAACAACCACATCGAAGATGACCATGCTGCCAACGCTGGTTAGTCCCCCTTTCCCCCGGTTCGTGTTCAACTCAATACAATATCACTTTTCAAAGCAATCTGACATTGTAACATTGTCTGTCACGTTGTGTACTCGAAAATCGAGCGGAAGTCGACTGGTCAAACCAGTAGACCGCACACAACGTCAGTCTTATTTGTGTGCGTTGCAGCACCGCGACGCGAGCAGTGCCACGTTGAGTGACCAGCGTGTGGTCAATGCCGACGCCAATCAGCAACCGCAACAGCCGGCGGCCGCTTCGACGAGCACAATCGCGGCCGAGAAGGCAGTAGCACGATCGGTGTTCGAGAGTCAACTGATGTCCATAATACGGTCGTCCGACGGCAAGCACCCGACCACTGCCGGCGGATTCGGTCTGCGCAATGCCATGCCGAAACTGCCCTCATTCAAGGTCTGTTTTGATTTGGTCTGTGCTTTTGTCACGTCCCAGAGCTTGACGATATGTCGCCACAACCAATATGGCCATCTGGTTGGACAAGCTTTGGTTTGACCGTTGTGTTTTTGTACGTGAATACGCTAGCACAGTAACATTGAAAAATGGTGAACACTTGCAACCTCTGCTCACAACACCCTAATTGCAGCGTCCGCCGTCACGCATCGAGCCACCCGAACGTCGGCCGTTGACACCTGAAAAGTCGTTGGATGATGACGGTGGTGGTCGTCAGTCTCGGTCACGTGACCGACATCGCAAAACACCGGATTCGCCGACGCTTGTGGAAGGTGGTGCTCGAAATCGACGCCGGTCGGAATCGAGCGAGGACCGAGTGGAGGAAGATTCCGACCGCGATCGGGCGCTTGTCAAACGACGTGTCATACGATCATCGAGTAGCAGCAGCAGCAGCAGTACCAGTAGTGATGGGGCTGTTGGTAACGATCACGCACAACCGGTGCACACACATAAAGGTATGTATAAAGATAACGGATCTGCTTTTTATGTGTTTTTGTTTTCTTCCTATTTCACCCATACCTCGGGCGTCCCTTCTTCCACAGAATTAATTCAAAGAATCAGGCTGGCGGTTAGGTTTTGGTTAAGTTCAACGTTTATTCGTGCAAGTAGCCATAGGCTGGAAATTTGTATTGCACATATCCTGTACAAATGCAATCTAGTCTTTGCTCTCAACTCGAACCAAGTGTGGATGCACTTTCAGAAGACACGGCAATTGTCAAGCCTGCCGACAGTGCGGAGTCGACTGCTGCCGTCACTGACGCTGATGCATCGCGACCGGTTGAGACGGAGGAGTCGGAGGAACACGAGGAGGCCGAAGATGATTCGGACAGCTCAACATCATCATCAAGCAGCAGCGAGAGTGGGTCGGACGTGGAGGACAGCTCGGACGAGAGTGAAGTCGAACCAGACACAGCCAGTCAGGGCGATGACGAACAGCCGATGGACACTACTGCTGACGGTCAATCCAGGTAGTGCTTGTAGGATTTGTGTGCGTGCACATGCAATGATGAGTTCGGATGAACAAAAACACATAGCATTTGGAAGTTTGGACTGAATCTGAGTTGTTATCTTTGCAGCGACACGGCGACACCGAATCGCGCCGACATTGCCAGTGCACCAGCAGCAACGGCGATGGCCAGTAGCGAATCGGTGGCTGCTGTCAAAACGGATGATGATGGTTCTTGCATGTCGATGGATGTTGGCAGCAGTTATGTGCCGTGGATATACGACCATCGGTATTGCAAACAGCCGCACACCGAGCCGATGCCTACCAGCAACAGTGCACCAACAATGCCGGCCAAACGTGGACTTCTGACATTCGCCCCCATTCGTGAGGCCATACAGCTGCCTCCTGTGCAAGCACCACGACCGCCACCGCCGCCGCCGGTCAAGTTCCCTAAACGCAGCCAACACGAACAGAACAAAATGATCTATTTGTTGCAACGCGACTGTGTCATCGATCAGGAGGATAGAAAGTGCGTTGGGCAGAGATTAATCTGAGCAGGGTTGGTATGAGCACAGAGCACAGTCAAACGACCAGAACCTGAACACAAGCGTAGCCCCAAACGCACAACTTTAGTGTGTGCCTAAGCCCGTTCCGAACCGCTGGATAAGAACCTGCTCCTGCTTAAAGTGGTCCTGCTCAAACAGCACGTTTGTAAATGATACCACTTTGCTGATTATGTATGGTTGATTGTTCGTTGATTATTGTTCGACGAAAATGTGTTTGATTGACTCAGATACCTCGAGCTGGCGTACAATCGATCCGCGTACATCAATCGATTGCCATTTTCATCGTTGGTCAGCGCCGTGCCCATGCCATCGACATCGCCGATGCAGCCGACACCACCGAAACGACGGCGAAAAGCGTCCGCCAAGGATGAGGTACGATTTAGGTCTCGTTCAGATCAGTGGTGTCGTTGAGAAATCGAAATTTTCCCATACCCAGCCCGATTTTCGGGAAATTTCCCATACATACCCCCAAAAATCAAAAATTTCCCATACCAGGGGGGGTTTTTCCAAAAACTCAAAAATTTCCCATACCCGAGGGCGGGGGTTTTGAAAAAAATGACCCCAAAAATCTTCTAAAAGTGCCAAAATTGGTCTAAAAAGTGCTTAAAACAGAGTTTTCTTGCGGTAGTAAGCGATTTTTGACATTTTTGGGCGAAAAATGGCCAATTTTGGTACTTCTCGGGGTCAAAAAGTCATTTCTTAGGGGTGCTTGTTCCAAAAGTGAAAAATTTCCCATACCCCATACCCCCGGCCGATTTCCCATACCCCATACCAGGGGGGGGTAACCCCCCCCCCAACGACACCACTGGTTCAGATTGTTTGCGTGAGTTGAGCCGGTTTCGAATGCACAGAGTACACTGCAGTGACTCTTGTAGTGGAACCCCCTGTATGTTGGATACTTTTCAACACTATTGGTCGCGGCCCGACCTGCCGTTCACTTCGTCATTACCGCTCTATGTAGTGAATATTCTTTATGGCCGGTCCCGATCATGTCGCTTTGAAATGAAGAGTATAGGTCATGGCTATGGATAGCTCCTGGCTCAAGCTTGCCAAGGAAGACAATTGGTTAACGCTCCATTGCTTGACAACTTATCAGCGGCAAAATGCACAATTTTGCGTCATGTGTGTTGTAGAAAGAGGAAGAGCCGAGCACGATCCATACAACTGGATGCGCGCGCACTGAGGGCTACTACAAAGTGGCCAGACACCAACGACGTATTATACGACAGACGGAATGCAGCTTTGAACGTACGGCCATGCAAAGTCAACAGGTTAGTAGCGATTGTCCGTTGAAATAGCCAAATCGGAGTGTTGAACTCATTTTTGTAACTTATCGTTGTAACCTTGTTGCAGGATTTGGCCGAGGCAAAACGCCAAGCGCAACAGGATCGTGAGAATCGGTTTTTGCAACGACGGTTGGGTCTGGATTCGGACTTGTTCAAGATTAATCACTTGAAGGTTGGCGAATATATTTTCATTGGTTTTGGCCATGTTTTGGTGAATAGTATTTCTTTTCATCGTTTTAGCAGTGCAAATTTTGTTACAGTTCCGCAAGAAACTCATAAAATTCGGTCGGTCCCGCATTCATGGTTGGGGTCTGTTTGCGCTCGAAAGTATTCAACCAGACGAAATGATCGTAGAATACGTTGGTTAGTGTTGTCCAATATAAAAATGTACGAATCTAAGACCAATTCAAATCTAACGTTATTTTCAACAGACACTCATACACATGTATGATAATGCAGTGCATACACTGAATGACAATTTTGTCCCTGCTATGGTTTTGATCCGCCATTCAATGTGATGAATATCATTTGTTTTGAACGAATATTCGACTTTTGCTTACTGTTTCTAACACCAACTGTTCAGGTGAACGTATCCGTATTCCGGTAGCCGAGTTTCGCGAGCAGAAATATGAAAAGATGGGCATCGGCAGTTCGTACCTGTTCCGTGTTGACAACGACTACGTGATCGATGCGACAAAGAAGGGCAGCATTGCTCGATTCATCAATCATTCGTGCATGGTGCGTCCTCTCGTCTCCCTTTTTATGATAACGTTTTCTTGAGGCTTTCTATTGCACTACCGTAACACATGTCTCGTATAATGGCTGCATCAATACAAGTTGCTCAAAGTAGGTGATCGGCTCGGTTTGGCATGGGCCATGGAATATTTTGCATGAATTATATTTTGAGATTTATTGACTACACAAATTCCGATTGGTTTGAAAAAGTTGTTCCCAGGCAAGTGTAACGACAACCAAATCTTCATGCTGGCCGTACTTACCAGTAAATTTTAAATATCGGGGCAAAGGATGACCAGAGTACCAGACCATAGTTTTTTAGACACTTTAGGTGCAATTTGCACCTAAAAATGGGAGGGTTACATGCTAGTTGCACCTAAAAACTGGAGGGCTAGATGCATGTTGCACCTAAAACTGGAGGGCTAGATGAAGCTGCACCTAGATTTTTGAACACTAAAATGTCGTTCACTTGTGATTATCGCCCGTTTTCTAGCTCAAAAGGGTAATAACTTGTAAAAAATACTCGTTGCACAACTTGTGGTCATGTGTCCTACGCCTCTGTAGTCGAGGTTTCAGCCTAAAAACCAGTTTTGTGGTCAGGAATTCCCCTATTTTGGTGTGTACTTTGTCGTACATGCGGTAAGCAAACTGCATGAAAACACAACACCAAGAAAGAGCAATGAATTCGTGCTTTTTGGCAAAACTTGAGCTTGCACCTAACATTTCATACTTGCACCTAAAAATCAAGTGGTTAGGTGCAAGTTGCACCTGGAAAATTTTGAAAAAACAAACCGTGTACCAGATTGACCCCTCGCCTTGTTTGATGCCACCTGCCAATAACGTTTGCTTGTCTGCAGCCATCGTGCTACGCCAAGATCATCACGGCCGAGAGCCAGAAGCGAATCGTGATCTATTCGAAGCGTATGATCGAAGTCGGCGAGGAGATCACGTACGATTACAAATTCCCGCTCGAAGACGATAAAATTGAGTGTTTATGTGGTGCACCGAACTGCCGCAAATATTTGAACTGAGGATAATGGTCGAGTCTCTTCGTTACGGTTGTCATCAACTGATACTTATCATTATTTTTTCCCGAAAGTGGTGTTTATTCTCATTCGATACAAATTCATTTATCAATACCAATGCAAATTAGTTGTTTTTTCTCGCTAGCAATGTGTGTGGTTCGTTCTATTGTTATTGTCGTTTGCGCGTTTGCTTGTGCTGTACTATCTTGTTATATTTTTTCACAGTCCTTTATGTAAGATACGTGTGAAGGTGATAGTCAGGCTTTTCCCGAATACCGTTTAGACAGGTCATTTTTGTGTGCATTAATTATTAGTTCAAGCTTTGATGTTATCTAAAACCGTCCAATTTGTCTTGTGTGTACCAGCATTCGGCGCACACAAATGCCGTAACTTGCTGATATTGACAGGTTCACACCGATTTATTGGTGTGTGTACTGGTATACATCAAAATCATTGTGCATCGGCAGGGATCATCTGAATAAAAGCATCTGTGCGCAATTGTTGAGTTCAATGATTGATTGTCTTCATAGCGCTCGGCCGTGTGTACCGTGCGGCACCATAGTTGTGGTGTTGGTTGCTTCCATTTGAAATCGCCGATAATACCCTTGAAGAATTATTGAAAGGTGTTGCCTGATATGTAAAGCGCATGAGTGTTGTGATCTTGATTTACCTCGACGAAAACACAAGCAGCAATGGTGCAAGTTCAAGCTCAAGAATCTACTCAGTTGCAGAGACAGAATTATGCAACGATTCATTGTCGGGTGTCGAATGGCAAGTGCGCTGTTGAATCAATGCAGGGTCCGCACGGTTGTGAACCAATCTCGATGGGCTGCCACAGACGACACAAAGTCAACATTCAAGCCACAACGGGGAACTGGCGATAAAGGTGTAGCGCTGGTCGATTGTTGATGATTCGGTTTCAGAGCAGATACGACCCGATCACCAAGTTTGGTAGTAAACGTCAAACCTCTGTCGCAGGCCGATCCAGTCTGTTCACGAACGAACGACGATGGAAAAACGACGTGGTATTCGACTGTTTGGGCTCGATCGATGAACTGACCTGTACACTTGGCCTGTGCAGGCAGACGTTGCTCGATGCCGGATTGTTTGATATCGGCCAACTCTTGTTGAAGGTTGGGCTTCAATGCACCCTCTGTGTTAGTGAGACCCTGGCCAATATTTTGGTTTTCTGACCTTGATTCCATCCTAAAAACTAAATATTTTTTGTAGTGATCGAAGATTGCCTGTCCCAATTACGCCACTATGAGCCCTGACAAGGAGCGACTGCAGCACACGCACACATGTACAAATTTAGAATGCGCCAAAATCGAAAACACAAAACCGTGCGATTGCAGGTCCAATGTTCACTGCAAGACATCGCATCACACGTGGCGACGCCGACTGACAGCAATGTGGACAGCAGAGCTGCGCAGAACAAAATTGGTGAAGTTGACGAGCCAATGTTTAAGTAAATCATGCTTGTGCGAGCGAAACATCACAATATTCCAGCACGCGTTGCGTTCGACAACTCGTTGCTGACCGAGATTGATGAGTGGATCAATGACTATTCCGTGCAATTACCGCCGCTCACACAATTTATCCTGCCGGCAAGTATGCTGTATCTTCGTTGCGGCGGTTATCTTGTTTGAAACTCATCTTCTGCCTTGCGCACACAGGGTGGCGGTTTGCCGTCCTGCCAGCTGCACATTGCGCGCGCCGTGTGCCGTCGCTGTGAACGCAGTTTGATTGGGCTCGTCCAACAGCAGACTATCGATTTGGCTGCCTACACTTATGTCAACAGGTTGTGGCGGTGTTATGCCTCATTCTGTGTATTCTACTCTCTTTATAGCGATGCTGACGCTCTATTAGGTACAACCCTCTGCTGTAAATTTCGGATGATAGTTTCTGATCTAAAATACCGTTAATCTGATTTTTCGGCATTTTTGACGTGAACCTTTCTTTTCTGGCTGATCATATCACTGTAACGAGAGTGTTTTCTTCCGCTCACCACATGGATGGAAGCGCACAAACCACTGTTGTTTTTTTTCAATTAAACTTTCATCTGCAAAAATGCGCTCTTTCAGATTGAGCGATCTTCTATTTGTGCTCGCGCGTCGTGCTTGTCAGCTGACTGAAAACGATGAGGTTGTCTACAGAAAACCAGCAGCTTTTCAAACCAAAATATCGTGTGCTATACGAAAGATTTAGTTTTGTTCAATTAGGGAAATGGAAATAACAAAAAAAATTTTAAATCGAAATCGACTAGTGTGAATAACAGACTATGACGTCCGGCGAAACAATGAACAGCGAACAAACTATGAACAAAACGAATCATGAGCGGAATACTGTCCATTTAGACCAACAGATGGCAAAATCACCACATCCCTGGGAAGTCAAGGCACAAACTGAACTGTGGCTTGAGTAACGACGTGTGAACGTGAAGAAATCGGCGCTATGTGGTCGCTGCGGCGTGGCCCTCCTGTAATTTCTGCAGCGCCGCCTCGTCTGTCTGCGACATTTGCGTCAGCTTTCTACCCAATTTATCGTGAACGTCCATGTATTTGGCAACACAACGATCCAGACAGACCGACTCGGCCTTGCTCAAGTCGGCCTCCTTGTACGACGACTTGATGCACTTCTTCTGGCAAGCGGCTGACATTCTGCAATTGCGATTTCGACTTAGTGGATCGAAGATATGTACGCACGTAGCGCGAACAAAAACTGCTATTTTTTCAGCAACGTGGTCAACGTCAGTGGTGTCGTTAGGAAATCAAAAAGTCAGGATACCGGATACCAAAAATTTTCGGATACCGGATACCCAAAATGAAAAATCTCGTACCAGGGGGGTTTCTCCCTAAAATGAAAATCTCGGATACCAAGGGGGTTGTTTAATAAAAAGGTCAATTTTTAGAGGAAAATTGAGCAAAATCGGTGCTGGAAGCGCAAAAAATGAATTTTAGGGGTTATGCTTGCGCCAGCAAGCGGTTTTGAGTATTTTGGAGGTAAAATGGCCGATTTTTACGGTTTCCGGAAAAATTTTTAGGGTAGGATACCCCCTTCCCCCCATCCACACCACTGGTCAACGTAGATAAGTGCTCTCGGTCGCCGGGGGCATGGGTAGCGTAGTTCCTGGTTCGGAGGGGGATAGCTGACAGCGGACCCTCCATTTTTTCGGAGGAGGAGACGGTGTACCCCCGGAAGGGAAGGGGAAACACCCAAATTCAGGAAAAAGTCAATTTTTGAGGTGAAAAAATGTGACCAATTTTTAACCAGTTTTTTGGAAAAAGTTCCCCGTAAAAGGGTATTTTGGCGATTTTTAGCGACCTTGACCTAAAAATCACCCATTTTGGGCTCAGAAATGTCTATTTTAGGCGTAAAATTGCGTGGGCAAAAATTGGGGAGACAGTGTACCACCTGAGGGGAAATAGCATACCCGGGCAGGGTTTTTTTATTTCAAAGTCGGCTTGTAGCAATTGCTACTAAAACGGGAATTTTTAGCAGCAAACTTTTGAAAGCCATTTTTTCAGTGTTTTTCTTGTTTTTGAGTCCCGTGACGGGACTCCCGTCAGTCATGTATAATCAGACGATAACACGGAGTGCAAGACAGATTACAACAATGCGCGCTTTTTTGACTTTGGTCTGGCCACTTTCACTTTCTTAAGCGTCTTAGCCCCAAAATACAAAAAATCTTGCGCTTCGTGCGTTACTTGATTTATTCTGATAGTCACAAGTTGTGAGCTGGCGGGTCGCCAACTAACTGTTGAACACTTCACTCACTGGCATTCGTGTTTACTGATGATTGGGTCTTTGGCTTTTGAAACACGATATCTTTCCTGATTTTTACCATTTTCATTAACCCCAACCCAGTGTAGTTCCTGGGGGGAGGGGGTCCCCCCTCGGGCACGTCTGTTCGCCGTCCATGGTACGCCTGCCCCAATGTTCCCCCTACGGGTACGTCTGCTCCCCCAATTTTTCCCTAAAATAGGCAAATTTTGGCCTAAAATAGGCATTTCTAGACATAAAAAGTGATTTTTAGGTCAATGTCGTCAAAAATCGCCAAAATACCCTTTTTATTGAGATTTTTTTCCAAAAAGGAGCAAAAATGAGCGAAAATTTTCGACCTCAAAAAATGACTTTTATCCGAATTTGGGTCCTCCTCCCCTTTTCCCCCAGGTGGGTACGTCTGTTCCCCCTCCGAAAAAAGGGGGTACCGCCTGTTCCCCCTCCGGACCAGTAACTACACTGCCTCAACTCAACTGTGCTTTAACATTGCTCCATTCAGGTTCATTTTTTTTCACAAAACCAATAGCCAAGCATTTTTTAAAATTTTCGAAGCAAATTGAAAAACAGGCCATAATAACATTTTGGAATCTTGTTGGAAACAGTAATGTAACAGCAGTGAGCCCTGCCAAAATAAGAGCTTGCCGTATAACTTTTTCAAATGAGTTGAAGTAGGCCCTGTGATCACAAGCATGCCCCAAAATTAGAGGTAATATGGTACCGCTCCGCCGACGTAATCTAATGCTTTGCTGGGGACGACCGACCGACTCACCGCTTGTACATGTCCGACATCATTTCAACTTCCAAATCGGCTGCCAGCTGCATTACGTTTTGATCTTGCGATGTCATTGTCATTCTGCTTTGCTATCGTCCCTGCCCTGCCTGCCTGCCAGTGCCAGGACTCAGCTCAGGAGCTTTGCGATGGCGGGATCCAAAACAGAGGTGCAATGGCTGAGGATTTTAGTCCTGTAAGAGGCAAAAAATTTGAGCCAGAATTTTCGTTTCTCTTTCTCCAACATCAGCTGCTCGCTCAAAATCTAACGATTCATGAGCTTTTGCCTGACTTTCAATAAAAATGCAACTGATCCGAAGTTTTTTTGTTCCCGGTTGGGCCGATTTAATCGCTTCGATTTCGGCAGATTTTCTTCCGATTAAGTTTTATCTTGATGGCGTTCTGATCGCACGAATCCCAGCTGCAGGCAATCCGCAGCTCATGGCACTCAACACATGCAGGCCCCACCACGCTACATACATGAATGCAGTGCTGTGGCTGGGGCGAGGGCCCCCACCCCAATGGTACCCTACCCAGTGTAGTTCCTGGGGGGGGGGAGGGGGGGACCCCCCCTCGGGTACGTCTGTTCCCCCTCCGAGGTACGCCTGCCCCACTGTTCCCCCTCCGGGTACGTCTGCTCCCCCAATTTTTTCCTAAAATGGGCAAATTTAGGCCTAAAATAGGCATTTTTAGGCCAAAAATAGGTAAACTTTAGGTGAAACCAGTGTTGGAGGTGGGGGGGGTTTCCGGGGGGGGTAGCCCCCCCAGTACAGTAGGTATCCCCCCCTCGCCTGGTACAGTAGGTATCCCCCCCCGATGTTTGGCATGGTACAGTAGGTATCCCCCCCGATGTTGCACCGGGTACAGTAGGTATCCCCCCCGATTTTGCCCCAAAAGTGCCAATTTTTGACCAAAATGGCCGAAATTAGTGCAAAATCAGTGGATTTTACCTCAAATTACCCGAAATTCGCGCGCGACGCGCAAATACTACGTTTTCACACGATTCCACACATAATAAACACATAAAAAATTTTACCCCAAAACCTAACCCCCCCCCCAAACCCCCCCCCTAGGTACATAACCCCCCCCAGGCCATCGGCTCTGGTACAGTAGGTAGGTGGTCCCCCCCTCTCCGAGCGCGGTACAGTAGGTATCCCCCCCTCCAGAGTACCTCCAACACTGGGTGAAACCTCCAAAAAAACGCCAAAATACTCACTTTTTTTATCAGGGGATTTTTCGCAAAAGAAGGCAAAAATAGTCCAATTTTTCGACCTCAAAAACGGACTTTTTTCCGTCCCCCCCAAATTGGCCTTCCCGCCCGACCCCTTCCTCCCCGGGTCGGTCCGTCTCTTCCCGGCCTCCCAAAATCGTGGCCGGGTCCGTCTGTTCCCCCTCCGGCCCAGGAACTACACTGGGCCTGCCCGATCCCGACCTCGGTACAGTACCCCATACCGGCCCCGCTCCGGGTCCCCACCCTAACCCTGACCCGCCCCGAAAAATCTTCCCCCCTCCCCCCAAACCGGATTTCTCCCCCCGCCCCCCAAGATTCCAGTAAAGGCAGTCTACAGGAGGTTCTCACTCAGCCCCCCAATACCGTAACCCACTGCAAGCGAGATCGTTGCGAGACCCATGCTGCCCCCGCTGCTTATCGACACGCGTATTAGCGGCAGCAAGCTGGAAATTGTCATCATGCGCGCCGATCACCAACACTTCGAAATGCTGGTTGGTGTTGGCGCTAACACGCAAAACATAAATAAAAAACAAAATGGTCTCGACACGATCCTTGCAGATCAAAATTACGGTGGGTTACGGTATTCGGGGGCTGAGTGACAACCTCCCGTAGACTGCCTTTACGCTACCCCCAAGCCGCCCCGGATTTTTCCAACTATGTACCCCACCCGCCCCGCAAAAGAAGCCACGGCACTGCATGAATGTATCTATTGATTCCCTGCAGTTATCCGGTGAAACATCCCCAAGCTTTGCAATTGCAACAGTGCAGAAAAGTGTTGTGTCAAGCAGCAAGTGAAAGCCGAATAAATTAAAAACGGGGAACGGGCCATCAAATATCAAAGTATTACACTCGCCCAAAGTGCACATTTTGTTTAGAAAATGGCGTGTGCGCTTATGTGCACAGTCTCCCTAAAAGGCCCACTGTCGGTGCCCCACTGCCCCACTCCCTAAAAGCCCCACCCCTCGTGCCCCACCCCCTAAAAGCCCCACCATTGGTGCCCCCACTGTCCCACCACGGACCCCTAGAAGCCCCACCCCTTGGTGCCCCACGCATGCTTGGGAAAAGCTCCTCCCATTCCTTGACAGAGAGAAAACGTGAATTTTCGATTTCGCAATAGAAGGCACAGGTTGGCTCAAGGTTAGGCCTAAGCCTAAGCCTAAGCCTAATACTAATAGTAAGCCTAAGCCCAAGCCTAAGCATGAGAAAAAGGGAAGTCAATTTTGAAACGGGACTAGCTTTTCCCAAAATGCCTGCCCCACTGCCCCACTACTTCTCCCCTAAAGGTCTCACCCCTGGTGCCCCACCATGCCCCACTGTGCCCCCACTGTCGGTGTGCCCCCACCATGCCCCACTGTCGAGGTGCCCCGCCATGTCCCCCACCCGTGCCCCACTGTGCCCCACTGTAGAGCTGCCCGCCGCCATGCCCCACCATGCCCCACTGTGCCCCACTGGATGTATTTGCCCCCCATGCCCCACTGTGCCCCACTCTCGAGGTGCCCCACCATGCCCCACCATGCCCCACCCTGCCCCACTGTGCCCCACCATTCCCCACTGTCGAGGTGCCCCACCATGCCCCACCATGCATGCCACACTGTCTAGGTGACCCACTGTCGATTTGGAATCGATTTTGTGAATATAGCACATTTTCACCAAGTTTTATTTGAATGTTGTTTTGTGTTATCATGCCTGATATGACAGTGGGCCGGTGGGGCACCTCGAGGCAGTGGGCCGCGTGCGGCATGTGGCGCCTGGACAGTGGGCCATAGGTGGGGCACGCTCAACAGGGGGGCACAGCGGGGCGCGATGGTGGGGCTTTTCGGGGGTGGGGCGCCGTGGGCGGGGCATGTGCGGCGCCTGGACAGTGGGCCATGGGTGGACTACAGTGGGGCATGCTGGGCGCCCTGGACAGTGGGGCACCAATGGTGGGGCTTTTCAAGGGTGGGGCATGTGGGGCGCCTGGAGCATGGGCCGGTGGTGGGGCACCTCAACAGTGGGGCGCAGTGGGGCACCGATGGTGGAGCTTTTGGGGGTGGCGCCAGGGGTGGGGCTTTTAGGGCGGGGTGGGGCACAAGTGGTGGAGGCAGCATGGGTGGGGCTTTTAGGGAGTGGGGCAAAAGGGGTGGGGCTTTTAGGGTTTTTGGGGTGGGGCAGTGGGGCTCCAACAGTGGGCATTTTAGTGAGACAGTTCTGTGCATGCGCTGTGTGTGGAAAATGTGCCATGAGCCGATGGATTGGCTATACAAGTTGAATCGTAAGAAGGGTACTTTTAGTAATGAGATGAGTCCCCCCGGTAAGGGCGCGGCCATGCAAACGCGGGGCGCGGGTCGCGGGTCAGAAAAATATTCTATGTCCCAGACCCGCGTCCGCGTTTGCATGGCCGCACTTGCGGGCGCGGGTCGCGGGTCACTCGAAACATTTCTTTGGCTGGGCTTGTAGCGCGCGAAAACTGTAGTGTTTTAAAGCAGACGAACTATTCTTAGTCCAGTCGCCAGGAAATCAATTGTTTGTTTTTTATATTGTAACAAAAACTCGTGAAGCGCACCTTGAACAGTTTTTGTTTTTGTTTAATTGATTTTGTTTGAATGCAAAAAGCGGTTATGAAGTAAGTGGTTGTGTGAATTAATTTGACTGCATTTGGGTGGCACGGGCCTGGTCGTGCACGTGCACTAGAACAAGAATGTATAGGACGCAGAAGTGAACCAATCAGCGTCGTAGAGCCTACGTCGCATACATGCACTCGCAGTCGTCTATTTAATCAGCTGCATTTGTTTGTGTGTCAGCTGCCGGTCGCCCATTTCCACGGTCGCAGTCTGCCCGTGTTCGTGCGCGATGACCGAATCCATCCATCATGACGAAATTGGCTCACAACGCCACCCGCTGCACAATCGTGCGCTTGTTGGACGCCGAGGCGGCATTATTAGATCGGCGTCTGCACAACCGCAACTTCGATGACGACAATGTATAGCCGCTGAACCGTTGGACTTCGGTCCACTTCTCCTAACCCAACGGCCCTCTTCAGAGCCACCACCTACAAATCATGGGTTTTATTGTGACATTTGATGCTCACATTTTCAATTTTTCGCACTTAGTTTCAGTGTGATGTTCCTACCCTAGAGTTTGAAGTTTTGTTGCGTTGGTGATGTGTGTATTATTTCTTTGTTTCTGCAATATGACCCCGAAACACAGACGCCCCAATAATAAACCCAAAACCACACGACGTTCACTAAACAATGCTTTATCTAAAACAGCCACGTAAATCTGCCAACTCACAAACAAACCACAGCCCAACTGACACGTAAAAATATCACAGCAAAACACACAATAAGAACACGCGCACGTGGGAATGTTTCATGATATTGGTGGCAGGCAACAGTGAAGGCTTAAAGCTGCTGGTTAACAACCCTTCGACCGCGCTTGATCTTGGGGGGTAGTATATATAAACAAAGTTTGGACATCGTGTTACTCGACCCTAATCTGGTGAGCCGATTGGTTGCTTCCTGATGTTTCACGGCCACGTTGAAGTTTGCCCCTGGTGAAAAAGACCGAAAAAAAAGACCGACCTGAAACGCTGCTGTGACACAAATAGGCTGTTTCAAAGTTTGACACTAGAGTGACAGCAACCTCCAACAGTGTGTCGAAAACCGCAATACACAATAGCTATTGAAACGTCCGCATTGTTGAATACAAAAATAAAAGGTTTCAGAAACCTGGCCATTTTTCGTTAGGATTTTCTACTCGTATAATTTTAAGCATCTGTGGTGAATGAAATAAGTTGTCAATTACAAATAAAAATCCTCTAATCATCAAGTTTTTTGTTTGTGCTCCCCAGTTTTCAAAACCCTACACAGCTCACATAATGCAACACACAGCCGGCACAGCGACAACACAGCAATGTTTCAGCTGGCAAGCTTTGTTGTGTGTGTGCGCTGTGGAATGGCTGCCTTGCGCATGTTGTGGTAAACATTGTGTGAGCTGTGTAGGGTTTTGAAAACTGGGGAGCACAAACAAAAAACTTGATAATTAAAGGATTTTTATTTGTAATTGACAACTTATTTCATTCACCACAGATGCTTAAAATTATACGAGTAGAAAATCCTAACAAAAAATGGCCAGATTTTTGAAACCTTTTATTTTTTTTTATTCAACAATGCGGACGTTTCAACAGCCTTTGTGCATTGCGGTTTTCGGCACACTGTTGGAGGTTGCTGTCACTCTAGTGTCAAACTTTGAAACAGCCTTTTCGTGTCACAGCAGCGTTTCAAATTTTTTCGGTTTTTTTTTCACGAGGGGCAAACTTCAACGTGGCCGTGAAACATCAGGAAGCAACCAATCGGCTCACCAGATTAGGGTCGAGTAACACGATGTCCAAACTTTGTTTATATATACTACCCCCAAGATCAAGCGCGGTCGAATGGTTGTTAACCAGCACCTTTAAACATTACTCTCTAGCCAACAGCCGGCATAATGCACTGCACTAAAGAACAGAATTTATTGTGGCGACTAGTCTAAACAGTTCGTCTGCTTTAAAGGGGAAATTGCACATTGCTAATCGCCTTTCAAGTTTTACAAGTGTTTAGACAGCAATGTGGGCATCACAAAAATCAAATAATTTGGTACAAACTCTCAAACATGTACCCAGGAGATTCCGTTTAAGACAAGCCACTGGGAACAAAATTCGGCGCGGACCGGCCGAATTTCTACCTGCGCATTCAGGCAAATTGCCTGATCAAAAAGCTGTCAAGGCGACAGAATGTTTCGCATGATTCTTGAAACTCACTAACTATAGAATTTCGCTTTCTTTATGTTTCGAATTTCGACGAATTGTTCCAGCGTGTCTGCTAAATGTTTCATGCTCTGCTTGTCACGCTGGAACAATTCGTCGAAATTCAAAACATAAAGAAAAGCGAAATTCTATAGTTAGTGAGTTTCAAAAATTGTGCGAAACATTCCGTCGCCTTGAGAGCTTTTTGATCAGGCAATTTGCCTGAATGCGCAGGTGGAAATTCGGCCGGTCCGCGCCGAATTTTCTTCCCGATTGTTCCCTTTAAACTGCTTCTCCTGGGTACATGTTTGAGAGTTTGTACCAAGTGATTTGACTTTCATGATGCCCACACGACTGTCTAAACACTTGTAGAGTTTGAAAGGCGATTAGGAATGTGCAATTTCAACTTTAAAACTGTAGTTTTCGCGCGCTACGAGCCCAGCCAAAGAAATGTTTCGAGTGACCCGCGACCCGCGCCCGCAAGTGCGGCCATGCAAACGCGGACGCGGGTCTGGGACATAGAATATTTTTCTGACCCGCGACCCGCGCCCGCAAGTGCGGCCATGCAAACGCGGACGCGGGTCTGGGACATAGAATATTTTTCTGACCCGCGACCCGCGCCCGCAAGTGCGGCCATGCAAACGCGGACGCGGGTCTGGGACATAGAATATTTGTCTGACCCGCGACCCGCGCCCGCAAGTGCGGCCATGCAAACGCGGAGCGGGTCTAAAACATAGAATATTTTTCTGACCCGCGACCCGCGCCCGCGTTTGCATGGCCGCGCCCTAAGCTCAGCTCACGCGATAGCAATCCTTGGCAGCACCAACGCTGGCACGAAATCTTTGACAAAACAGCGCTGCCTGATTCGCGAAGGAAACAATGATTCTAGTCGATTTCAAACCTGCTGTTATTTTGGCTGTTGCTTGGCTTCTCAGACCAGAGATCGGAAACGGGGGGCCGGGAAAATTTTCAAAATTTTTGCGCTTCGGTCAATAACATTTCCTAGCGTGTGTGGACACTTGTTGAATGTATGACAAAAATAATAAATGTACTGTACCACCCAAAATGCGGGGCGGCAACCTACCTACTGTACCAGCCGAGCTAGGGGGGGGGTCGTACCACTTGGGGGGGGGGGGTCATCTGGAAACCGAAATTTTTTATGTCTCTAAATACTGAAGAAAATGTGGCCTAAAACACTAATTTCGCGCGCAGCGTGCGATTTTTCGCCTATTTGCAGACAAATACCAGGCGAGGGGCGGCAACCTACCTACTGTACCTTGGGGGGGACGGGGACGCACCCCCCCCAGCCACACCATTGCAGTCAGAGTCAACAAGTGTCTAGTTACCTTTCCTATTGATCTTTTCAGTCATCGTTTTGAAGAAAGAAGCAGTGGTGTAGCCAGTGTTGGAGGTACTCTGGAGGGGGGGATACCTACTGTACCGCGCTCAGAGAGGGGGGATACCTACTGTACCACACTGACTGTACCAGAGCCGATGGCCTGGGGGGGGTTATGTACCTAGGGGGGGTTTGGGGGGGGGGGGTTGGGGGGTTAGGTTTTGGGGTGAAAATTTTTAATGTGTTTATTATGTGTGGAATCGTGTGAAAACGTGGTATTTGCGCACGTAGCGCGCGAATTTTAGGTAATTTGAGGCAAAAACCACTGATTTTACACTAATTTTGGCCATTTTGGTCAAAAATTGGCACTTTTTGGGCAAAATCGGGGGGATACCCACTGTACCGGGGTGAAAATCGGGGGTGGATACCTACTGTACCATGCCAAACATCGGGGGGGGGAGACCTACTGTACCAGGCGAGGGGGATACCTACTGTACTGGGGGGGCTACCCCCCAAACCCCCACCTCCAACACTGGGTGTAGCTACTCATACCCAGGCCTTTGCAATCAACCCACTGTACCACCAAAAAAAACCATTTTGAGCCAAAAATTATACCTACAACTGTATCAGCCGGGGCGGCGACTTACGTACTGCATCAGGATGGCGCGTCAATCGTCAATCTACCTACCCAGTGTAGTGGCTGGGGGGGGGGGGGGGATGGGGGGATTCCCCCCTAAGGAGTAGGTACCTTGCAACCAGTGTAGTTCCTGGTCCGGAGGGGGAGATAGCGGACCCTCCGTTTTTTTCGGAGGGGGAGGTAGTGTACCCCCGAGGGGGGGAAGACCCGAATTCGGGAAAAAGTCACTTTTTGAGGTAGAAAATTTGACCTGTTTTTGCCCCTTTTTGAAAAAATTCTTCATAAAAAGGGTATTTTGGCGACTTGAGAACATTGACCTGAAAATCACACATTTTAGGCCTAAAAATGCCCATTTTAGGCCTAAAAATGGCCATTTTAAGCAAAAATTGGGGGAGATAGTTAGGGTTAGAGGTCGGGGGGGGGGGGGGGGGTACCCGACACCCGACAGCCGACACCCGACATCTGGAAAAACCCCACACCCGACATCTCAGAAAAAAAGCCGACACCCGACACCCGACAGTTGCAAAAAAAACTGACACCCGACATCTAGTTTTTGAAAAAAACCCGACACCCGACACCTGTTTTTGGACCAAAAACAGGCAAATTTGTGCTCATTTGCATCATGAGTGCAATTTTTTGGCTCAAGTTACTGAATTCAAGTATTTTCACACGAAATAAACACCAAAATGTCACATTCTGCGTCTTCGGAAACATTTGGTTCGAAGAAAATTTTCTCTAAAAATTCTTCTCTCAGGCAATACTGATGTTTTGAACCGTAAGTGTCGGGTGTCGGCTGTCGGGTGTCGGATCCGAAAAAACCCGACACCCGACATCTGGGGGTACCCGACACCCGACACCTACACTTTTTTGGCACCCGACACCCGACATCTCTCTAACCCTAGAGATAGTGTACCCGGAGGGGGAGATAGGGGGATAGTGTACCACCCGAGGGGGAGATAGCGTACCCGAGGGGGGACCCCCCTCCCCCAGGAACTACACTGCTTGAAACAGTGTAGTGGCAGGCAGATGGTTGCAAGGTACCCTTGGGGGGGATGGATCCAGATGGTTGCAAGGTACCCCCCTACCCAGCCTCCAAAAGGTTGCAAGGTACCCTTGGGGTGGGGTCCGAAAAAAGGGTGTTTTTTGCATGCTTTTTTCTGCAAAATTGGCCGAAAAAATGGTACTTTTTTGCATTTTGGCCGAAAATTTGCCCAAAATAGCTATTATATGGAGGTTTGCGCGCGGAGCGCGCGATTTTTGGGGTTTTGAGGTCGAAAACCACCCATTTTTACCTATAAAAACCAAAAATTGATGGTTGCAAGGTACCCTCCGGGGTGGTTGCAAGGTACCTACCCTTCCCCCCCATCCCCCCCTAAGGGGTGGTTGCAAGGTACCTACTCCTTAGGGGGGGGGGGGGGATCCCCCCCCCCCCCCCATCCCCCCCCCAGCCACTACACTGGCTTGAAACCACCCCTTGGGGGGATGGGAGGCGTGGTGGGGCTGGGGGGGGGGTTGGGGGGTCCCCCCCAATGGTACCCTACCCGCCCCGGCCTGGTACGCTACCCCCTACCCGCCCCGCTCTGGTACCCTACCCCCCTACCCGCCCCGCCCTGGTACCCTACCCGCCCAGATTTTTACCCCCAAAATGCCCATTTTTCGGTCAAAAACGCCCAAATTTCGACCGAAAACCCTAAAAAGTGCAAAAAATCTCGCGCTGCGCGCGATATATGCACTTTTTAGTACATAAAAACAGGCACCCGAAAAAAACTTGTGTTGTACCCTACCCGCCCCAAAAAATCTTCCCCCTCCCCCAAAATAGTATAAAATCGGCATTTTTCACTCCAGATAGGCGAAAAATCGCGCGTTACGCGCGAAATGAGCGTTTTAGAGTTCATTTTCATCAATATTTAGACCTAAAAATTTTTATCCCCACCCCTAGCCTGGTCGGTACAGTAGGAGGTAGGGTGCCGCCCCACATTTTTGGTGGTACAGTAGCAGTAGGTTGCCCCCCCTGGGAAGCTACACCACTGGGAATGGTGAGGGCGTGTGGCAAAATGCGGGGACCCCACACAGAAATCAAGCCGAAGGTTTAAATATCACCAAATCAAAAACTTTAACTTAAGGACGGCTTCAGATCGCCGTCATGCGGCCCCCCCCCGTCAATACTGATCACTTACTTGCCGAATCCTTCAGAAATTTTAGTATTTATGACAAAAAATCCCTGCTTTTTCAGTAAAATAAGTCACTTCAGAAGTAGGGTTAGAGAGATGTCGGGTGTCGGGTGCCAAAAAAGTGTAGGTGTCGGGTGTCGGGTACCCCCAGATGTCGGGTGTCGGGTTTTTTCGAACCGACAGCCGACACCCGACACTTACGGTTCAAAACGTCAGTATTGCTTGAGAGAAGAATTTTGAGAGAATTTTCTTCGAACCAAATGTTTCCGAAGACGCAGAATGTGACATTTTGGTGTTTATTTCGTGTGAAAATACTTGAATTCAGTAACTCGAGCCAAAAAATTGCACTCATGATGCAAATCAGCAAAAATTTGCCTGTTTTTGGTCCAAAAACAGGTGTCGGGTGTCGTTTTTTTTTAAAAAACTAGATGTCGGGTGTCGTGTTTTTTTTGCAACTGTCGGGTGTCGGCTTTTTTTCTGAGATGTCGGGTGTCGGGTACTTCCAGATGTCGGCTGTCGGGTGTCGGGTACCCCCCCCCCCCGACCTCTAACCCTATTCAGAAGCTTCGGGCCGGGCCGGGCCCGATTGCGACCTCTGTATGGTACGCCACCTACCACCCGCCCCAAAAAAATCTCTCCCTTCCCTCCCCCAAGTGAGTTCCCCCCAAAATTCCTACACTGCCTACGCGCTCCGGATGCCTACCCACGCCTTTAAAGTAGCCACAGAACTGGTGTTAGGTATAGAGTATTGGGTATTGGTGTAAGTATTATGTTGGTATTGGGTTTTTGGTCTGATATTGGGTTGGTATTGGGTTTCATATTTTGTTTTGCGTCGGCTGTTGGGTTTGGTATTGGATTTTTCTGAAGGGGGAGCCCCTGTACGTAAATTCCAGAAAGAAGAAGGAGAAGATATGCTAAAAAGTTCAAATTTTGGCGTTTAAGATTCACAATCTGAGAAAATTCGCGTGCTTCGCGCGTCTTGCAACCAAGACTTTGAGCGTTCTACCTCAGCTATGTAATTGAAAAACTGTCAGTTCTTTCAGCTTCTTTTTCTGCATCAAGTTCGCGCGCTGCACACTTGAAACCAAATCGGATTCAACAAGCGCAAAAGTAATGTGAATCAAATTGCACCCAACACTTCCGAACCAAAGCATTGATAATTATGATGACCCCCTCAGGAACACGTAGAACCGAGATTATGTTGATCGCCGTGCTGCTGAGCTTGCTAAAGTGCCTGCCGCCGGTGAATTGTGAGTTCAACAGTCTTGAATCAAAGAAAGTGCTTTACGAAATCTCGCTGGATTCGAATCCCGTGGAGGACACGCAAGTGCAACAATTTCTCAATCCGCCACCAGTGACAAGACCAAATTTAAACGTGCCTGCTGAAATCAATGCCAAAAATCTTCAAGTTGAAGAAGCTGATGATGATAAACCCTCATCTATGGAGTCAGGTCAAGATCAGGATTCAGTTCCACCGGAAAGTGAGCACACATCGTCGCAAGGCGCATCCGAAACTGACGGTGATCAAAGTCCGGTCGAAAACGTTGGTCATTTTAAAAGTTATCGCTCAAGGTGTTTTGGATAAGATGAACTACATACGTGTCGAAAGACGCGTGAAGCTGCATTCTAAATGTGTTTTGCTGGTCGTTACGTATTCACAAACGTTATATTCTCAGGTCGATGCGATAGAGTCAACGTCAGCTGACGATGAACAAGATCAACCTGCCGAGAGTGCGAGCGAATCACTGATTTTAGCATCTGAACTTGGGCAGAAATTCGTTTGTCGCATTCCAAATCTGAACAGTATCCTACCCGAGCTCGACGACCAGTCAATGACAGCGCAAGTAGCGTTGAAGCAGTTGCACGTTGACAACGTCACTGCCGTGCTTGGTCAGACGTTCGCGTTGTCGCCCTGTATGCGCGCCGTGAGTGTCGTTTTTCTGACTTTGCTCGCAGGCGTACGAAAACCCAGACAATTCACAATCGATCTCCACAACTCAAGTCAAATGTTGCGCACAAGAATACACCAATTTTGAAACACCAACAGCACACCATTTCATGAATAAAACATTCTTCATTGCAGACAGTCGGATGGTGGACGTACGAGTACTGTTATGGCGAGGACAAACAACTAATACAATATCGGTTGGACGGTATGTTTGACCAACAACGGCCATCGTTGTCTCGTCATACAGTGTTGCCATTTCCATTGTCCTCTGGTTTGTGACTGACCTTGGTCCTTCAGGCGATCAAAAAGTTGGCGACACGATCGTGCTCGGTTCGTTCGACGGTCATGGCCGACCGCAGGACCTCGTCGTTTCGTCGTCGCAAACGCCGTATTTCGTTCAATTCTACGCTCACGGCACTGTTTGTGATTTGAATCGCAAATTGAGACGTGCTGAAGTGCGGGTGAGTGAGAAGGAGATGGTGGCCTGGTTGTGTTTATTACTTGTTTGCGCGCTCTCAGCGCAGGGCAGTACAGTCGCAGTTTTTCCCGAAAAAGTATATTTACATGGAATGGACTGAAAAAACCGTTTTTCAAAAAACGTGTTTTATTTTTTCCGAGCCAAAATTGGGCACCGGTCGAAATGGTGCATATTGGGCAAATTGTGCGCTGTGCGTGAAAGGTAATCCTGTTGAGAGGCGAATCCTGTTGCGACCGAAGGCTATAAAACTGCTTGAAAACAATTGAAAAAGTGCGTTTTTGCAATAAATGTGTGCAATTTATACTTGCGTGTTTTCCGCAAGATATATTTTTGGAAAAAACTAGTTTTTCTCCCGAAAAAACCATCTTTTCCCCAACGTCCAAAACGCCTATTTTCCATCAGATGCACTGGAAGCGTTAAAAGTAATCATTTTGGACTGCTTATAACCGATTTACAGTCGTTTTGACAACATTGTTTCGTGACCTTGGAAAATTTCTCAGAAATTTTTGAAAAAAAAACCGTTTTCTCCTAAGTTACCACTTTGAAAAATTTGCGGCAAAAACTATACATACTTGCGCAAGCAAACGTTTTTTTGTTGTTGATGTAGTTCTTCTGCGATCCGGACATAGCGGACACCGATGGATTCATCGACACAGTGGACGAACCGGAGACTTGTCGTTACGTGATCACAATCAATGTGGGTTCGTTGTGCAAGCTACATGCCTATAAACGACGCGATCGGCCCGAAAAACCTAATGCTATTCAATGCAGGCCGTTGCTAACCTCCGATGTAGGTTGACGCTTTCGCTTACTTTTATTGTGCTTATCAAATAAATTTTGCTTATAATGAGTTGGTTGCGTTCAGGAAATGAAGCAATACGTACTGAGCGAGCGACGCAAACGTGGTCAACAACAACTGTCAGATGAGAAAGAGGCGCTGAAGCAACAATTGCTGGCCAAACATCCGAATTTGTCCGACAAAATATTGAAGGGCTTCGAACGACAACTTGCGAATAGCGACCCTGGTCGGAATCATCTTTTGGACTGATCGAAATAAGACAAACAAACTGAAAACAATTACCAGTAACACAAACAGGAACGCTCGAACAGGGCGGCGGCAACGTACAGTTGGATACTGGCTGGACGTTCATGGGTGTGGATGACAATGGCGAGGCTGTGAATTTGGGCGAAAATCCGTGGGGCGCCGACATGACTGACGTGTTGAAGGGACTGGGACTGGACAAAAAAACAATTGGTCGGTTGGCCGACTGTTTTCTTTCATTGTGACATTCTGGCTCAACACTTATTATCACGCTGGTGTTTGTGTTTTGAAAGTTTGGTTGTGCGTGTTTCAGCAGGCACGTCGCCTCCCGATGACGACAACGGTGGCTTCGCAGGTGCAAATCCGGATGAGACACCGATTGCGGATGAAACATCAGCTGGTCATGATGATGATGATGATGAGGACGAGCGGGATGATGAGGCGAAAAAGGAGAAAAGTAAACCGGTCGCAGACATGCACATGGGCGATACGAAAGAGTTTGCGGAGGCGATGCGACTGTTGGAGCTGCAAGCGCATAAGCTGATGACCGCTGCTCGGTCGAGACCGGCCACGTTCACCGAAGAACGCGTGATCGCTGCGCAGCAATTCGTTGTGCGAGATGTATGTTTGTTGATCCGACCAGTACTTAATTCGTTTGTTCGTTTCGTTTTGTATTCGGCGCCAGAAGCGCAGGCTAGATAAGCTGGCGACTTGAAATTTTTGCTCGTCTTCTCGGCTGACGAGCGGGGGGCACAACGTCACGCCGATGGTCTCGAATACCCCGCGAAACCTAGGCGTAGACAGGACTCCAAATTAATTCTTTTTTTTTCAATAATTTGCTAAATACAACAGTCACACAATGCTCTCGCATCCCTTCTGTAACTATTCACGGTGCAATGTGCGATCGTGACATTGCATCTGTTCAATTATAAACCGTGACCACCAATGAAATGCTGATGTCGACTGCTATCACAGGCAGTGTAGTTCCTGGTCCGGAGGGGGAACAGGCGGTACCCCCCTTTTTTCGGAGGGGGAACAGACGTACCCACCTGGGGGGAAGGGGGGGAGGCACCCGGCCGGGGGGGGGCACCCAAATGTGTAAAGTCATTTTTTGAGGTCGAAAATTTGGCTCATTTTTGCCCCTTTTAGGAAAAAAATCTCAATAAAAAGGGTATTTTGGCGATTTTTGACGACATTGACCTAAAAATCACTCATTTTCTGCCTAAAAATGCCTATTTTAGGCCAAAATTTGCCTATTTTAGGTAAAAATTGGGGCAGGAGACGCACCCGGAGGGGGACAGTGGGGCAGGCGTACCATGAAGGGGGAACAGACGTACCCGAGGGGGGACCCCCTCCCCCCCAGGAACTACACTGATCACAGGCACTGATCAAAATCCATGAGCTGCGTGACGAGCACGAACGCACGCTGGCAGCCAAACAACGCAAGTTCGCCAGTCTTTCACCGATCATCTCGGCCATCTCGGCTGCCAAATCGAAGGTCGATATCGCCTTGCGACTGATCGAGGCCGAACTCGACTCGTTGAACGCATTCGAGACGATCGGCGTCTTTCACGAATTCATTTGGATGCAGTTCGAGGAGGAGACCGATCGGATTGTCAAACAGTTGACCGCACAGATCAGCACCTTGCCGACTGCTGCTGAACAGGTCCGTGTTGGAGTTGGTTGATATTGGCCAACTGTGCCTCCAACGCATTATTGTAACGATCTTTGCGCGCAGTGATAATAGCGTTGCATTTTTCGGTGGCATTTGTGAAACTGTTGACTAGTTCTGTTTGATTCTGGAGCCATCAGAATTGTTGGCGTTGTGTTTTGAAGGTTTACTTCGTTGAAGACCTACCAACCGAAATTAAAGAAAAGCAATTTTTCTCTATTGCATGCCAGCGGCTGACAACTACGTAGCTGAGGTGTCCATGCCTCTAAGAAGCAAAATCGGTTACAAATTATCATAGGAATCGGATGCCGAGCGTGACAGTACTGTGGAGGATGCCAAAACGATGCTGGAAACGTATGTGGCCAAAGAGTTGCGTGCGGTGAGAATAAAGTGAGTTTGGTTTGCTTCCTGCTGTTTGTTGCGCATAATCTTTGTCTGAATTTCTGTCGCTTATTTTTTGAAAGTTCAGGCGGCAAGCAAAGCGTGATTTGTTTCCAACTGCTGGCGGACGCTTCACAGCTAGAGTATGTTACAGACACGACCGACGTCAATCGAAGTACCGTCGAATGTTCAACGCGTGGTTCCCGGATGTGCCGTTGACAGATGACACCGATGGTCGACCGATCACGTGGCGCAGTGATCTGATATTCAAGGGACAATGGACAACGCTGATGCAGGAAAAGATCACTGCTCTCGTTGGTCTCGTTGATTTTCGTCTGTGTTAACACATCGGGCGTTCAATGCTCAGCCGGAGAGTCGAAACTCACCCCCGAAATGCGTACAAGCCCCTTTATTGCTCCAGCTTCGTGACGAAATCGACACAGACACAATGGCGTTGATGTTGTTGAAGAAGAAGTATCACGAAAATGTGCTGGACGATGACCAAAGTGTGGAGGACATGTTGATGATGAGAGAGATGTTCAAGGTTGCCGTTTCTTTTTATTTAAACGCTCGCCGCGACGCAACATCAGCTGTCAATTGAGAGTACTCAGAATCGCATTCAAGTTTTTCCCCACCGTCTTCGTAATCTTTACGCGTCCGATTGCACAGGAGAACATCGCCGACGACATTGCGTTGCTGGATATGGCGTTCGAGTCTGAGCCGGACGAACTGCGCGTCTGGACCGAGGTCGGCAATCGATACGTGATGAGTGAGCTCGACACAAAGACCAATCAGACCGAGGCCAGACTGTTGCATCGTGCCTTACGCGATCTGTTCGATAAAGTGCAATTCACACAAACTGCTGAGGTGGGTTGCATTGAATTGTGATGATCCAGGCACTGTCAGCGCAGCTGCACGCTAAAAATTGATGTCGCTATACATTTGCATTCACTCGTCATTTTGTTGTCAGAAAGTGGAACAATCGCTGCTGGAGACTCATCCCAGCTGGACGGCGAGCGACACGTTCAAACATCGACATCTCGCCTACCAGTGGCTGCAACGGCGAAAGCAGAATCTTAAAAAGGTTGCGGTTGCGGCGTTTGTTTTTTGACGATAATGTGTATACGTTGGAGTTCCTTCACGAGGTTTTTTTCGTTTAGTTGGTGCGCAAGCTGGAGATGTCGGATTCAATGAACGTGAACATGGACGATTTTGCGTCGATCCGACCGCAACTGGAAAAGTCGGCCGAGAACAACCCCCGAAACTATCAGACGGGGAACATGAAACTGCAGAAGAAACCGCTGATGGATTTGCCTCACGCTGAAGTACAACAGCTGAAGAAAGGGCTCAATGTTCGTCCGGTTAAGCGATCTGCGTTTTCTGCAAAAAGCAACAAACAACAATAATATTCGATTCATGGTTTCTTCAAGCCAAGTAGTCTTGTCCGTGCATTTTTGTGCAGGTGGATCTGAAAGACACGGCTGGCCTGACGAAAACGCCCGAAATGAAAGCACAATTCGACAAGACGGTGAAAGAATTGGAGCAACAACTGACCGCGCAACTGAAGGAGGCCGGCTTTGACACGGGTACCGGACCAAAGCAACTATTGTGTGCGCTAGATACAAAAACGTTCTGTTTTTGTTGCAGAACAGCCAATTCAAGTGAAAGTGTTGACCACCGGCTGGCTAGAGGGCGACAAAATGAAAGAGCTGAGTGCAAACGAGCTGGAGAAGTTCTCGAAAATGATTGTGAAGCTGCTGAGTGGCGACGCGACCTTGGAGAAGCGCGAAGAGAACAAACATCAAGACATGACACACGCGTACACATTCCAAGTGCCTGAAATTCATGTGAATGAACTTGATGATCAGGCAACCATGCCTGTGGATAGTGGTCATGATCAGGAGAGGACTGCCAATCCTGAACAGCAACCGGCCGACGGAGCTGATAGCGCTCGAGAGCAGGAGCAGAGGATTGAGCTCTGATATTTGTTCTACTCCAGGTATTCCGGCAACCATATCAAATTCCAAACCAAATATGGGTATCACTTCCAATGTTTTTCAAATTTTTTCTTGGTTTCCTGCTGGATTGGATCTAGATGTTGGATCATGAGTTTGGGGCTCTGTAGAGCCCCATGAGTTTATACTTAGGTTGAGGTTGGGTTTCATTCGATATTATCGCCCACGTAAAGTAGGATTGTCTCATCTTTCCGAACGAGGTTTTTCTTTCTTGGGCCACCGAACTGACTTTGTTGTTGGCTGAGATGAACGTGTCAGCGACCGTTTCACAAAGATTAATTTTTCTAATTCTGTATCATTATAAAAGTGGTTGTGATGTGATATGTACTATCATGTGATTGACAACTGTGTCATGTGTGCAGGTTTTTTTATTCATTATTATTTATATTAGAATTAGGCGGTAATTTTTTGGATTTGTAATGCAAGGTTGTCAATTACACCCCTGTGTGTAATACTCGTACTGTACTGGCACTGTGATCTAGTCATTTTTCAAAGTCGGTTGAACGAGAACTTCTTCCAAAAACGGTCGTGTCACTTCTGGATGGATGTTTGCGTAATTCGTACCCCTAAAATCGGTGTTTGTGCGACTAAAAGTGGAATACGTATTGAGACATCAATAGCTTGTTTGTGCGTGCTGCATTCCTTGGTACCCAAACGAGGACTTGTCTGTCTGGACAGTATTTTTGACGTTGCTTTCATGCCTGTGGTTGCCCAATTCTTCCTGACCATATAGCACACGCGTCGGTCATCATGCATCGCTTGCAACCACTTGAACGCGACTCGTATCTGCAGGAAGAATACGAGGACTTCAGGGCCGCGTCAGACAGCGAAAGGTTGTGTTGGCTGGGTATAAAGAAACAATTTTTTAACGGAAACACTTGCAGCTCGGAGGATGAAGTTCAAGTGGCGATGCGCCGATATCTGGACGGGTCCAAGTCGGGCTCGGCCAAACGCTCGAGACGACAACGTACTCGTGTAATCAGGTGGGTGCGTTGTGCTACTGGTTTGGGTTTGCGTCCCGCCAGTTTTGTTGTATTGTTGGGTACTGGTTTGCGCAAACTCAACGTTTTTCACCAATACTGGGCAAGATTGAGTTAATCGTGTTTGAACATGAAAGTGTCGGGTTCAACACACGAGGCGACATCCGAATCAGTCACGTGTCGCGAAATTGCCCATCTGTGTTGTAGAGAACCGACATCGGCCAAACAGTCGACGATGGCATCGAATGATTTCGATGATGAAATGAACAGCGAATTGGACGCGGCATTCAATCGACACACCGGTGCCATGTTTGCTGGTGCATCGATGTCGGCTGTTGCCAACAACAAGCGCGGTGCTGGTCAGCAGGTTGCATCCTGTCAGCCTGGCACCAGTGACCAACGCGTGTTGGGCAAACGAAAGAAACAGGTCAGTTGCTTGGAGTGTCAACCAATACCGAACCGTTTCGAAATATTTTCGTTTGCGTTTCGATTTCTAAACCGTTGACATACTGAAATCTTACACAGGTGCGATTTGAGGCCGATAATAAGATACAGACCAATGATGATAATCAAGTTGATCCGGCGCTCGGCCTGGCCGATAAGGGCTCGCATTCGGATGAAGGTTCGTTCGCTGCTTCCCTTTAACTAAATGAATTCATCTTTTTCGTATGTAATCTACAATTGAGTGCAGAATTCGTTGCAAGCGAAGGGATGAGCCAACCGAGCAACGATGATCTGTTGTATGATCCGGAGGAAGATGACGATAATCAACGGTTCGGTCATTCTGCGTTGTTTTATTTTTATATTTTACTCACCAACTCAACAGATAATAGAAGGTTAAGTGCAAGCAGCATAATTACAAGACCGGGTGTGGAATTTACGGATATGAAAAAATAGAAAAACAGGACGTGAAGGTTGCGGGAACGAAAAATAAATAGAAAACCAGGACAGGAAAGAGTGAGATGGTGGACGAAATCACGGACAGACAACATGCAGTCAGAAACTGAATGTACGCAGAGCCACGACAATGTACAACGGTGTAAAATCGGACGGTGCGGAATGCCGTAACATAAAAAGAAATCCGAAGTCAGTCTGTTTGATCCTCTATCTTGAGTTCGTTCTGCATCTTTTTCCGAGGTGGCCATCGCCCCTTCTCACATTGTGTTTGCTTGCCAGTAGCCCAATGTGATACCTACCACTCGGGAGTCCGGAATGCAATGGTTCCTTCTTGTTGGGAAATGTTTGGTTTACGTCATTGGTCGGCGATGCCGTTGCGCACGGCGGCATCGGCGTTGGTTGACAGCGAGCACCGCGGAAAGGTGACGTCCAGCCCGCCATGATTGTGCAGGTCACATAATCGAGCACCGGGGGACCGGTCATCTTCGGTGACTTGGTCACAATTGGAATGCTACCGACATACTGGGAACCGGTGTAGCGTTCATAATTTTCCACTATGGTTTCACCAAGAGGGTCACAATAAATAGGGTTACACTGTCTGTGGACGGAACTCAAATTGTATTGAATTAGTTCACGAGTGCAGAGGGCTAGAACGCACAATAATACTTTTGCAGCTGGGTGATTGAACATCGTGCTCGCGTCAAGTCACGTGCTGATTCGTTACTCTCACCTGACGTCGACCAATCAGCTGAGTCCATGTGGGATGCACCGATTATTCAGGACAAGGGCGACGCCAAACAGGCACGCAGTGATGCTGTGTTGAACTGTCCGGCTTGTATGACGCTGTTGTGTAGCGATTGTCAACGGTTGGTGTTAATGGACGACATTATTATGCAAGTTTTGCCACATTTATTCAACTGTTCATGTCGTCGATCTATCTAGCAAACTCCACCGTGATCGTTGTACATCTAGTTTTGCAGGTGGTCAATCGTTCTTTCACATATTATTATTTTGCAGCTTCATTTGATGAAACATCAGTTAAGTAGACTCATTCTTGCTGTTGCGTTTGCGAAACATTTCCAGACAATTGGCCGTCTTTGGTGCTACTGTTGAGTCAGCGTGTGCGTGTGCACAATCCCACAGTAAAGCCAGAAAACCTCATTTGTTTTGTTGTCTAAGTTGGCCATAAGTAATATTGCATACAATTGCAGGCATTCGGTCTATAAGACGCAATATCGCGCGATGTTCGTCGAGAACTGTGCCGTGGTTGGCACCGAACTGTTGTTCATGCCGTCGGGTCCATCCCGACAGGCGCGCAAGAAACAAGAGAAGTTGGCGGGACTCAAGGCCAATGAACGACTGAAAATGGACACCGATCAATCGGAGAGCAGACGAAATGCAAAACCACAGGATCTGTTTCGTCCGGTTGCCTGCAATGTGTGCAAAACTGAAGTGGGTGTCTACGATAGCGATGAAGTGTATCACTTTTTCAATGTCTTGTCTAGTTATGTGTGATTCATTCGTCAACGACTTGTGTTGCATACATTATTGTTGATAAAAATGTGGTCAATTGTGTGCTTTCCAGCTTCTGGCTGTGCATCTTGTCTTGAAATGTTGGTTTTTGCCATCTTTGCCAGCGCGCTTGTTCGGCTATTATTTGTCCAGCTTGCATTTTTCGAGGTTTGAATTTAACTTTAGTTACCTTGCCCACAACGGTCAGAAGCCCCTGTTGTTGCACACCATTTAATTTTACCTGCTGGTTGTTTCGACTCGAACCTGCCGATAGTTTATTTCCACGCTGATTTTGTAAGCTGTTGTTGACTGAACAGTGTCACATTCACCCTGAGTTGTCAAGAAATCTTTTATCTATTATAGTTGATCTCGTCCCAACCCAGGACCAAGTTGCAACATACTCTGGTCACTGACGCACGTGTGTATCGTATCGTATCACCGGCAGGTCGCACACACACTATCGTGAAAATTCATTCGACTGGTCAGTGTCCGTCTAAAATGTCCGACGATCCACCACCATCATATCAGCAATCGATGGATCCGAATGGTTCATTGTCACTTTTATTTCGTTGATTTCATGTCCTTTGACAATTTTATTTTTGTTGCAAACCAGCCGTCGCAATCGGACCGCGATTTTGGGCTTTTGGCACGGGCCGGGCACAGGGCGTACCGTAAAAACGTAGATACAGCCCCCTCCCAAAAAAAGAGGTCAGTGAATAAATAGAGCCCCCTGAGTAAAATCCCCCTCACAGTTGTGTATTAAGACTTGATAGTTGTGCACAGGTACATCTATATGCACGTTTCTTGTTCGTTTGGAGCATACAAGACGCCTCTTTTTGACGAATAATGCGGTTATAAGCGAAAAAACATCCTTTCAATCCCTTTTTAGGGGTATTTCTGGGAACAATTTTTTCAGATTTGGGTCAGTGAATTAATAGAACCCCCGTAATAGAACCCCGCCCCCCCCAAAATGGGGTCAGTGAATAAAAGATCCCCTTGTATGTAGGTTTTCACGGTACACAGAGCAGGCAAACAAGCACTAGATAAAAATCATTTTTCAAAAATTTTACAAGCACTGGATAAAAACTAATTTTCAAAAGTGCGCCCCGCAAAATCCGAAGCTGTGTGTTTGCCCCCGGGCCCGAAGCTTTTAAAGTGATTACTGAAAAATAGGAACTTTTTGTCAAAAATACTAGATTTTATGATGGATTTGGCAAGTCGTAAGTGATTAGTACTTCTCAATCTGACAGCTTTTCATTGAAACCAATTGCTTTATCCCACGAAAATACGTTCAGAAAAAACTCAGAACTTATGACTTGTGACAAAAATTGGGTAAAAATCTGACTAAAAAATTGGGCCGGGCCAGGCCTAGCTTTGGCCAACTCGGGCCGGGCCGGGCAGGAGATTTGGGGAATTGGGCTGGGTCGGGTTTGCGACCTCCATTGCAAACATTCAGTTCGGCCAAACAATTTTTCCAGCGCCACCGCCATCCTACGAGTCTCTGTATGGCGAGTTTCGCGAGATCGAAAGTCCAAAAGGCTTTCTTGGATTTCTGGGCAAGGCAGCGAGCTTCGTCGTTGGCACAGGTTGGCTGAATTTGTTTTATACAAACAAGAATTGCCCCACCCCAGTCTCAAAACAAAGCGACTAGTGAACAATACAACGATAAAACCGAACGATGTTCATGATTTTACGGCCTTATCTAGGTTTTAAAAGCATTCAGGAAGGAATAAGTTATTGATGAAGTCAAGGCGTTTTTACCTCTAAAATCGTGTACAATTGGCAGCATTTTTGGAATAAAGTGTCGACTTTTGACTCTTTTCGGAATGCAAATTTTGTTTGAAAAACACGGCATGCTCCAATAGAACGGCCCATTTCAACTCATTTGAAAAAATGGAAAGGTCCCTATTTACGCAATACATAGAAGCTGTTGCATAATGTATTATAACCAACGTCGCATCACGTTTTGGGCCACTCTATTTATTTGCCACAGAGAAGTGCGCAGTGTAAATTACCACGACCAACTGAGTCGACCTTGTTGTTCTGCGTGCAGCCATCTTCGCTGCGCTGCTGGCTTTGGCGAACATCATTCCGATTGCGATGATCGTGATCGGTGCTCTGAACGTGCACGAATGTCCGGTGCAGCGGTACATTCCGATTTGGCTGATTGTTGCCGGCGCGTTTAGTCTCGCGCGATCCGCACTCACCGCGCTGTACAAACTCAAACGCAAATTGCGCAGCGAACAGCAAGAGGTGCGTTTGTGTGCCAAATTACTTTTACGCGATGGTCACGTGCCACACAGCTCGATACGCTATCCAAACAAAATTTCATTGTGACTCTAGCTTGTACGTCCTCGTGGTAAATAAATGTGTGAGTTTACTTTGTGGCGGTTTTCTGCACAAGTGAGCCGGCACAAAACCGTCACGTTTGTGTGCGAGAAGCAACTGTATGTTAGTTCAGTGGTCATGGCAGTGCCTCGGCAAGGCAACAGGCCTGGGTTCGGTTCCCAGACGCACAAAATCATCTTTGTGCACAAACGATTTCGGATTGTTCATGCTTTCCCGTCATCCTCGTGGTATCGGCGTCATGTTGATCTGCTAATCCGCCCATTGAAGCTGTACTGGCCTTGCAGGGACCATACGACAACGTCAAGCAAAACCCATGTGACGGTTTACTCGGCTGCTTTCTGGTGTGCTGGTTTGTGTGCGGTTAGTGATGTTTTATTGTTCTCTCGTTGAACTGTCTTTGGTAAAAACTTAGTTTCTCGAGTAACATAACGAAATTATGAGTTGGTGTGTAAATCAAGAAGTTAGAAATGCTTTGAAAACGTCACGTCTTAAAGACCGGACTCAATCTCCGCGTTTGATGTCAAAAAGCCAAAGCTTTACGCCCAGTGCTATGGCTGGGGGAGGGGGTCCCAGTGGTACCCGACCCGCCCCAACCTGGTGCACTACCCCTAACCGCCCCACTAACAAGAAACCATGAGTGGAGTGAGTGTCATCCTGCTCCCTTTGTGCTTCAGGCACGGTGTGGGTGTACGGCACGAACGTGCAGACGTACGATTCGAGCAAGCAACACGAACAGCCGTATTGCGACCGATTGACGTATCTGTTCGCGTTCTGGGTCATCACGTTGACGTACGTGATGTGCGTGTTGTTTGTGTTGTTCATCTGTTGTTGCGGCTGTTGTGCGTGTTTCTTCGGCAAAGACGATCGCCAACAACAACAACAACAGCACCACCACGATGCCGGTAATCCGTAGATACCCGATGGCTGTGTGTAAATAGAAGTTCCTATTATTTTGTTTGTGAATTCGCAGAAGTTATGTAATCTTGCAGGTTATAACCAAGGTATTATCACAGTGTCATAAAGCAGGCGCACAATTGAGCAAATAGAGCCAGTCGTAGCTCAGCAAAGAAAATGAAACGCTGTTAAAAAGGGAGCCTAAGAACTACAGTGGGCATTACTCTTACTCTTTTTATCTCGAACGTAGAATTGAGCCCTAGCTTCAGAACAAGAAAGCCATCAGCTAAGTGCGGATGTGCTCTTTTTACTCAGTGTTTTGCTCATGGTACTGTTGCTAGAACTGGTCTACCCAATTGTCCTGTTATTCATCCAATTGCTATGGTTATGGAAAGGTGTCTTCTTGGTTGTCATGGTTGTTTGCACACTATTTCAATTTTTGTTCTGTTATGTTTTTTTCTGCTGTTAATCAGTCTTGCATATCGAAATACTCTATTATTTCACCAAACCTGAGCACCACGGTCAACTGCAATTCTGCAATTTTTTTGTATTTCCTCAAGCCTCAGTTATGATGCCTATGAATGTGACTACGGCTGGCGCAGTGCGTGCGTTAATAAACCTGCTGTCCTTTTGAGTGAAAACAAGCCATTTTGCGCGCCAGCTTTCTGCTTTTAAAAGTGCATGCATCTGGTGCACTCGGCATCATTTCCTCATTGTTATTGATATCTTCACCCGTTCATCGTGACTAGCTCAGGCGCTCCAGTACCGTATCTTTTCTATCTGTCGCCACAAACTAGCACTTGTTTTGTAGCATGTCATTAATCTTCACGCAGTCTTTGGAAGTTTTAGTCAGATAATCTGGCAGTTTACTAGCAAACGGTTCGTTTATGTTGTATTGTGAGCCCTTTGCACTCCTGTTGTCAAATTCTCAGTTTATTACCGTGCGTAATCAAATTTCTACCACAATATCTTGTCACTTTGTTATCTTTCAGGCGGGATTGTTTTGAATTTGTTGTTATACTATTGTGTATTTTCTTGTCTTTTCGTAAAGGTCTATTTTCGGTGATTGAAACCATCATACTCTATGATGAAATAATGCATGTTTAATGATGAAATGATAGTCGAATAAATATTGTGTGCAAAAATGCCCATTTCGAGGTGGATTTTGTTTTGTTTATCGAGGTATATGGCCCCACAGGCCCAAAACTGCTGAATGATCTGCGGCTTGCCTTTCATTTCTCATGTTTTGGTGTTTTTTTTGTTGTCAGCATAATTTGCTTTGAAATCCTTCCAAACTCAAGACCATGCCGTCCATACGCAATCAACCTTCGAAACCCGAAGAAGGTAAGTTGATTATTTTCATCTAACTTCAATCATTTGCCAATTTGTTTTCGTCGCAACTGGTCCGCATCGCAATGCTCATTGTTTCAGCCTGGCCAACAGCGCAATTGAGACATTCGAATGGAATCGAGCAAGGACTTGCGCCCGAAGTCAATGCCTCAGCTGGTTGGTGTTGAACAAAAAGCACAAATTGCCGTTGTACAATTGTTCGGTTCCAGGCCATGGCAATAGCACTGGTCAGATGAGCGCGATGTCGTTCTCAACCGCTAGTGACAGTTTGAGGTCACCGAAAGCTAAATATTCGCACGAAACGCAAAGTGACGACGAGAGACGCACAGATGATGGCATGCACGTGGACGATGTCGATAAATGTGAGTGTTGTTGTTGTTGTGTGATCACCGGGATTTGACTGACATCGTTCCTTGCGACCACGTGATCATTTGCCGCAAGGCTGTCACGGAAAAAAACAGCGGAGGGTCATCATAACAGCAGGGCCCGGCCCGGTCCACAGACACTGACACAAACGTTAACATAAATGTAAACGGAAAAGAGAAAATCCTTTGCGTTTTTTGGTCATCATTTTCTCTTTTATGTTTGCGTTTACTGTAGTGTTCGTGTCAACGTTAGTGTCAATGTTAAGGGTACTGTTGGTTAAGATAATCCGCTTCCGTGGACTGCGCCCAGATCTTCAAAAACCGACCTCCTAAAGAGATGCTTATTTGAAGCAGTGCGCAAGCAGTTTGTCTGTACCCCATTGCATAATATATTTCAGCTACCCAAACGAGTCGTAGTGCCAGCGATACTATCCGCTGCTGGCTATTGGGCCCGGCCATTTGTGCATTTCCTGCGAAGGACGACGACACGCAAAAGGACTACAGCCGATCAACCAAGTTGCCGATGTCCTATCGTCAGCTGTACTCCGAAATGCGCGCGGTGAAAAGTCGCAAAGCGCTGGCTGCGTTATTGCCAAAAACTTGCAATTGTATTCACGGATCGAGTTTGTTGATTGTGCTGGTTTTTGTTTTGTTGCACTTGTGCTGAGCAGATGTGAAGAGATGTGTGTTGTCAACTTTTGTCATCATCTCCCATCCTTCAGTGCTGATGCTGACCAAGGTTTTTTCAAGATTTACACAGTGCAATTTGGACCTAAAATTTCATTTTCTGCGCCAAATGTAGAAATTCTTGGTGGACCACATTGCATCTAACCTCCCAATTCCAGCAACAGGTCTGATTTTAGGTGACAATTGTGCGCATCTGAAAAGTGTCTACAACCCGAAGTTTCGACCTTCCTACCAGGTCTTATAGAATTTGTCTATTGTTCTTCATCTCAAATCACATGTTTCAGTGCTGTGTCTAATTCTATCGGCTGCAGCGCTGTTCATACCCTACAACATTGCGCGTTTCATCGTTGGCTCGTTGTACCTGTCCAAATGTCACCAACAGCCCTACATTCCCGTTTATTTGATTGTGGCTGGCGTGGTCGGTTTGCTGAACCATGTCGTCAGGGTGGCATTGGTTGGTCATTGAAATGTTTCAAACATTCTATCCTCTTCAATAGTGACACAGTTGGGACCCATGGGCTTGGTCGGTTTATTGCTGTGCTTCAATGACGCATAAAACAATACAGATAAATTCAACCGTACTCGGACGCAGTGGTTGGTTGTGCTCGTTGGGACCCGTCATTCTTGTTCACAACAAAAGTACTTCGCTATGTAGAACTAACGGCAGATTGTAGGCTAAATTTCACGATATTGAGAATGTTACAATCAAGTGTGCACACTGTACTTATTTGTGTGCATTGTGTCGTTGATAATACATGAGAATTCGACGTCTGGGATCGGCCTTCATTTTCTTTCAGGGATATCCGTGGCTGCTGCTGGACTTGTTTTTGTTGATTTGGTGGATTTGTGGTGAGTTCGATATTTTTGACGTGCCGTCGTGTGACGTCATATTTTCTGTCCTGAGCCGATGCGAAACCAATAGTTATTCAAAACCATTGGATGTTATCTAAATCAAGCTGTGCAAATGACCGCTATTGCCAACTATTATATCTTTCAGGCCAAGTATGGGTGTTCAACATTGACCCAACGAGCACCCCCAGCCCCAATCAGTGTGACCCCGTGGTCTACACGATGGCGCATGCATCGGTGCTCTTGCCCTACGTCTGGTTGAGCTTGTTCACTCTGTTCCTGCTTTGGTGTTGTTGTTCTGTGTGTTGTGGCCTACAGTGTCATTCGTACAAAGCCTGATTTTGTGTTCTGTATTTATTCCGTTAGTTTCACGGATAGAATTTCTGCAAAGGACATAATGCTTTCCGTCGGTCTTCCCATCTTTTGTACTGTGATTGCTGAGGTGTCAATTTTTTCTGGCTGATGCGCTTTAGTTGTTTTACATATTCTGCATTGCCCGGTTAATTTTATCAGAATTTACCACAGTCTGACTTGCCTGCTTGCTCAATGATTCATGTCCTGCCGCACCCATGGTGTATTTGCAATTTTTGTTGTCTCAGCGATGTTCAAAAACGGGTTGTGCAAACTAAGGGATGTTCAGTGTGTATTTTTGTTACTTCCACGAATTTGTTACTAACCATTGCTAAGGGCGGCCTTAGGTTGAACACGGAAACCGGAACACGGAAATATTTCCGTGTTCCGTGAATATTTTGGTGAATCACGGAACACGGAAATATTTCCGTGCTACGGAACACGGAAATGATTCAGGCACGCAAACGGTGCTTTTGCAATGATGATGACAAAAGCCAGCGTGCTGACGTCAAAAGCCCGCGTGTTGACGCGAACAGCAACTATTCACACGGAAAAATTTCCGTGTTCCGTGAAAATAAAAAAACACGGAAACCGGAAATATTTCCGTGCCACGGAAATATTTCCGTGCACGGAAATCCACGAAACTGGTTTGTATATAAATTATTTCCGTGTTCCGGTTTCCGTGTTCAACCTAAGTCCGCCCTAAACAATAAAATATTCTGGTTAATGTGTCATGCATAACGAGTCTTCTATTTTGCTGCGATGCAGTTCGGTTTGACGCTGCCAGGCTGTTGACGTCTCGCAGCCTACCTGTTGTCACCTAATTTACCATGTTGATATGATCTTTGAACGCTGTCGCGTTACTCTTAGTATGGACAGGTTTGTTGTGCGAACGCCACGCACCGGGCAACCAAAGCCGCTCAAAGTGCACACGAAGAAGCGATTGAAGCAAGCTAAGATTCCAGACCTGAAGGCAAGTTTGCTTGCCAGCCACTGTGAAACCGGTTTCGTGTGTTTATCGAAATTGTCGGGACTATTTACCTTGTTCATCCCTTACGTCTATCCCTTTGTTCATCCCTTTGTCTGGTCTATTGTGCAGTCCGCAACTTAACAAGTGTAGCCTCTTGTTGGAAACTCTATGAGACGAGTGCAGCTTGTCAGTCACTTATCTCAACATTCAGGGTGTGGTGAGTATCGGGCGATTACAAGAGGCCGTCGATGCGCTCAAACAGCCTGACCAGGGCGTTCAGGTGTTGTTGCAACATCTGCGGTATTTGCATTCCAAATATCCGTCGATTGAATTGCTGCAGTCGACAAAGATCGGTTGGTCGATTATTTTTGACTGCTCAATACTGCCCGCTTGTGCAGGGTGCGTAATCGTCATACGTGGTCGAAATGCATTCGAACATTTGATTTTGGCGTGAGAATATTCGGCGATTGTTTGATTATTTTGTGACTAGAAAATGGTCCTGGCCGCCAACCGTGATGCCAACAAAGTGCACAGCATTCCTACTAGCCATGGGCTTCGTGTCGATCAAAGACAGAGAAGCCCTAACACGGATGGTATGGTGAGCAGGTAAATTTCAGCCAAAAAAACACTTTGTGTTGATCAAGGTCGTTCAGTGAAGAAGCTGTGTTCGCACGCTGACCCCGAAGTATCGAGATTAGCGCAGCGCATCGTTGCGTCATGGTCCGCCCGCATCGCGCATATCAGCAGACGCACGAGCATACAAGTGCAATTGGATGCAAAGACATGCGCTCTGAGGCACAAGGCACGTCGAATGCTCACTGATGCGGCCGGTGCTGATGATGACCATGTAAGTGTAGTTGGGCACATTCGCACGTGTTTGTGAAGTTCAAGAACCATAGTAATGTCAGACTTGGAAGCGGGGCTTTTTTCGAAATATTGACCAGGTGTAATTTGCAAATTGAATTGAACAATGAAGTTTTGGTGCAATTTGAATTCCAGAATTTCATTTCACAGGCAAAGAGTGAATATTCTTGGTGGATTTCGCACTTCGTCTCTCTCATATTTTGGGTGCGAATTGCAATTTTTTGTTAGTATCGGTAGGATTGCTGTTTCAAACTGATTGCTTGATTCCCAAATTATCAAGACACATTTGTTCATCATTCAGTTGTCTTCTTGTTCTACAGGCCCAACAAATTGCGCCCACTTTGTCCGATATCATCACCTCATTGGAGAGACTGGTCTTCGAAGACATTTGTGCCAAGAAAGCAGCAAGTCAATACCGTAAGGTGATACGCACGTTGACAATGAAACTGAAATACGACGCTGAGCAGAGAGCGTGGTTGTGTGGGGAGCGGAGCGATGCTGACGTCAGGCAATGGATAATGGACGTGATTGGGTCGAAAGTCAAGCGCACCTGACCATTCTTCTCACACTTCGACTTCACCATTGGCGGTACTTTATCTGTGCACTTTTTTCATTGTCTTTCAATCTGTTCGTTTTACAGTATCCTGTGCTTGTCGGATCTTTGAATAAAACAAATTAGAAGATTACATTCGTGCGATTGTTTTCGCTGCGAAACTGTTCGGTGATTGAGACGATCAGTCCAGCCAGAGAGAGATCTACTGGATTATATCCTTTTCCCAGCCCCCTTGATTTCGTCAGTGATTGCCTTGCAAGTTCAGGCACACCCAACATGGGTCAACATTATTCGTCATCCGAGCGTGATGTTCAGGGCGCCGATCGACAGCAGCAGCACATTGAGGACTGCGATCGTATTCTCGTATCGAGCAGCGCGTTGTGTTGCCCAATCTGCTACGCGACAATGCACGCGAGAAGGTCGCCAATGGTGCTCACTTGTGGACACACTGTCTGCAGGTACGTCCTCACATAAATCCGTGCAAACACTGTTTGGAACGTACTTTGCGATAGATGGAACAGTAACTGCGTAAAAGTTGTTCCTTCACGCCAAAGGAATAACTTCCGCCGGTCGAAAAGAATACTCTAACTCTAGCAAAATGGGAGCTATACAACTGTGTATGCTTTGCTCTCGCCCCGCCTTGAACCGTAGTCGTGGTCCGTAGGGACAATTCTCTGAATATGCTGCGCTGCCTTTTTACATGGTTTATTTACGTGATGTTTCACGCGCAGGCCATGCGTTCATGGCATGGCGCGTGCCATTGAAGAGTCACCAGACGAGCATCCCGTATTCTTCCTGCGTCGCAGAACTCGCAAACAGAACCCGGCACGAACTGTGAGTTTACGTGGGCAATTTTCGATTATGGTGAAAATCACTCTGATGCATCAAGCGGTTGCATACTTTGCCGTGTGTTGTAAATTCATAGTCACCGTGTCTTGTGCTCTTGGAGCATTGCGACGGCAAGCGGTAAAGCACCAGCATAAGACTTCGTTTATAAAGCGAAGAATGAATGTAACACAAAAGACAAAGTATGATAACGTACGTGGCTGCCTCCCTCCGTAGTCGTCGTTATCCATGAAAACTTCACCCTATCTGCCAGGTTGAGTGCCCGATGTGTCGCAAAAGCAGTCGGCTGCCAACAGGTGAACCACCGCTCAACTACCAACTGGCTATGATGGCTGACAGGTGAACATCAGTGGCTTGGTCGCTCTTTTCTGTCCTTATTGCTCAAAGCAAACTGATTCTTGGTGATTGCAGCGTGCGCGAAGCCCCCGACGAATACAAGAACGACCTGCCGTCGTCAACATCGAGTCCCGATCTGAGTCGAGCGCCATCCAAGACCACCGCCAGGTCACGCGACCATGACCGAATCGAGACGCTGCCATCGGTCGACCAATTCAAGATACAAACGCTGCATTTTGCGATCGAATCGATGAGGCAGGAAATGACAGCGTTGGAGGCAGACTTGCGGGAGGAGAAACTGCGACGACAGATTGCCGAGAAGAGGGCCGACCATTTCAGCATTGCGCTGCTGTTTGTCGCTGTGGTATGGTTGGCCAGATACTTTGCTGGCTGATCCAACCGACCATACGCCCGTTTTACCTGTGTTGTGATTTATTGGCTTTATCGGCCTAGACATCTGTACATGGATATTAGTCGAGATATTTTATCGCACTCCAGGGAAAAATGGAAAGTTCCGCTATGGCATTATTGATTTCATCAGTCATTGAACCCTCTCTCTTTTGTGTTCATCATAATTTAATTTCTTAATGTCGCGCTCACCATGGTACTTTACATGGGTAAGTGTGTCAAAAATACGCAACTTCAGTAAATTGTGTGTGATTCATGTTTTGTTCACTTTGTTGTTCGTCTTTCGCTTTTACATAGCGGCAATCCAGAATCGTTTGAATCGTTCGCCTGTTAGCATATATTGCTCATCGTGTGTGTATACTAAACTTGATAAATTCGATATCCAACACCGATATTTTTCGGCTTGTATTTTTGTCCTGTGTGTCGTGCATGACTTTTTGTCCCAATCTGCACTCGCTCCTCTGCTTGTGTTATCACCCCGTTTTCCCCGCTTGTGCTTGTGTATGTAGACACCTGCCTTCAGCAAATATTTCAGACTGGTTCTGTCTCCCTTCTTTCCCAATCATGGAGGAATCGTTCCGACCGCGTGTGGTCCCGAGTGCTCCTCCGCTTGAAACATCAGCAGCAGCCAGTGCGCATGTCGTTGTGTGCACTGACGCACTGTCGTGTGCCATCTGTTTCGGCGTCATGTACAGCACACGCAAACCGGTCGTACTCGCCTGTGGACATACGTATTGCAAGTTGGTACTGTTGACTATCTAGAGTGGTACGATCTGGCGAAACCCGATATCTTCGGTCACTGACTATTGACTGACTGAATAGTAGTCTGGGTAGGAACTAGGTCACAGAACTATCTGTCACCACGAGCAAACCGGCACTGTTTTGTGCGATTGTTTTTCCTGTCAAAGCTGGTCGATAATTATGAATGTTCATGTCGTGCTCTCATAGATACCGTTCAATTACAGATCTTGCGTGCGTCAGCTGTACAAAGTCAACTGCTTGAACATCGAGGTGAGGCTGCTGTCGCATGATCATTGCTGCGCGTTTCACTCACTTGTTGCACAATCAATCCTTACATTGTTTGCGTTTTGTGATCAAATCAACAATAATTGTTGTCAGATCATTTGTCCAACATGTCGTTGTGCGAACGTGCTCCAACTATACTGTCATAAAGAACGTCTTTTTTTTCGTGAAAAAAACTTTTTTTTCAAAAAAATTTTTTTTAATTTTTTTTAAGAATTTTAAAAATATACTATTTTTAATTTTTGGGTTAATTTTTTTTTTAAATTAAAAATCAAAAAAAGCTCCAACCCGACACACATCCACCGATCAACTACCAGTTGGCGCAGATGTGTGATCAATCGGTGATGTTTCACGACCACGTCATGTCCGACAACAACCACGGTGCTGATCGTGTGGCTGGTGAAGGGAAGCAGACTAAAGTGAGCACTGGTGAACAACCAATGCAGAATGGGGGTTAGTTCATCATGGTGCTGATATTGACCACACCGCGTTCGTTCATCATCTTCGTGTCGGGTGGTGCTGAAACTCATGGCGCTCAAATTAGGTCTGAACGTCAGCTTGAATGTGCACCGAACAGCCTAGTCTAACTGAACCAAATTCTGTGGCGAAACCACCACCCGAATCCACCCAGACTAGTTCTGATTACAAAGAATGTACCGGCCATTCAATAACGCTGTTGGCATTATATTTGCGCCTGATTTGCAGATGCGGCCAGCTATCTACAAACCTTTGGTAACCGCACCGGTGACGTACAGCCAAACAAGGTCGAGACCGCTGCAAAAGGTGAAACGAAAGTGGTGAAATCCAACGGTTAGCGCGAGAATATCGATTTTGGTGTCCTTCATTTGTTCGTAGAAAACAAATCCCCAAATGTGACCAGATAACCGTGCGCCACCGCGAACCAAACCGGTGTCGAAGCCAGATGCTAAATGTATGCGTGACATTGTGCGTGCTGGCGCAAAGACAAGTGCCAAGGACGTCGCTGATGGAGCACGCGCTGTTGCACACGCCACCAAGCTGTCGGCGAAAAAGGTCAGCTTCTTTAATGTTCCAGACTATCAACGTGATTACTAGGCCGTTCTCTCAAACTTGGTAATCTGATCATACGTGTCTTGGCGTGGCGCTTTGAGTGAAGAATTCTTCGACATTTACGGTTGCATTGCCGTTGATCGGACCAGCGGAAAAGTTGTTAGCGGACAGCGAATAACCTATGTACTTCATAGCGGCTGTCTTATCGTTTGCGTGAAAAGGTCACGTGACCATTGACCGAGACAAGACTTGGCCGATCGTTCTGAATGTTTCACAGCCTTGTTGTTCTCGCAGATGACCGACGATCTGCGCGACATGAGGGTCAGCCTTGATGCCAAGATCAATCAGCAGTTGGCGGAGTGGAAAGAGAAGATCGAGAAGAAAACCAGAGAAATCGAACTCGAATTGGAGAAACACGAGAAGAGACAGCAGTACAAATAGGCTGTTTGTTTTGAACGTGCAACCTGGTGCAATTTAATTTTTAGCTCATTTATGCGAACATGTTTGTGTTTACGGGCTTCTCTTTTCATAAAATCGAGCTGTGCATAACGTGCCTACCAACTATGTTCTTCGTGCCCCAAAAAATATTTTTGATGGTATGGTAAATTTCCAAATTCGCTGCTGCACAGTGAAACACGCCCCATAGTTACGTAATGTCCAGTTCTAAACCCGTCCGCTAACCACGCGCAGTTCTGAAACATTGCGCGCAGCTGCCTGGCTGGCTGGGAAGCCGAACGTGCGTCTGTTGCCCGAATGTTTCAAGAGTTGTCTTTCGGGTTTAGAACCTGACATTAGCTATGGGGCGTATTTTACTGTGCGGCAGCGAATTTGGAAATTTACTATGATCTTTTTGGTTTTCTTTGCGATGTGTAACTTCGAATCTGAGCGAAAAAATGCATATTCTTTTTGCTTGTGTCTTGTCCATGATCTTTCCGTCTGTTGTCTTTTCATTTGTTGTGTTCATCTGTACGCAGAAATATAAAACTACATAGTAGTGCTTATCTAAACACGGAACTCTTAAGAGCGACCCTGATTCGTCAAGGTCGTGGATAACGAGATCACGCCACTAATTTGCCCAAGATCAACACAAATTGACCACCGAGTACAATATCTGTTTACAGATTACCATGACGATAGTTGTGCTGCGTAGGTATTATGCTGTGTGCGGGCACACTGTGTGCCCCACCTTAATTGAACGCAAACGAAACTTGGCGAATGACGACATATTTTTTACCTACCTTGTGGTACCGACAGACAATTGTAAACTACTGTGTGTGGTTCCCATGTGCAGCAATTAGGTGCAAATGTGCAGTATGATTTTGCTGATCATGTTGGGTGCAGCAAACTGTGCCTACCACCTCCAGCACCTGCACTCGAAGTCAGCACAGTGTTGTGTTGACGCAAGTGCTGGCTGTTCAAGTGCTTATTGCTTGACAATAGATCGCAGTGAGGGCAGTGCGCATGATGCGTAATCGTTAGGGTTGCAAATCTATTGAACGTTTTCTGGTTGCTTATGCAATTGAGTTTTACCACCATCAGAATCAACACCAAGTAACGTTGAGAGTATAAATTGCACCATTCACCATTGAAACATCACAGTGCAAGCGCCCATAAATATCAGTCATGATGTTGCGAGCAGTGATGCTAATACTGTTGTGGTCTTCACTGATGGTTGTTGTGGTTGACTGTGAGTTGGCCGAGGATCGATACGATTGTGCACCAGAACAATGGCCCGATCGATTAGAAAATGTGGACGGAGTGCTCAAACTTGAATGTCATCCGATGTGGAAGGAGGAGTGCGAAGAATTGGCAACGAAATCGGTCATTGCTTTTTTGTTGAATATCCAGGGTGGCAATATAGTCCTTTCTTTACTTGTAATCGGGTGGTGAAACATCAAGTGCTTGGTCAGCTATCCAGAGACACGATGTTTCACCACGACCGACTGATGGAATGTAAACGGACAGCTTGCACGAGCGTGCATGTGCGAAAGAATCAAACGGACTGCACAACGCCACCAAAAAGCATGCTGTCACGTGTATCTGAATGTTTGCATTTACATACTTGATTTTCGCCACGTTTAGGGCGGCCTTACGTAAAACCAGGAAATGGGAAATATTTCCTAGTTGTCTTTCCGAAACAAGGAAATAAGAAATTTACTCTCCGTGTCCCGACACCAAAGACAAGCCAAGCCTACTTCTGGTTCTAACACAACTGGCGGAACATTTATTAGCCAAGCATGCATTGTGCACATATACGCAACTCTATCAAAACATTTTGTTGAGCTGCGTTGCCGTTTGGTCCTGCTGATTGTGCCAAACATTTCCTATTTCCTAGTTGCGTCTCAAATTTCCTAAAAAAATAGTTTTAACATGCAAAAGATTTCCTATTTCCTAGTTTTACCTTAGGCCGCCCTTACAGACCTGTCTACCCGGCTACCACCCCAACTGCCCGCCGTTACATTTTGTCAACGGGATCAACATCACCCAGACGACGTCGCGCATCTAGTATGTATACCGAATGCTCCCTTTATGGTCACTTGGAACTGCCATGATCCCATTTCCCGTTGCCTCCCAAATCAAACCAGTCAGTCTTCATTTCGACAAGCTGATGTTTCAGCTACAAACTGCGTTGTTGCACGCACCCAATCTTGTCGTCGAGTCACTACGTCGGTGAGATGCCGATCGACTTTCACGCTGGTGATGATTTCAACGCCGTTGACATGAATGCACTGCCCTACGGAGTGGGACGTTACGTCGCCAATGTGTACCCCACCTCGTACGTTTCATTCACCATTCTATGACCCGCCAGTGAAACATCCGTCAGTCAGCGTTGGGCGCACTATACTAAAATGTCCAATTTTCACAAGCATGGTATTGGTTTGCTTGGTTTTGGTATTGGCAGCTTGCGCCTATCGACCGTCCAACCCAAGCCTAAAAGCTGGACCATAGTCGACTACCGCTCAGGCTGATGTACCACAATAGTACCCAACCCAGTTTTTGTGTCATAAAAAACGCACTGGAAAGCCCAACAGCCCCACACAGATGCATGTGTTGAGCACAATCACAATGGTTGTGAGAATACGAGCGATTGCAGTCAATCGTCACATCACCGTGTCATCATCGGTCAATTCAATTGTGCCGACAAACGGCGGTCGACCACCGAATCCAACGATAAGAAACCGAGCACCGACAGACCCGAGTTCAGACGTGAAGTCGACAAGCAGCCAACCGAACCGAAACAACGTGCGTTGGTCATACTGTAATTCTTGGTCGTGATTTTAAAATAGAATTTGAACGCATCCATTACACCCACGACGACGGTTGGACTACGACTTGGCAATGTGCCAATTTTTTTAACCGCATAGTTTGCGATGGAGCAGCAGCAGCACACATTTCGACCATAACGTCGTGATTTCTTTACACTTGCCTATGGATTGGCTGGAGCACAATCGTGATGTTGTAGTAGATGAGTTTTCGTTCAACCTGGCACGGCGCGACTCTTATGCCACCTCGGCATGAATAAACCTATCACAAGAATGATGCCAGCCTATTTGTTATTTATCGCATATCACCATGGCCAGTTTGTGCTATCGCACTGTCGATGACCTAGTGCATCATCTATCGTTGCTAGTGCTCCGTGCACACTCCGGGCTTGTTGTGGCTCACACATGCTGAAGTGAGCTCCTTATTCGACTCAACATTTTCAGCCAGCGATCAAACCAATCACGTTCACGACAAATGGCAAAGCAAGTTCGACAAGAATCAAGAAGTGGTCGACACTGAAGGTTGGTCTCTGCTCGGTACAAGTGTTCACCGTTCAATAGCGTGTACCACCAGCCAACATTATAAATGTACATATGTTATTGCCCCTTCTTTGTGTCTGAAAAGGCATGTGCAATTTCGATAATTCATTATATCAACTTTGGTGACCTGATCGGACCTGCCTTTGTCTGTGTCGCGTAACTTTTGGAATATTTCGAGATTTACTGTGCCAGTTGTTTAGGCCAACTGTTCCATGAATATTTTTACGCTGGTCAAAATAAATAAAGCACTGAAATGTCCTCGATGTAAAAAACGTTTCATCAAACCGGCAGATGGGATCCGATCACAAAGTTGCAGGTGGTCCAGCGACGATTGAGAAGGGCGGGTTCAGCAACGCTGGTGGTGGTGGTGGTGGAGGACTGTGTTTCGCTGCTGATTCGATTGTGGACGTCAAACACAGAGGCATGGTCAAAATGCGACAATTGAACGTTGGAGATCAGGTCAGTCGGGCTGTGCTGCTGATCACATCATTATTGTAGTAAATGCCATGATAAGAAATCTCGCGTAATACGAGAGAACATTGGTGATTCCGAATTTTTTCCATGCTGACCGTCACATTCTTTACATACTCATGCCGAAATGTCATCTGCATGTGTGGTTGTATGCAAGCTAATGTTTCACGTATAGAACGCAATGTGTGACTCACAATTCGCCGTTATCACAAGTAGTCGAGTTGTTTAGCTCTGAACTGCACACTAGCGGATCCAGGGTACCACAAGGACCATGGCCCCCTTTGGTCCCTGAAGGAGGGCCATCATTTCGGAGAACGAAGCAAAAGAGCCCCTAAATCGCAGGATTTTCACTCTATTACACTTTCAGATTCTAAGCACATCCAATCAGTACGAGCCAGTGTTGTATTTCTTACACCGTCGTTCTGACGTCATGGCCGAGTTCGTCCAGATCAGTACCAATCAGGGATATCGATTATTGATTTCCGATCAACATCTGATCCCGATGTTTGCATGCGATCGGGCCAGCAGCACCAATCGATATTCGTATGAGTCAGTGGCCAGACACGCCGTGTTCGCTGCACACGCCAAAGTCGGTCGATGTGTTTGGGTGACAGATGGCAATCGATTGACTGAGGATGTCATTGTGAATGTGACACGAGTGTGGGCACAGGGAATATACAGGTTTGACACTTCTATGCATTTTCGACACCTCAATGATGCCCTATCGAATTAGAAGACGACTACGACTATGCATATAGGTTGCACTTTAGGCTCACGCAATATTTGTTTGACAGTTCCTCCTGGGGATGGAAAGGCAACCTAGGATTCAAGTGAGATTGAGAACACCGGGCCCGCTGTGGATGTTCGACACACAACACAGCTCGGTCGTGGATCGTGGAGTGAATGGTGTGTTGACGCGGTCGGCTTGGTTTTAGGGTCTGTGTACTGCACAGGGACAAAGCCGAGTCGGGTCGGGTGCGGTTGTTTGCAAAAAACTTGAAAACACAATGGTGAAAAACAGGATAAAGATGTCGTAAACATTTTAAAAAATGACAACCTGCAACAAGGTCGTGCCTTGCTGCATAATTTCTGTGTGGGCAGCCTTGCTGCTTCACACGCGAAAACATAGTTTGTTTTTTGTTTGTTCGCCAATGTGTTTTCCATCCAACAAGCAGGAATTCGATTTACAGTCCCGTCACCGCATCCGGCACCCTGCTTGTCAATGGCATCACTGCATCCGTCTACAGCACGATCGAGTCACACCACATTCAGCACGTGTTCTTCACACAAGCATACAATCTATACCATTACGTCACCAACTGCTTGTTGGGCACCGGTGGCTTCGCGTCTGCAACGAGACCCGACCTTGCTGATTCAGGCGACATTCCCGTCGGTCTCACGGCGATGTTGGAATTGGCTAAGATGGTCGTGCATTGATTGGTTGATGCCATTTGTTTCGTGGATTTATGACCATAAAATCGTGGGTCACTTCCACAACTGGTTCGCTCTTTTTCGTCATTCACAAGAAACAAGTAATCACAAAAACAGAAACAAGTAATTATCAAAAATTAACAGGCTTCATCGTCAGAAACAAGTAATCACAAGCAGTTGAAGTGCTAAATGAGGTCAGGAACAGGTTTCGCAATACTTTGGTGACGAAATCTGTTTGTTCTGGATGACTGTGACCGGAACTGATCTGGAATAATATGATCATCTTGTTTCTGGGTGTGCGTTGTATCACATAATATCTATAGTAGAAACTTTGATCCGCTGAGCCCAACAAAAAGACGCACAATCAAAATAAACACAGAAGTTCGCGGTTACGCAAACAATCGGATTGTGACAACGCAATCAATGCTATGACAACCTGTGTCGTCTTGCTGAGGTTACGCGCTGTATTGCACGTTGTGCATGCCAGGTAATATCAAACCGGTTCACTGAGAAGGCGTGAAGAGGGTTGTCGCAAAATTGATGACATTTTCTCACGTAGACAGAGGCATTTACTGATGCCAGATTAACGAACGCCGAAAGTTGGCAGCACAACAAGCGTAATCATTCAAATTCCGGCCTTTGCTCGTCTTCTATAGGTAGAAAAAATAATTGAAATTCGTAACGAAAAACAAAGATTAAAATGTCGAATGTCTACTGCACAGGCAACATTGAACAACATTGTTTTCTTGTAACTAATGAGAAGTTCTGTCAGTTACACAGAGGTGTACAACTTTCAACTAAGCTTGCGTCACGGCCTTGCCGTACCTACATTAGTGCACCACCAAGTCTGCAAAACGTGTGACGTAACGCAAAACAAATAGACAGTGTATTTGAATGGGCAAACAGTTCAAACATTAAAAAAATAGTTCACATGCCGTTTTCTTTGATTTCCATTTGTGCACGCTGCAGCACATTGCCTAAAATTCACATGGGCACGGATCAAAACTTGTTGACCGACCATGACAAAACATTGAAACATCAGTTACAAAAAGTATGTATACGACAGGCTTTGAAAAACTTAATTTCAACAAAGAAAGCCGGGGTCCACATTCGTAATGGTCAGTCAGGATTGGACCGATCAACAAGATGTTTGTACCACACCAGTGTGAGTGCGTGTGTGGCGCGCGCCGAGAGTGAGCTCTTCGATTATGATTGCCAACTTTTTCGTCGGTTTGTCTGCATTGTGTGATGGCAGAGTGCATAAGCTTGTTTGTGTGTCGCGCACCGCGTATAATGACAATAAGTAGGTACAAATAGTATTATGAATGAATGACTCTCAAAATCGGTGCGCCCGGGCCCGTGGGCGTGGGTGGTGTCCGTCCAAAGTTGCTCGACCCACACCGGAAGCGATGAAGTGCAGTTGTGCATCCAACACGTTTGTTTATGCGTCCGGCGCACCGAAATGGCTATAAAAAGGTTAGCGTGGTTGTACCGGGTTTTAATTGTCCAAAAACCACGTCACGCCCCATGCCGATACCTAGATACAGTATGCACCACACTATACATACATAAGTCCAGCCAGAGCTATACTATATATGGCGCCGAGGTCCTACGACCTGCAGTCTGTACAAGCAGACAGACTGCCTCAGATTCACAAGTCAGTACACCATTCATCAGGTTGCAATGTCAACGTCAAACCGGATCCGATCGATGAGAGAAACGCCGATCTCACAACAAAACTTGATGAGTCGCGATGGAAGATTGCCACTTGTTTAGGTATACGGTAGGCATAACGATGTTCGCTATCGTTGCTTGTTTGTTTGCATCCTGCTTTGTCCATCACTAAATGGATCACTATCGCTACTGGTTTGGCACACGTTAGGCTCTAGTTCAGGTTTGGACTTATTTTAGGCGCCGACTTCCTTGGTGTCGGCCTAGGTCGGAGTGTATCCGTAAGCCTGAATGCAGGCCAGCCCAAAGGCCTAACCACGCACTGAAGCCACCGGAACCAGTGCCGATCCCAGGTCAATACGAGGTTCATAGGTGCATTTACATATGTCCCGTTGATCCTTCCTGATTTCCTGCACGTAAACATTCAGTCTTTGTCGCTCACCACAGCATGACCCAGTTGCAGCCCGATGGCGTCGCGGTCGTGACGCGGTGTTGCGTCGTCCCCGTCTGTTCAACACGCCCCTGCATTGTGGCTGTCTGCCCAAACGCATTGCCCAACACATCAATGCACGATTCAATCTGGCCGAACTGCTCATGCTGGCTGTCATTCTGTTGGTCACACTCAGCTATGTCGCGTACGCCATTTGTGTCAACATGCCGCAGCCACCAAGTAAGTCTAGTGAAACATCGCACGGTCAGCCAGTGCACCAATGTATAGGCTGGCCGATGTTTCACTTGGGATTGTGCGATATGAAAACTGGGATCAAGTAATGTATGGCACATAGATGAGAGAGAGGATCGTTTTCGAACAAATCGATTACCAATCAATCAACAGGACGATTGGCGGATCTGTGCATCATGTTGACGCTGATGTTGGCGACGCACAATTCGATTTTCAACTTTCTTTTGGGTCTACCGTTCGAACGTCGACTGTTTTGGCACAAACTGTTCGCGGTGGCCGCCAATGTGCTCGGATGGACGCATGGAATCATTGCGGTTGGTCGAGTGACACCGGTATGAAAGTTGATGATCGGATCGGTTCTGAATTGGTCATGTCGACTAGCGGAAAAGATGATTCTGATTTGTGTTTGAAAGAAGGTTACGTGATCCGATCATCACGCAGTTGATACCCGCATTCGTGTTTTGGTGCACGTGCGACACTCATTTATAACATGCGTCTCGGTACCTGGCACAATGCAGAAAACGTCATTAACCGACGCAATCTCTCATGTCTGTAGATCTGCGCATGGCCCTCACCGAGTGGTCACCGTTTGGTGATGATGACGAGCGGCTTTGTGTTCGGCTGTGTCTGTCTGTCATTCCTGCTGATCTCAAGTCCGTCGATGATGCGACGTCGATACTGGAACGTCTTCCACATGGTCCACTGGCTGCTCACTGTCGTGCTCATCGGTGCTGCGCTTGTGCATGAATCCTACATGACTAATGCTGGTTAGGGGGCATTGATTGGGAATTGATATGGATTAGGATTGGAATAGGGGTCACGGTCGGTTATGTTTCGTCAAATTCACACGCTTACCTGTTACTCAAATGGGGCTCAAGTGAGCAAATCTTCTGGCACACCTATTTTTTCAAAAATATGGTAATTTATGTGTTTAGGTGTTGGCATTCTTCTGCTCGACATGACCATCCGAAAGTTCTACATGGCTTTGCTGGCCCTTCCACATGACGCCGAAATCAAGGCATTGCCTGCTGAGGTCAGTATAAAGCTCTTTTTGTGATGCTAATCTGCAATCTGTTAAATCTCACTTTTCAAGTTAAAACATTGTCCAGATGTTGTGATAATGGTTCCAATAATTTAGTATTCAAGAAACACAATTGCAGATCACACGTCTGACGCTGAAGAAGCCGAAGCATTTCGACTACGAGCCCGGTCAATACGTGTTTGTGATGATCCCGAAAATATCGCTGTACGAATGGCACCCGTTCACGTTGTCGTCGTCGCCGCATTCCGATCAGGTAAACAACGTTCATGTGTCGGTTTTCTAATTTATAGTTTATATTGTTCAAAGATGCATACAAATTTAACAAAAAATAATGCGGACTTGAATTCGCAGCTGACGCTTCACGTCAAAACGTTGGGTGATTGGACGTCAAGCGTTCGGAACCTGGCTATTTCCACCAACGCCGATGTCGAAAAACAGACGGACAACGATCGTTCGGCGACCATAAGCGCTTACATCGAGGTTGGTCGGACTTCATAAAACTGGATTTTTGTGTCAGATTTTCCAAAAAGAAAACGATTACAACCAAATGCTGCATGTTCTCAGGGTCCATACGGTCAGCCGGAGATTGATCTGCTCGGCAAACGCTACAAATACTTTCTGGCCATTTCGGCCGGCATCGGGGTCACACCAATGCAATCGCTCACTAATTGGCTCGTTCATGAAGCCGTCAGTGGAAAGAGACAATTGAACAAGGTATGAAACATCGCTGGTTGGACATGACTGGGTCACCAGGAGCGCAACGAAAATTTATGCGTGATTGACAACTATTCAATACCGTATCATCAGGGGCACCGAGATGCATACAAGCCATCTACATGTGCTGCTATTTGTGTTTCAGTTGCATTTCATCTGGTCGACTCCCGAGCCCGGACTAATCAGCGCGTTGTTTGAAGACGATCGACAAACGGCAGGTGTGTATTATGTGATAAAACAGAAATTTGGTCAAAGATCAACTGCCAATTTTAAACATTTTTTCTTCCTTGATCCTCAGGTCCGATCAATCGCTGGCAAGACGAAATGGTCGAGGGTTATAAACATTTTTTCTTCCTTGATCCTCAGGTCCGATCAATCGCTGGCAAGACGAAATGGTCGAGGGTTATGCGGGCGTCAACGGCGATTATGTGAGTGAGGTGCAGGTGGACACGATAGCTCAACGATTGGAGGACAAGATCAAACACGAACAAGTGAGTTGGGTTTGATGATCATGGTATGTATGTCCTATCATGCACATTCTGACAATACATAAATTTACGCCTAATCCATGAAGTGCGCGGCCGCGGTGCTTGGATCAGTCATGAACGAAATTTCCAGTTCTACCTCTATATCTTCTTATATACCTCTATATATTCTTACATCAGCTAAACTGTATATCAAGATTTTGACCATTACATAGTGGTTGTGGTTTGTAACCCAGGTGTACCGGGTACATCCTTGATTTCTTTTTGCACCCGTAATGAGCTTTGAGCTATTAGGTAGGAGAGGGAGAAATGCCTCAAAAACGTTTGTATGTGGATGCATTTACGGATAAAAGATAGGGGGAGTAAATGTACTGGAATAACCAGAGCAAGCCCGATTGTATCTTCAGAATCGTCTGATTGACTCGATGCTGGTGCGTTCACTGCACGTGACGCGGGCCACCTGCTACGACGACCTGTGCAAAGCGGCCATATCGCTTGGTCTCAGTCAGGGTCTGAGTCGGGCCGCAGATCCGACTGCTGGTCTGCAGCTGGCGCCGGCCTTGTTGCGTCATGTCAAGTTCGGTCGGCCTAAATTCGAGCGGCAATTTGAATCAATGCGACGCGAAGCGCTATCGAACGGCAAGCGGCGTGTGGCTGTGCTCGTCTGTGGTCCCGGCGCACTGGTTGATCAGATCAGGAGTGTGTGTGCTGAATTTAATGCGAAAAACGGCAAGCAAAACGGCGTCGTTCATTTCGACATGCATTCGGAACGATTTGACTTCTGAGTGACTTATAATTATATATTACAAACTGGGCATTAGCCTTCTATTTACTTTCGCGCACTGTTTCTGGATGTTTTTGTACATGTTTTCGGCACATTTTCACAAAATATCATATGTGATCCCCAGTCAGTTGCATAATTTCGTTTTCGTATTGTGCTTATATCAATCGGCAATTTGTATGTACCGTGTACACAGTTGCATGCCATTTTTATTATTCAAAACTACAAAAGTGTGACAAAAGGATTTCAGTCATCTGCGTTTTTTCTGCGTTTGTGATCTGTTGTGTTTTATCGGTACGAGTATGTATATACTGTCACAAATGACGCACATTTCTGTACAGGAAGGAATATAATGTGGCCCATATTGGTACAATTTGTTGTTAGCTCGTTCTGTATATTGAGCACAAACTGATTTCTTGTGAAGCTTGGATAAACTTCTGCGATAAACAATACACAACAGCCGTTAGGTCAACCAAATTAAAAGTGTCCATTGTGCATGCAGGACATCCGAAAGGCATCTCATTTCCTTGGTAACCACAATAGCACCTGCCATCATGAAGCTATGTGCATGTTTGTGATACAAATAAGTATGTACACTACATGTAAGCTCTAAGATTGTTGAAGTGAACATACACACATGTATGATAGGTATCCTTATCGTCAAACACCCTAGCCACACCAAGGATTATCCTCAACTGATCATCATCCTACAGCCTATCTGATGTTTCAACATGTTATGTGAACGCAATTGGACACGACTGCAATGCTGTGAGGATTGGTTGCTTGAACAGGTGTGTAATTGTGTCTAATATGTTGAGCTGAGGGCTTTATAAACGTGGGCCTGCAATCTTTGGACCTCAGTTGGCCCAACCCCTTCCATAACTGTTGGTACGGGCCTAAACCACTGCTGGACACGAATTATGGGAGAACCCGAGTTAGATTGCAAGTGACTATACTTTCCATAACTCAGCATTTGAAAGCCAACGAATTGTTGCTGGTGCGCTCTCGTATTGAGATGATGTTTCAAGCAGCGTCGAGTTGCATCAAAGTACCACTTCAGCTGTGGATGCCGATCGTTCGTGATTTTTCTCTTGTCCTGTAATTAGACCACAAAGGTCTTCGATACAATAATTGTGAGACCCATTCTCTGTAATTTCTGCTAGACTGGTCCGTCAGGTATTGGTCGCACAATGACTTTATAAGAATTGGTCAATTTTTTTCCTGATTCGTAAAGACGGAAAGTGACGGGGCAATGACGTTGCGTTGCGTGTCGCACACAAAGCATGTAGTAAAGAGAATGTTTCAGACCTGCGGCAACGTGGTTGATCTGCTAGATTATTTTTGGCTGAAAATGTTTTGTGAAAATCACAAATAGCACAGTGGTTAAGAGTGACTGAACTTGAAAATCAGGATCGATTTGATGAATTGTTATATGGCCATTGTGCGACCAATACCTATGGACGCACTTGGAAGGGCAGCGTGAATCAAGCCACTGGTGTTTCCCCTATCAAGTCTGTGAATCTGTCTGCATTTATAAACTGGTTCTGGAATTACACAAAACAGGACACATTTGTGGTGGAACCATCTAATACTTCCAACGAAGTTTGCTATTGGTCGCACAATGACAAAATCAGAATTCACCTACCCTGATCTTCAGGTTCAACCTTAACCACTATGCTACTTGTATTTTTGACAAAACATTTTCATCTCAAAATAATCCAGCCAGGCACCCATGTTGCTGCAGTTCTGAAACATTTTGGTGACTGCATGGTTTGTGTATGATCGCGCAACGCAACGTCATTGCGCCGTCACTTTCCTCCTTCGCGATTCAGGAAAACAATTTGACCAATTCTTATATAGTCATTGTGCGACCAATAGTCTGGTCCATCATCTACCATTTACTTCCTGATTATAACTCAATAGATGCGTTGCTTAGCACAGCCGCGCCAGCTCCGATTATGACCGAAAATGCAGGCTCCCGATCATGCCACAATAAAGAGGGTAGACAGCATTATATAGTCCAACAACAGCTAATGCAGAATTTATGTCCACTGCGTTGCCTGATCCGCCAAGCAGATAACGCGTGATACAACATTATAAACACACCCACGCAGCCAGCCAACACACACAAGCTGACTGCCTGTCTGTGCTTGTAATGTTGCATCACGCGTTATGTGCTTGGCGGATCAGGCAACGCAGTGGACATAAATTCTGCATTAGCTGTTGCTGGACTATAACATGTCCCTTGTCTGTCCATCAGATCGTACCGCTGTCAATGGTGCTGGGGGCCATCGGCATATCCCTGTCGGTCTACCTGTTGTGTGTGCTGCAACGCGATTGGCGTCAGTGTGCGAGGCTCAGCCCCAATCGCAGCACACAGCTCAAGACCATCTATCCATTCGTGCAATGTCTGCTCGTTTGCAGCGCGCTCGAATTCGGCGTCGCCTTTCCGCTCACCTACTACTATCGCGTCACCGTCGGTAGGGGCGGCACAATATTTTCATTATTTGACCACAAGACACCAAATCTTGGTTACCTCGTATCTGGCCTGAATCGAGTGACAGTTTTGAATCACATGTGTGTTTTGAGATGTACCAACAATCTCAATCACCGCATTAATGTGTAGTTTACGGGAACAATTTAATGTAGCTTACGCGAACACGGCGTCAGTAGAACTTGACGTGCTAAATTCACAATATTACGTGACCAAGACAAGTCCCATCTGATCACAACGTTTGATACCGTGGCTATTATCAAAAATGTACTGCAAGTCGGCGTCGCAAGTGAGGTCAATCGATCGAGTTGACTTGTCCAAAACCGCACTTTTGTCGCCTGCGCCTGTCATTATACTTACTTTCTCATTTCAGACTGGAACCTCGGCCGTTTCGCGTGCACTCGTTTGGTGCTGCTGCTTGATACCGCACATCTGCTGGTGATTGTGTGTCATTTTCTGTTGGCTTTGGCTCGGTACGCACGCGTGTTCAGACCAGGACTGACACAAATATGGTATGGGGGAATTTGCTGTGTTTCACCACCACCACAGGAAATGTGTTGCACATTGGGTGGAATTCACAAAGCTCACCGTCAAGCTCAACGTCAAAGTTCAACGTCAGATGTTTCGGCGTCACACTGGCTCATGCAGCAGACGCGATTTTCTAAACGAAGGGTCAACTTTGACGCATTATTGTGCATGATTGAATGCGTTACTCGGGATACTGTTATCTTAAGGACGTAGCATAAGCGTCTCAGAAGATTATTTCTGAGTTATAATAACTTCTGACTAATGGTCTTGAAATAATGTGGCGATCATTGATTGCAGTCAAAATTTTTTGCATCTCCGTTGGTGATCGTCTGTTCATTTCTTTGCCTCTTTTCAGAAATTCATGAAACTCAAAAAATATCACACAAAACACTTCTGTTACATCCCTATAATAATATTTTGGCTAGATAAGCATCCAGTCTTGCACAATAATGCGTCAAACTTGACCCTTCGTTCAGAAAACTGCGTCTGCTGCACGAGCCAGCGTGAGGCCGAAACATCTGACTTTGAACTTTGACGTTGAGCTTGACGGTGAGCTTGACTTTGGGTGATATTTTCGAAACGGTGTAAAGGTCAGTTGAGTGTGAAGGTGGGTGGAAAGCTCGGTCGAAAGCTCAGTGTAATAGACCTCGGTGTAAACTTGAAACATTCCACGTTAATAACAGGCAATGTTTCACGTTTACACCGAGCTACGCCGACCGAGCTTTCGACCGAACTTTACACCCAACTGACCTTTACACCGTTTCGAAAATTCCACCCTTTGTTTTGTGAATTCCACCCAATATTCAACAAAAACTCGCCCTTGCAAGTTGCATACATCAATCTTTGGCTCAATCTCAGATTTGAGGTACACGAACAGGAGATCTCGTTAAATTTCGCTAATTTGTCAGTTTCAATCGCAGTTTCAACCGCGTGATGTCGGCACTGTTGCCCCCGATGGCGTTCGTGTCGATTGTGTTGGCGATGTACCGTGACTCGGTCGCTATGTTGCCAATACGAGTCGCTGATGTCATCGACGTGCGTGCGACTGGGTCAGGTCGGTCGTGTCACACTCAAACGTACAGGCAGGCTTGCCAATATCAGCCTATGATCAGGCATGACCTGACATAAATGAGAACGAGACAGAAGGAGAAAAGAATTGGTTATGCTCAGACAACTGTGCATGTAGGTTGTATGTATGTAATGTTTGCCTCTTCCTCAAACAATTTGCTATGGGGGGTCAGATGACTGCCTACGTTTTACAGATCAGGGCTTATAGTAATGTCGTCAACTTATCGCATCAAATCTTTTCATCAAATCACATGTATTCTTTCTGGCGCTTATTTGGGGCTCACGTATTATTGCTTGATTTGACGAAACGATTTGACGACAAAACTATTAGCTAATGAAAATTCTTTCCCAAAAGCACGATGCAGATGGCGTGGTGTGCGTGTCCAAGTTTGTGTACGTGTTCGTGCAAACGGCCGGCACCCCGTTCATCTTCTCCTTTCTGCTGCCGTCGATCATCGCCGTTTGGTTCTACAACACGACAAACATCGAGCTCGAACGCATGTATGACGTCAGCACCGTCGAACATCACTCACAACAACAACACTCTATCGGTTGGTGATTTGTACAATGTTGGTTCAGTCGGTGATTTTTTCGGTGACGACGCGCCGATATTGTCGGTGACCGCAAAGAACTTTCATCATGAGGTGGTTCCTCCGAGATTCACTTTAGATCGGGGACAAAAATGGGGTTGAAAAATAGCCGGTTCCATGACAAAGAGTTCCACTTTTGAGGGCGCAGACACACATCAACATGCACTTTGCGGGGCAAGCACTATACGACCACCACAACCTTACGGACTTCCATTTTGTGCCCAGCTTATTCCTGCCTTTGTCTTAGCTTTGGGAAGAGGAATCTAACATTATGCAGGGCGCAGGTCCAAGCAGAGTTACTCAGCGTGACCTAATGCCTCCTAATGTATGCACCTATACGTCACGTTGCAGCACCGAATCGTCACGGCGTCGAGTATTTGGCGTGTCGTCAACTGAATCGCGAGCTGCTGCGCGTGTTGCTGTTTCGCGTGTTCGCGATGGGACCGGTGAAGTTCCTGGAGATAATTGAGAAACGCATCCCCGATCCGTTCACACTGCAGACGGAGTACGGACTGGACATCGCCTATGTCGCATGCGTCCTGTTCGCTGAACTCGTCTTGTTTGCGTGCATTGGTTAGTGGCTTGTTGATGTTTCATTCAGGAGTATGATTGTGGATGCGGAACCACACAACCTCGCCCCATTTCTTTTTGTGAGCCCGACCCGGGCACTTGGACTTCACAATGCGTTAATTGGTGCGCCAAGCCAAGACACGCTCTGCAACATATTTTCGTCACGGTGACCAAATATTTTTATGGGATCGACATGGCCTAAATACAAATAAGCATACTATTGTTTTGGTAATGTAAAAACTGTCAAAATTCACTCCGTTTCAGATAATGTGTAGGTTAGACATTCTTTTCGAATAACATCGAGTGTTCACATAAGATGATTTAGAGTGAATTTTGACACCACTAACATTGAACTGTGCGCTGCACTTTACACGGCGATGTCACACAAGAACACAGCACACGATTGTTAGTATGATACACGCATATTACACACCAAGCAGCCAGCAGTATTACATTATTGTGGCACACACCAACGCTGGTAGTGAAAAATCGAAATATGGTTCATCGACGGCCAACGCATACCTTCCACGGACACGGAGCGCCCGCGTCTGAAATAGTATGGCCTGTTTTGCGATATTAGATCAGATGTTAGGAAAAGATTATTTTTGGAAAAAACAAAGTGCAAAACGTAAAACGAGTATCTTCTGCTAACTTGATCTGAACCGGATCACGCGGAACAACGGCTGCAAGTTGACTCTCTGAAAAGGCAATTGAGACGGTCGAAAAACGCGCGATTGGCGTCATCAACGAAGCAGTATGAATGGTACGTCAAACGAACCTGTGCGCTTTCGTCCAGTGTGTTTTCGTTGCCGGATCGTTTCGTCGCTTGTCTGCTATCATCCCAGAATTGGTGCTCATGTGCCGCCGGCATAGCTGCCGTATACCAGTAGAGTGGTGGCATAGCGTGTGTGCCGTGCTCGCCCATGCTCAGCAGTGCAACGCTCATCAATGTGCTTACCCAACAGAATTGAATCGGGGTCGACGATATGAGCAGCATATTGTTGTTGTTTGTGGTGGGCGGATTCAATTCTGAATTTGGATCGCAGTTGCGGGTTTTGGTGACGGGGCAGCGAAAAACAACAATATACATAAGTCATGAAACTAAAATTGCAACGCTGCGATCATATTTCACTGAAGAATTTGCTGGTTCAACTCATAGAACAGAACAGTGTATAATACACACCACCGAACGCCAAGGTGATTTAAAAATAGAAGAAACAAGGCTTCAGGAAAAATGGAGATTTTACAAAAAACATGTGACCAGGCGGTGTCGCGCAGCAACCAGATCACAACTCAAACAAAATGATCTGTCAGTTGAAAAAAAACTGTTCCTTGAGCTAGGATTAGTTTCGCAAGTCTCAAGTGAGCGTCGTTGTCAACACGATACTGTAGTGCTTATCGAATTACGCAGATAAGGTTAAAAAGTCAACACAAATTAGGACTGAGATTTGATCCCAAGAGGTGCAATAAGAGCGACATTATCTGGACAGGACCGGTCGGGTTATAATGACTGTATTATATACATACTGACGAATGACCTTATCATTTTTTGGCACAATACTGGCTGACGTACATGCAAATGCAGTGCGTGTCCGTTGGGAGTTGCCGCACTCACAGTAGGCAAGCTGGTGCAAAATCCGTGGATTGGTCAGCAGAAAGGATGTATGTTGCGCAACTGTGAACTCGGTACAAAATTGATTTGGCTACCACTTGTGTGTAGGTATGTATGTACAGAGTGCCGTGAAACAGCTGTATTTTGAATTCAGATACTACTCGCCAGGCACCGGAGAGAACTAAAATTAGACGTTTGGTGCAAACAATATCTATTAACTTGCGTACGATTGGCATCATTGCCACTGTGTACGTATGTAATTTGAAACCTCGGAATCGATAACAAAACATCCGGGATGAGCATAACACATGTGCCCGGTTGCATCCTTCAGAGATTCTGATTAGTGCTTGCGTGTGTGGCGGTGGGCTACTGGATCAGGTATTACGGTAAACTACCTGTTTACAAAGTCTGGTGCCATTTCCATCCAGCATGGCAAACAAAGCCAACTACATCCGTAAATGTATTGAACAGCAACGATAGACTGAAGGCAGTAATTACACCACATCATTAACCAAGGTATAGGTTAGGCACTCATGTTTGTGCGAACACGTTTCGCGGTGACGACGCTTGCACTTACGATGAACCATATTTGGTGAAGCGCTCTTGTGGCAAGATACCAACCGTATAAGGTAGGGTGACTATGTAGCTAACATTGTTATTGTAAGAAACAAGCAAGTTCGGAAGAATGAACCATATTGTGTAGGAGCGCTACTGAACAAGTATAATACCATGTGTAGTGGTGAACGCATGTTGAGGTCGTAGGTTAGATCTCAGTCAAAAAGAGCAACTTTTTGTTCCCAAAAGTATATGTACACTGTACGTATACGTCTTCTGGAGAAAAGCAAACGCGCATTGCTCAGTTGTGAACAAGTCCCGCGTCAACTCGGCCATTTTTTGAATGACGTTCATTCCGTCGCATTTCTTGGTCACATGATGCATGACCAGGGGCGATACAGGTCACAAGTTGCCAAAAATTGTCATTCCTGTGTTGGTCACAAGGGCTGTGGTTTAGTATATGACTGGCGGGCTTGGGTAAAACGTGCCGACTCCAGGTTTGCATGGAGTTTTCCACGAATGCAGCCCTCGGGGACTCTAACCGGAAAATTTTCCACCTAAAGCCCCGGAGGCTCCACTTGGATTTTTTATTTTTGGTCATACGGAACATTTTCCACCAATTTCCACATACAGCACGCGGGGCTCTGAGTGGAAAACTCCAGTATGTATCGCACCGCGCGGCGCAAAGCTTTGAACAAAACGTAATGTTTTCGTGCATCGAAGCAACCTGAGATGCACATGCATGTGTACGATGAAAAGAGCATTACGACCACTCCCGATGGGATTTTTTTTGCGAACCCGCGTGTCCTCCGTCGTGACGTCAGCAATTAAGACGCACGGAAAGCCAATAAGCTTTTGGACGATGCTTAATTCGATAAATCACGGACCCTTATAGGCACATGGACCATGCATATGCACGCACTAAGTTTTTTGGTTACAGAACTAGAGTACCGTAACCCCTAACTTTTTGAAAATGGCCATCCGAATGGCGGTGTGAATTACAAAACAAAGTAGAGCTCGTGCTTGTGCGAAATTGTTGAAAACGACACGTAAGCAAACACATTTTGATGAAAAAGCGTGGTCGTAGGCGTTCTATGACTTATATATATTGTGTGAAATACTCACATCACGACGACACATCTAGAGGCTCCCACAGAAAAGTTACAGTACTAGTGTTCGAATCGTACCAGGTGCGACTACTTGCAAACCTGTACCGGATTTTGAGTATGCGGAAAACTTTAACTGAGACGTATGCGAGGGAGCCATTCCCCGAACTTGTCCATTCTCCGGTAATACACCAATACATACCGTCGTGGGAACCCTTACATGCTCTTGTGGACGCTACGCGTTAAAATAGACGCACGCGAAAGCAGCAGGTCATCAACCAATCAGCTTGCGTGGATTTTTCTGGACTTTCAGCCGTCAGGCCATTCCCGTGTGCACTCCGTCCAGGTCATGTAGGGGGGCCACGGCGGTGCTGTTTTCGCTCTTACATGGGAGAGATTAATCGGTGTTCTCCGGTAGCATTGAAAACACAAAATGACACGAAAACCACGCCCTCGTTGACTCATTGCCATTTCCCTGGTTGAGTTGGTCTCAAAGACTGCACTGCACATTTCCGAAAGTGAACAAAAGGAAGTAAAATACTGTGCCAGCTGCAACTCTCGGTGAAGTATGCCTTTACGCGTGCAGCACGCATGCATGCCTTTGACGCCTGCACAAACCAAAGGATAGGAAGCCCACTGCGCCACAGCGCGTGCACAGTCGTGAAGCGACCAAAGGCGTGGACGTGGTGCACGCATGCACTGTGCGTGCATCGCTGGGGTTATATACATTGTACCCGCAGGCGTCAGAGGCGTGCATGCGTACATACGCACGCGTACATGCAGAATTCACCCACAGTTGCAGCTGAACCGCACGAAAAGCAAAATTTCAATGACTACCGTACACTGCCATCACAGGTGGTGTCCCGAAAAAAGAGCGGGTGGGAAAACGAATGTTCTGCCCATACCCCATAAATATACCTAAACGGTACGGTGAACAGACACTTTGCATTTGGCAGATGGACACATTACTAAGCAAAAAACAGCACATTCCAGTCAGACGTATGCGTGACGTAAATGCCGACCTCTCTACCTAATATATTGATACCAACATCAACCTTGAAGGCAACGACAACGACAGGAATGGACCGTGCTAACCGTTACCTGTCTGCTTTGCCGGAAGTAAGCCAAGTGCTAGTCGTATCGTCGCTGCCTACTGGGTTGATACGGTCCTCCCATAATGCAAGGGATGACAACCGTTGAATGTGACTTTTTGTTGAATTTGGCCAATTTGGTAAAGGTTGCTGTACCTAGTGGTAACCAAGCCAATCCACCACCCCATGTATATACAACGCTGCGAATAAACCCAGATATGTGCCAACTTCCTGTTGTCAGATTTTCTTGAGCAGAGCTCATCTAGTGCACAATTACAGACAAAAAGTGCCGAGAAGCAACCTAGAGCAATGATATTGGAAGCAGGGCTGCACTGCAATGCGGCGCATGCATTGATAAATGGCCTAAGAAACCATAAACAACTGTGACCGCTTTGCGAGAGTTTTGAGAGGATAACGTATTATACATGCATACCTACACGCATAAGACTTTTATCAACAGTTCTTGTTCAGTGTGTTCATATCTCAGTTTTTTGGAGGTACTTCTGAGAACCGTACGTCAGCTGTGTGCCCACCTGCAAGTTGGTACAGATTCGATCATTATGGTCTGCTTGATGACATTTTGAAGGCAGAGGGATAAAGCTGTGAAGACGAAACAATTACATATTTCGGTATCCCCAAATTATCATCATATTTATAAACCAATCGGATGATTTTGCAGTGTGCCTGGTTGTTCGACGTGACGTGCTGTTGACAGCGACGCGTCAACTGCAACAATTGGAGCACCAACAGCATCGCAAATTGACGCATGCCATGATGCGTGCACTGCTGCATGAAACATCAACGGCACGTGCACATCACGCACTCACCGGTACGACGTCGTTTTGATCAAATACAGCGCGCTCATCGAGCTTGAAGCATCAAATGTGATGGTCTCTAATATTCCTAAGTTTGTTGAGATGTTCAGTGTTATCTGGCGCATCATGGACCATTGTGCAATGCGCTGCGCCTCACTGACACCAGCGGAGAGCGTATGGACACTTGTTATAGTGCGCGCGCGAATCTGAAACAGTCTGTTTGAATCTTACTGAAGCTGAAGGCGCCAGGGAGTTGCTGTTGGGCCGAACTTGTCGCTCTTCGCTGCTGTCAGAGACCTTGGCGTTTTGCTCTGCAATGAGGCGGCCTTCACAATGCACGCGTAGAGCGGATTGTGGATCGATGATCCAAGGAAAGGCGATAGTCCGCTCTCCTGCCTTCACAATACAAAACACGGGTTCAAAAGTTCTATACTTTTCCCTTTGGATCCGCATTGTGAAGGCAAAGTTGCGGGTTATCATGTGCTCATTTAACAATTTTTATTGGGATCACGATCACCTCGTTCCATTTGATTAAACCGTCTATCCTGTTCAGAGCATTTTCTGGAATTTTAGTCTGTCCGCAGAACATTCACTGTGTGAGTCATGTACGGAGATACCTTAGGCAGATTGGATCCCACAAGCTGTACATGTAGGAATTCGTTCACAGGTTTCACGTGGGTGCTAGCACGGGCTCTGGCGCTGTGTCCTCTCACCAGTCAAAACGTCAGAAATTCACTGAGGTTGTTTCAAAACATGTGGAATTCACGTCCTGATTTGATTGAAACATCATCTTCTAGCGATACGCTGCACCGTTTTCTCATTGTAACGGCATACGTGAAGCGAATCCGAAGCAGTCCGCAATCAGTTCTCACGTTCTTACGCGTTTTTGCCTTCTAATAAAAGTGTGCGTTTTGCGCATTTCTTGGATTCGCGAACCGCTCTAAGCGTGCATTGTGAAGGCCGCCTGAATGAACCGTTCTGGTTTTATGCGCATTTTGTGACAGTGTAGCTCACTTTACCGAGTAAAACGAACATTTTATTCGATTCTGATTCAGTGCATGCATGTTCACGAAGAGAATAAGATTAACGAGAGGGTTCTGAAAGATCAATCATGCCTATATTATATTGGCTGAATATCCGGAATCCATTCAACATCCTCTAGGCATCCATACAAAATTCATATGTTAGTCACCTAACTTATAAATAGATAAATGCTGATGATATGTTATCTGTACAGCCTTACGGTTGGATATTACTTCAAACAACGACAATTACCGATAATTTACACATGTACACCCAACAAGCCACTGTGAACCATGCGCACATGACCTGTGAACGGCACCTGTGACCATAATATATACCTATTATTACAAAACAAATGGAGTGCTCACATAGCCATGCTACATTAATTACACAGGCAATTATTCTACAATGACGTGGTTAGAAGCAAGTTCATATTCATAGGTGCCTATTTTTGTCCTGACCAGCAGACAAACAACGAAAACGGGTGATTATTGATACAGTAGATAAATATAGTTGCCGATGCCCATGGGGTATGTGATCAAGAACGGGGGCGTGACAGAATGCTTACAAAAGGTCAACACATGCCATGAAACATCAGTCAGCACGCACACAAGTGCTATACACGTGCGTACTGTAATTACGCTTGACTGATGCTACACTCGCAGGTGAAACGAACTAAGCACCTGCAAGACATGCCTTCGCTCTTGATAAGCGTAAGAATACATACCTGACCAAACGTTACACCATTACGTCGGCTTTACACGCCCATGGATGATCCATCCACGGATGGAATTATCATACTTCGCGACGGGCCCGACCAGTGTTGTCTCCTTCACGAAAGCTTTAACCTGGTCAGGTCAGAAAGATAGATTACAACAAGCCCTATCACAAAGTACGATTGAAACCGTTACTTTGTTACAGTCCGTGGATAAAACATCCATGATTCGTGCACCACGTTACTGTACATAAAAATGTAGAGGCAGGTGAACGAAAATGCAGACTATACATGCTCCGCCATCATTCGAACAAGAAAGACAATAAACACTGCACCTCAATAACGATAATAAACGTGAACAGAAATGAGCAAAAACAAAACCTAAAGAAACATAAAACAAACATTGCAACATAGCCAATGGCAAGGAAAGTAGCAGCCAAACACCAGAACACTCAACTAGCGGCTTTCTTTTCAAATCAAAACGCTTCTCACCAAATTAGCTATTAGCACACCGTTGGGCATTAGTGACTGGCTTTATAACTATTACATGTATCAGAGTGATTTACGTTATGAGGAAGAAACGGGCGAATACAGAAGTAAGTAGAGAAAGGAGAAAGCTCGCAACAAACAAAAAGACCACCGATCATCAGTCGGATTCCATGATAAAACCAACCCAACCACCAACAAAAATCTGATACTGCTTTGGCAGAGTACATCTTGCAAACACGCATGAAATGACAACAGAAGAGAAAAGCTGAATCAAACAAGAAACAGGAAAGTCACCACAGATACAGGACACGAAAATAACTTATGCTTATGTGTTGAAAAACAAAAGAAAAGAACGCGCCAATCATTCAACAAACGGTTGATCGGTCGCTCAATCAGCGGTGATATCCGGTAATGAATCAGGCGGCTCGATAAGCGCCACTCGGTCGAAACTGAAAAAATAGCTTGTGGTAAACAGCGAGAGATTATCCGCGACGCACAAACAAACGTTGTTTAAAAAAGTACAGAATCAAATGAAAAACTGAAAACAGGCAGACAATAACGACTGACGTACGTCTGATCGCTGTACTTATTCCAGACGGCCTTGAGTCCGTCGTCAGGCGCCTCTCTAAATCGTTCCAGTAATCGTTTCACGCACGGATAGATCTGGGTGATGTCCATGCCACACGCCTGCTCCAGTCGTTCGGGCTGCAAATCAATGCGTTAAAATGATGACGGCCAAAACTGCAGCACAACGAATAAATAGGGCCATGTGTGCACTTTGGTGGCTTTTGTACGACTGTACAAAGGGAGTACACGAAGTGATTTGACCACTTGAGTTTACCACCGTAATATACATTAGCTGGACCCCGTTCTTTCTTATAGCTCTAACGCAGGTCGAAACTACGCAAGCATGTATAAATCGCAAAGTTTTGGCACAGATCACTTCGCTGCCAAACCTCGCGGTGGCACGAAAAACCACGTGTTCTCCAGTGCATGCCAGCCAAGGAAAATGAATTATCCAAGACAAGTCCAACAATATAAATAAATATTTATATTTATACCAAATACCAATACAAATACCAAATGCCAAATACCAACCCAAGGTATTGGTCCGGTCATCAGATTAGCCAGACATAGCGATGCACCAGCGATTTGACTGGGGTTCACCGACAAGAACCAATGGTCGAGTAGGGACAGATCACACAGATACTGCAAATACAGTTGGTTTGAGTTAAGCACCGACCTGAGACAGTTTTTTTTGTAGAATTTGTATCCCTTGCTTTCGCAAACATATCCGAGCAAGCTGCTCAATCTTGGATCAATTTGTGCGTTCTACAGGGAAATGTCAAAACTCGAGATGCAAATTGCACATGACCGCCCGATCAAGCAATACATCGTCAGGACCGTCAGATTGCACATGAGAAAAAACGCAACAGCCACTTGTCACGCTGCCCGATAGAGACACAAACAGCAGAACCAACCTCAGCTAGATATTGCGTCCGTTTGGGCGAACGACAGATTTTGATGAAATATTTGAGGAACACGACGGGCGTGACGACAGCGCAATCGAAGTGGAGCACGTCCTTGAGCAGACAACGTTCCATTCGGATCACCTGACAAACAAAGTGGCTGCGCATAATGCTTTGACCGTCAAGGCCGCATGTGCACTAAATTATGATGGGCGCCCAAACAGATCTGTGGCTTTTTTGAAAGGTCGCTTGAGCGCGGCATGCTTTTCATGCTAGCGAGAAGATTGAAAACACAAAACCAACGCAACGAATAAGTCTCAACTGTGCACCACGCTCACTAACATCGTCTCGATTGTACGTGTCATCAGTGATGTAGACAAACTCGGACAGTTCCGGCGGATAGATCTCCTCGTATTTGCTGAAAAAGTTTTAGGACACATTTTTGCCAAATTACATGTTATCACGACTACCGAGGAAAATGGTCGGTCACTATTATTTGTGTGAAAAATACAATCTCAACCCCACGAAATATAAACGATCACTCACGCAGCGAGCATACAAGCGGTGGTGCCGACGAGCTGCAGTCTGGATTTCTCCACCAATCTTTTGCTGAGCGCAATATCGACGTACTTTACTGCCAAATGTAATGTTTCATTGTGCAGATCGTATTCGTAGCACACGTCGATCAGCCAGTCCACCAGCACTACACGCATATAAGTGGTGATTTCGCGCTGTTTGCGAAGATTGTCGACCGCCGGACGCACTTGTTGCTGTAATTATGAGCCAAGATAGGGCAAATGACTGTTCTTGGACCCAGTCAGTGCTGTGGCTGGGGATCCCCCAAAGGTACAGCATCTCCATCAAGTGTGTGGCCTTGACCGCGCTCAGGTACGGTATCTACCCCTCTCTGGTGTGGTATCTCCCCCAATTTTTTTTAAAAATTTCACCCCAAAAGGGATGCGAGAGCATTGTGTAGCTGTTGTAATTAGCAAATTATTGAAAAATTAATTTGGAGTCCTGTCTACGCCTAGGTTTCGCGGGGTCTTCAAGACCATCAGCGTGACGTTGTGCCATCGCTCGTCAGCCGAATAGCACAAACGCTATGTGAAACTAGTTTTTGGTCCAAAATGGCTAAAATAGGCAAATATAGGTCTAAAACAGACATGATTAACCTAAAGTATGTCAAAGTTGTCAAAAGTCGCCGAAAAGCCTTTTTACAGGGACTTTTTTAAAAGGAGCAGCAATAGGTGAATATTTTCACCCCGAGTCTTCTTTGGGGTGCACTATATCTCCCTCCGACCTCAGACAGGAACTACACTGCCTTTGGACCCACAGAAACCGTGCGATATTTTAACACGTTTTGCGCCTAATAATTGAATGAATGGCAGACCTCGGTTTTTTATATCGCACAGTGTTTGGGATGGCGTTCAAGAATACCACTGCTCTGACGCGGTCTTCATCGGTAGTCAATCGTCAACAAACACGCCGACAAAGTTCAGCACCAGTGTGAATCTAGCTGGGCCAGGACGACTACCAACCTCACGCATCCTGAGATATTGGTAGATTCCGGCGCAGTATTCAGGTGAACCAAATATTTCGTCTAAATGCAGCTCCTTCTCCGATATCGGCTGTGCGGTGTAGTATTCGCTGACGGACGTCGTCTCGCTGGGCGCAGACATGAAGATCAGCGATTGCGCGTCCTCGTCCATGTCCGCCAATGGCTGCAACCATTCACCTTGATCATTCAGGTAACAACAACTATTTATGAACCAGTAGTCTGGCAGTGGGGACAAACCAACAAAACGCACTTTTTTGTCAACAATGATGGATTTGTCCGCTGGCGACGTCGACTCCGTTGACATGGGCGAACCGATCGATTTCGTCGTTGCTGCAGACATAAGAACAGATTTACAGAAAGCACAACGGGCGCAAAACAACATGGCGTTTGATGTGAACTCGACTGATACTAGGACCTACATTCCATGGTCGTGTCGAACAGTTCGTCGTTGGTGCGTTTGACGGCATCGAGCCCCGTAGGTTCAAGTTTGTGTCTGGTTCGATCGACCGAGTCCGTGTTGATCTCGAGCGTGGCCAACGGCTGACGCGCTCGTTCCAGATGCGCGGGCAATTCGCACAACAGATTGAACGCCGATGAGACCTGAGATTGATCAGATTCACCTGTGTAGTTGCACGATTGGGGATAAAAACGTGAACGTGACATTAGCTTATGTCACGTTCACGTTTTTAACCGCAATTATTCACCCACCCACCAAACACGCCCACACCAGACGGACACACTGATATTTCGTGTATCGCATCGTGGAGCGTATCGTGAGAAACAAACTTAGTATTTCTGTTCAACTTTCTGGAATGTATGGCAAGATTGTCTGGGTCTTGTCTGGTATTCATCACATACCGTCGAGGCATCTGTGTCGCTGTTGTGATACTCCAGTTTCGGTACTGCATCGTGGTCGCGTGACGTCGATGGGTGTGTGTCACATTGATGACTCCAGCTCGACCGTTGGCTTGATTCCTGTCATGTGAACCAAAATTGGAAATCCAGAAAGCATTGACAGCCTACAATCTAAGGCAAGTTTGATACACCGTTGCATCATATAGTTCCTGCCAATTCGGGCTGTTAGTAATGTCGTCAAATCATGTGGTCGCATCTTGTCGTCAAATCACATGTATTATTTTCGCGCTCATTTCGGGCTCACGTATTATTGCTTGTTTGACGACGTTATTTGACGACAAAACCATTGGCCCCGATTCGTTTCATGTCTTGCTTGACTGTTGTGTCCAAAACAATTTGTTCGACTTGTTAATTCTCGTCCAACCGTGGTAGCGGAAAAAGCTCTTTTTGGCCATAGTTCGCCAAACAACCGACCTCTTCGTCGTCCTGATAGACGGTGAATGTTGAGCGTTTGGTCGTGTGCTGTTGTGCATCTGGCAACATCATGTGTCGATGTGCGTTGAATGCCGTGCCGCTCTGTTGGTGATGCTGATGGCATGGCGCCCCTTTGTGCTTCAAATCCGCGTTCTCTTTGTTCGATGAACCGCTCGGCAGTTTCACCTTCAAATCAAGTTTTTCAGAATTGTTCGACCGAACGCACAAGTCTTCAGTGGATTAGTGCCAGCATATGCGGAACAAGATGCACCGTAGTACTACGCACTGCAGAAAAATGTAAGAATGAAAAACAATCACATGGTAAAAACTAAAATTCTTAGCAGCACTATTATTGCACCTGGTAAAAAAACGCAGGGCAAGCAAAGCCTCAGTCATCATGTTCTATGGGCATCTACTGCACTGCAGTCATTGGGATGAGAAATCAAAAAGTCAGGGTACCGCGGATACCCAAAATAAAAAATCTCGTATACCCCAGGGGGTTGTCCAAAAAAGGTGAAATGTTCAGAGGAAAAGTAAGCAAAATAAGGTTGGAAGGGTAAAATAATCACTTCAGGAGGCTGCGTTAGCAAGCGATACGTCTTTATAAAAGTCCTGGATACCCGATACCCACTAGGTGAAAAATGAAGACACCGGATGCTAGGGGTGCAACGACACAACACCACTGGCACTGATGATGAATAACGATTATGACCTCTGCATGTATGGGTCACGGAAACCTAAACGTACATCAACACGAATCGCTCGACTGTTGGCAACATTCCCCAAAGGAACGCGCGTTCTCATCTTCCCTGATGTTTCGGCGTCACCGCTATCGTCGACGCTTCTCGAACTCACCGTTTTGTTCAATACCGTCGACCGCAGTTTGCCTTTGTCTGAAACAGTTGCAAACTCGTCTCAGAGGATCATCCGAAGAAATATAAAACACGCAGTTCATCGATGTGCTTGCGAATTTCATCCCTGCCGGTGCCGACTGATACCGAAGGAATCATTACCGTAGAGATTTGTGATTTTCAAAGGCGAAAATGTGTGCTTTTCGACCTCGGAACCCCCAAGTACCACTTTTTAGCTCAATTTTGCAGCAAAATTGCATGCAAAAACGCCTTTTTCGTCTTTTGACGGACCAGGCGTATTTTTTGTGTAGCCTCTGTGGGACAGTGTTGGAGGTGGGGGTTTGGGAGCCCCACAGCACAGTAGGTATCCCTCCCTCGCCTGGTACAAAAGTAGGTATCCCCCAGTGATGTGGTTGGGGGGTATGGGGGGTATTACCCCCAACTGCTAGGTAGCTTTCTTGCTCCGAAACCCATACCCCCCCCAAACTGGCTAGCTAGCTTTCTTGCTCCGGTCACCAAGTAAAAAAAAGTGTTGATTTTAGTGCCAAAATGACCTATTTATGAGCCAAAATGGTCAAATTCGTTCAAAGTTTCTCACACGTGCACAAAAATACGCATTTTAAGGCTTATTTTAGCATAATTTCGACCAATTTTTATACCCCTGTTTTTGACTTCTGGACCAATACCCCCCAAATCGGGGTACTCGGCTAGCTAGCTAGCTTTCTTGCGCCGGACCCCTCCAGCTAGCTAGCTTTCTTGCTCGGACCAACTACATCACTGGTATCCCCCCGATGTCTGGTACGGTACAGCAGGTATCCCCCTCCCCCCCCCCGGATTTTCACCCCGGTACAGTAGGTATCCCCGATTTTGCCCCAAGAGTGCCAATTTTTTACCAAAAGGGATGCGAGAGCATTGTGTAACTGTTGTATTTAGCAAGTTATTGAAAAAATTAATTTGGAGTCCCGTCGCCTAGGTTTCGTGTATTCGAGTAAATCGGCGAGCGCTGCGCGCGCAAATACTCATTTTCACACGATTCCCCACATAATGGCAACGTTAAAATTTTTCACCCAAAAACCTAACCCTCCAGGCCCCAGGCCATTGGCTCTGGCACAGTAGGTATCCCCCCGATGTTTGGCATGGTACAGTTCAGTTCAGGTATCCCCCGATTTTCACGATTTCACCCCAGACCCAGTACAGTACAGTAGGTTTCCCCTGCCTGATTTTACCCCAAAAGTCGGCCAAATTTGTGAACATTCCCCTTTTTTGAACAAATTTGTGAACATTTCCGAATGGCAACATTTCCCAAAATTCGTTTTCAGCGACCAGTGTTTGGAGGTACTCTGGAGGGGGGATACCTACTGTACCGCGCTCAGAGAGGGGGGATACCTACTGTACCAGAGCCGATGGCCTGGGGGGGGGTATGTACCTAGGGGGGGTTTGGGGGGGGTTGGGGGGGTTAGGTTTTGGGGTGAAAATTTTTAATGTGTTTATTATGTGTGGAATCGTGTGAAAACGTGGTATTTGCGCGCGTAGCGCGCGAATTTTGGGTAATTTGAGGCAAAAACCACTGATTTTACACTAATTTTGGCCATTTTGGTCAAAAATTGGCACTTTTTGGGCAAAATCGGGGGGGATACCTACTGTACCGGGGTGAAAATCGGGGGGGATACCTACTGTACCATGCCAAACATCGGGGGGGATACCTACTGTACCAGGCGAGGGGGGATACCTACTGTACTGGGGGGGGCTTGGCCCCCCCCCAAACCCCCCCACCTCCAACACTGATGAAAACCATAAGAAATGTTTTTACGGCAATTCCTTGGCTTGAACCACATTTTCATACACTAGCCTGGGTTTTGCCCTACAAACAGGGTATCTTGCACCACTTGGCCTCCCGCCACCACACCACACCCCGTGCTGCACCACATAAAGTTTGAGCTTGTGGTAAAAAATTAGTAAGGCAAAACAAACTCGCAGCGGCCTCTCCATTTTCATTCACCGGCCTCGGCAACGTTGGGCCTTTGCTTTTGAGCATTTTATTTGGCGAATTTATAGTGCTTTATATTTATGGGCCTCCTTCCTTGCTTCAAAAATGGCACGTGCGAAAACGGCACCCTTCAGCCTCTTTCCCTTCACTCCGTTTCGATGGTAGGATTGGTGGATTACGTACGTGTGTGCGATTTCTGCTCAGATTTTGTCACATTCTCTGAAAATGAAACAGGAGGATTTCGGTATTTCCATTTACTGTCGCATTTTACAACCATAAAAGCAGTTGTAAGCTCTTCTGTCGTTGTTTTGCAACCGCAATCTGCGATCGTTCATTATTCGTTCGTGATTAGTTTTCGTTTTCTTTCATTAGTGCTTCATAATTTGAATTGCCGCGTTCCCTGCGCGTTGCTTTGTCCTATGTGGCGGGCACCTGCAGATCAAATGCTCCTCCGTTGGTACAGAGCATCATGCACATTTGAGTGGTGTTACTATTTGAGCAGGCCAACGTTGCGATCGTGTGCCAGCATTTAGGAACATTTGTCAGAAGAACGAGGCAAAGTTGACCCAACACTGATTGGTAAGAAGCAGTTCGGAAAAACAGCTCATTTTAAAGCCCAAAATGCCGTATTTTTACTCTGGCACACCCCAAATGTCGCAAACAACCGCGCGCTTCGCGCGTCAGATGCAGCCATCTTATGACCACTTCTGACAAGCTTCCGTATAAAAAGTCGAATTTTCGCTCTGACAGAGTCTCGGTTGCAATTCTTCTCAAAAAACATTTTTCAAACAACCTCTAGATAAAGATGGGTTTTAAAAACAGGAACAAGCAAGGTTGTCTGGCCTTCGCTTGTGTTGACGGTAAGTACTATCAAATGACCGAAAATTTCCAAAGGCTTGTCTCATACGTTTTTATATAAACATACGGTAATTCATCTGAAAGGATAAATATGATTACAAGCAGAGATCACCGGTCGCAGTAAATACATAATCGAATGAGCAAAACGACATAAAGTATGTACACTTGTATTACATCAGATTAGCAAAATTCGATGTTCACCATAAAATCGCACACAAACCCGTTTGGCGTCTCTAAATCGATGAACAATAATAATTTGCCATAAAAATATACGAAATCTCCGTGTGCATCGCTGGCTTGGGAGGCGTCAAGAGATAAAGTTTCAGGTATTGTGCTCGATCATCTGTTCGCCATCAGCAGCAGGTGTGATGTTTGAACCGATCGTGGATTGCGAGCTGTGCGCGGTTGTCCGCAAACATCCCGGTCTGACCAGATCGACCATCGGTTTCAACTGCATCTCATTCTCACCAGCACCCAACAACGACGATGTCTGGTCATCGATGTCGTGATGGTCGATGCCGGCGAATGTCAGCACGCGTTGTTTGTGCACCATCAATCGGTCGCTGACCGGTGGCCCGACGGCATTTAGATTCGATTCGGACGCCGTCAGCATCCCTCCACCGGCATCGGCATTCATGCCGCCGGCGGTGTTGCCGTTGACTATCGGTGATTGTTGCTGACTCGATTGACGACGCGCGGCGTTGGTCGAGATCGACAGACGTTTGAGCAGACGGAAACGCGCCAACGGCGACCATTTGGCCGGGATCGATGGCGCGCGACTCTCGCGATGTCGGGACGCCACGGTGGCTGCGGTCGATCGACGCAGTTGCGAACGCTCGTAGCCCGAACGAAGCACATTGATCACCTGCAGTACATGGTGAGTCACTCTTTGACAAACAATACCAAATAATAAGTCTCACTACCCCGCGGGTCCCCACTGGATGCTTTTTTGTTCAAGCTTTCCGGTATATGAGTTACAGATGCTTTTTTGACCTTCAAACGTTATTGTGACGGCACTGGAGAAGTAATGAAATTATATATAGCTAAATACAAGCGCGAACCTCCTTGTTAGTGAAACAATAGACGATGGCAATCATGAACCCCTGGAACATGTAGAAAAACGACGCCATGTAGGTGTAGATGGTGAAATACTGAAAATAAATCAGGGTATCGGCTTTTTTGGCGATCTTTCAACCACTGCGTGCTAGACATATACATTATTGTCAAATTATGCAACGGACCGTGAAATTATCAGTGTTCGGTGTCAGTGGTATGGTCTGGGTGACGTTTGGTACACCAAGCAGAATAATGAGCATAAAGGCAGCCTTGACGCTCTTCCTGAAATTTGTGATTTGTCATGCTTCAAGAAGGTGAGCTTGATGTTTTATAAATTGAGCGTGACAGTAAGTAATCAGCCATTCAAATTGCGCACTTCATCTTTGCAGCTTCGTTCTCTGTGTAGGAATCCTTGACCTTCGACCAGAGCACCCAGATCACCGATATGATGAAGCCAAGATTCAGCTGGAAACAATCTTGCATTCTCACTCAAAACGCACGAGAGCAAAAGGAAACAAAACGGAAAATTGACCAACCGCCAACTCGAGCATTCGTGGACCATCCAGAATCCAGAATGTCGGATCGAGGAAGTAGTTGCGCAGACAACCGTTCACTCCCTTGGCCAGCACAACCGCCAACCAGATCAATGTGTGCACCAGGGAACCACCTGATGTTTCGTAATAAATATGTCAACACATACATTTGAATAGCTGCATAAGCCAGCTCACCCCAGCCGAGCGCCATGTATATCCATATTTTCGGTTCGCTCTGATAAACGGTCAACACGATGGAGTTGCACAGATAGAGACCCTCCAGGAACATCCACGCAAACGTCACCGTCTTAAAGTACTCCAGCAGCACATAGGACATCTCGCATACCACAACCTGCATGGGCGATGGGCAATGTTTCCATGTCATGTGTTGAAGCCTTGAAGGGCGACTAACTTCGCCTGCCTATTTTCAAAACCTCATGTTTTTTATTAACATTGATTATCAACGAAATCTACTGTATCATACAATGGGTGTGAATATTGACTTAATGGCGAATGTTCTATCACGCACATCGAAAGTTGTGTTCATGATCTGTGCTGTGTCATCTATACCAGCAAGCATGAAGGTCGCATCCATACAGTCTGTGTAGGTGCACCTTTCATGTTCGCTGGTCGTGTGGTGACATCAGCAACTCTCGAAATTTTGAAAGTGCGATAAGTCACGCAACGTCGGCGATCATGAGACAAGCGCGTCAAGTTTGATTACATTCGGATTTTGTGAGCCGAACTGATTCGAACAGGTCACAAAACATGAAGCCTCAGCCGACCGTTGGATGCAGTATGATGCCTCTGGTGCCATTGATCTCAGCGGCACTTCTCGTGTCCAATCCCTGGTCGAGATACAGCGCCAAACGCATGATCACGACCACCAAAAGTGCGACCATTAAATTCAGATGCAGTTGCGTGCGGAATACACGCAGACGTCTGTAATTAAAGCGATTAATACTTTTAAATTCGCTGCCCATGGTAATGTCAAGTTGTAAACCCAAACGCTCCACGCGCGGTTCTGAAACATTGCGCACAACTGCCTGGCTGGCTGGCAGACTGCACAGGTGATTGTTGCTCAAATATTTCAAAAGTTGGTATTCGGGTTTAGAAATTGACAATAACAAGGGTTCGCTACTGTACGGCAGCGAATAAGTTTACTTCTACCATCTTATGGCGACACGATCGACAAGTCACCATAGCGAATATTCACCAGAGTGGTAATTCGAAGGTAAACGGATACTGGAGACTAAAATATCGTTCAAAAGTTTTCACTTCAGATGGTCACTCACTATGACGACAGTTCTGTATAAATTCTGTTATATAAAAACTTCACCAGATAGTTTTGTCATTTTTAAAAATGAGGTTCGACTGACCGAAAGTAACTAAAAATGAAGACAGCAATTGTGAGCGCGACGAACGAACAGCCCAGACCGACAAATTCGAGAATACGAGCCCTCGACGCCAGCACACGCGCTTCCTCCAGAATCTGGGATGGATAAAAAACGGTGGCTTGATCGTTGATTGACGAGTCTTCTTGGAATCACGTAGACCCGTATGCACTTTGCTTTAATCATGATCGGGGTTGATTTTGCGGGGGACCCCTACCAGTGATTTTTACTGGTCGAATATTACCACTGTTGGGAACTCATTCATGAAATATGTTTGAGTTTTACCATAAAAATCATCTGATCGGGGCTTGTGACGGTTTGAGCCCGGCTGGATAGTTACATACTATGTGTGGTGTCCAACCACGAACTCATGAGACGACTTATTTTGAAGTTGACCTGAACGGATCCAATAATGTTCCGGTTCCACGGTGAAAGAAAAAGAAAAAAAGAAACGAAGAAAAAAATGTTCTTATCAGAAAGATAGGTTGATGTGATGAAATCGTGTGGCAAAAATTTTTTCCATCATGCACGTGAAACATCAGCGTGCTCGAAAAACTGATTTTTCCCTATACCTCACGTGTTATATCGGCGATGCTGGTGTGAACGCGTGTGATTAGTTCTGAAAAATGTTTTGATTGTTTTCTAGTCGTAGTCAAGCCATAACAAAACGCTGAAAATTTGAGCTCGATCGGACAATGGGAAAGTGGTTGGACCCAAGTAGTATCGGGCGGGGACCTGTCCTCGTTTTTTCTTCCAGACGAACCGACCGGCAGAACGGGAAAAAAATAATATTCATTAGTAGTATAGGGCGGGGACCTGTCCCGTTTTTTCTTCCAGAACATTCTAGAACATTCCAGGCGTCTTCCAGAACATTCTAGGTGTGATGTTTAGGCGGTGGGAATTCCCTGGCTGGCCGATGTTTCAGATAGTATATAAGGAGTAACGTTTTAGGTATTTCATCATTATGGCCTATTTGTGTCCTGAGTGCAACTTGAGTTTTTCTCGTCCTTGGAACCTTCGTCGTCATCAAAGAACGCACATGATGGACTCTGAAAAGGATTCAGTCGTCAGCTCGGAACAATCCGACATTGAGGAGCAGGACACGGCGTCCGACACCCGTAGTGAGACTACAGAGGAAGAGCAAATGGATCAGTCGGAGGAAGACAGTTCAGAAGAATATTGGAGGGAAGCCATTCAAGAGGCTTTGGAGGACATTAACTTTGAAAAAGTGGAAAGTCCTGAAGATTTCCTCTCTGAGCCACTTCTCGGCGTGTTTGTACAGCAGTTACAAGAAGCTGTGGAACGTCACTTTCGGTTCGTGAGAGGAATTGAGTTTGCAGAGCTGTATGAGCGTATCAATCGTATGGATGAAAAGTATCAAGAAGAAGGGTTCTCGGAAGATGAGGCGACGGACACGGCTTGGCATGATCACAGATTTGCCATCCGCAAACTGTTGAAAGAAAATATGGATCTGATTGAGAATGCAATGGAGGATGAAAAAGACGAGTGATATGTTGGTTGTGATTACTTAGTTTTAGATTCGGTGTTTTGAGATATGACTCTGAGTTGTTGTGAGTCGACTCTGAGTGACTCGGAGTTGGGTCAGAAAACACGGAATTAGTATGAAAACCTTAATATTTGACATGTGAAGTAAATTTCGGTGTTTTGAGGTACGACTCTGAGTGGTTGTGAGTCAACTCTGAGTTGTTATGAGTCGACTCTGAGTTGTTGGGAGTCGACTCTGAGTTGTTGTGAGTCGACTCTGAGTTGTTGTGAGTCGACTCTGAGTTGCTGTGAGTGGACTCTGAGTGACTCGGAGTTGGGTCTGAAAACACGGAATTAGTATGATAACCTTATTATTTGGCATGTAACTTTGTTTCGGTGTTTTGAGGTATGACTCTGAGTGGCTGTGAGTCGACCCTGAGTTGTTGTGAGTCGACTCTGAATTGTTGTGAGTCGACTCTGTGTTGTTGGGGGTCGACTCTGAGTTGTAATGAGTCGACTCTGAGTGACTCGGAGTTGGGGCAGAAAACACGGAATTAGTACGATAACCTTATTCTTTAACATGTAACTATGTTTCGGTCTTTTGAGGTACGACTCTGAGTTGTTGTGAGTTGGGTCTGAAAGCATGGATTTAGCTTCTTTGTTCTTTTATGTCATGTGAGCTACATAATAAACGATTAAACCAATTCTGAACGACATTTTTATTGAACCAAACACTGTAACACACCCAAATGAGCATAACACAGCACAAACAAAAATGAAACATTCTGAGCCACGCCCCATATGATTACGCAGATGCAGCATGTCTCTGACACAGAAAAAAACGAGATGAGCCACGCACCATGTGCCAAGGCAGATGCTGCATGATTCATCAACACAATGATCAAAATTTGTAACCAAAAGGAACACACTGACCAGTAGGTAACACACGAGCTTTGTCATAAACAACAGAAAATTTCTTAGACTGCGTCTTAGTTACAATGCTACGATCAGATTCACGCACAATTTTAGGAGCAACAACATTAATATCACCACAATCACCACATTCCAAATATTTCAAAACCGTGTCCTTCAAAGTGATAAAGTTCAACTGTTCACTTGCTGAATGATTCAAGGTCTGTCCCCTGATCTTGATCTTGGTGTTTCCGTCATCCGTCTGGTACGCGTACGCTTTTGGTCCAGCCGTCACAAACTCCGTGATGGTGTGGCCGTCCAGTTCATCCGTCATCATGCCCAGATAGTCTCCAATTGGTGGCTGGTAAACGTCTCCAGGTCTTGTGACGTACACGACAGAATCAGTGTCAAAGTAGAGCGCGCGATCACCGAGCTGTTCCAAGTACGTATAGAGCTTGAGTCGCGCCTGAGCCGTTACCCAGGCAGCGATGGTGGTGTTTGAATTCTCCAATTCTTCCACGAATGCTTCCAACGCCCGGTAGGTGACCATGAGCATGCCGTCATTGACGATGGTGAACCCTTGCATCTGGAGTGTGTCATCATAGGCCAACTTTAGGAACCGCTGTGGGTCCTTCACGTACTCCATCTTGGTCTGGTCCGACCGCTGCCCAAACTTGCCCCAAAAACTGTTGAGACAAAGCTTGGCAAGCATCCTGAGTCCCTCATTGCGCTCCACTTTGCTCTTCTCCAGCAGAATTCCCTCCTTCTCCTGATACTGTTTGATGTACGCGTTTTGGTCTTCTTCTGTCTTCACCCAGCTGGGCCATCCTGAGGCTTCCTGCTTGATCTTGAGGAAACAGTTGATGTAATCAGTGAACAGCCCGCCGGTGCCTGTTGTTGAATCATGCTGCTCCCATTGGTCATAATGATATACTTCTGCGATTTCTTTGACGATGTAGCCGCGATCCATAGCAGCGTAGAGTTCACAGGTAGGCCAAGCGCCCCAGAATTCCCTCTCCTCAGGCTGATGGGGACAGTCTCCATTGTTATGGGCGGCAGCGCAGGAGCCGCACAGGTGAAACAGTAGCTTTCCGTCCTGACGCACGGGCAGAACAGGATGAAGTAGATTTTGAGGAGGTAGAACCAGACACTTTATCAGACCGTGATAGGGGCGTGTGGTGATGTCAGCGAAGTTTTCCGTCACAACCGTTGGATGTCCGGTGGGGAAGCGGCCATATTTACAAATATAAGGATAAAGGGAACAGACATCAATGTAGTGGATGGATTCTTCAGGTGCGGCCTTCCAGTGCATCCAACGACAATTGGTTCTTCCTCCAAAGAATGCTTCCCTTGGGTCCATTGGATCTTGCACTTTGACGGCTTTGATGAACGCTGATAGTTCCGGATCCTGCTTACATTCCTCACGGAACATGCATTCCCACATTGTTGTAACGGTGTATCCTTGGGCCTCCAATGCTGCAGCCCGATCTTCTGTGGCTTTTAGCGCATCTCCTGCTTTCTCTCCTGTGGGCAGGCGTGTGTGTGGATCTGGGAAACAGTCTGAACAACCATGATAGGCGCATCCATTGAACTCAAAGACCTGGCGGGGGTCTGAGCGAAGCTGGCCGTCTACTTTGTAGTTTCCGACCCGAACTTCACCACCGTTGATGGCGTGTTGAATTTGAAGATTTTGAGAATGTGACAGCCATTTGATCCACTTTATTGCTATGGCCGAATGTCTATCTTTGACTCTGTACCCTCCATGCGGCATCACTGCAATGCTGTTGGGACGTAGGAAGCTCTTCTTGAATACTGCCATGCAGGTGCTGGCGATGGTAGTTGCCGAGGTGAAGGGGTCCAGGTTGTGTTGACACATCATCAAGGCGCGGAATTTCATGCATGCTTGCCTCAAGATTCTCACGTCTGTCCTGCAGTAGCCGACCAGTTCTTCTTGAAAATTCCAGATCTTGCGTTTGGCGCTTTCTTCTTTGTGCCACTGAATCAGCTGTTCACGTGCGTTCTCCTTGAGTTGCTCAAGGCCGTAGTATTTCAGATCAGGTGGAGGCCCGCTGTAGTCCCAATTGGCCATCTTGTTGAATAGATGAGGGAACATACCCTTTGATCCAGGTATACCCATGGCTTTGGGCAGAGCAGCAAGGGGAAGAGGGAGAAAGTTGAGACTGTCCAAGAATGTTGTGTCTGTTGATGGAACGTGGATTTTGAAGAGCTCCAGGCCTTTGGGGATGACTTGGGGTTGAATGGCTTGCTGGTGTAGATATTTGAGGACAAACTGCCCATCAAATCCCTTTGAGTTGTGGGCGATGACGATGGCTCCTTTGTTGGCGGGAGAGAGCACCCAGTTGCAGAACTGTTCCACGGCGTCTGTTCCTTTGAAGAGATGATCCCTGGTCTCACAATTTCCACAGGGCTGGTCTGATTCATAGCAGGCGTCACATACTTTCTCAGCGCAAATGCAGTTCACCTCATGTAGAAAGATGGGACCGTTGACTGTGTGTCCAACCAACTTATCCTGCATGGTCTCCAGATCATAGAAGATGAAGCAGGACGCTTTTTTGGTGTTGCTGTTGAGCGGTTGAAGGTAGCACTGATGAGATGTGGAGTCCACGTATTGTTTGCAGAACCGACATTTGACTAGCCCACACTGATGAGCGCCACGACGCTCGTGTACATCTTGAGAACACTCCTTGCAGTGCCACACTTGTTGGCAAGTGGAGGACATTTTCCGTTTGTTCCTGCCAGGGATGTTGGTGCTCTTTTCCAGAAGATGGTTTTCATAACATATGTTACTGACGAAGCGACGGTTGCAATTATTGCAGTAGACTTCCTTGTCAGGAACGCAGGGTGGCTGGTTGAAACATTTGGTGCACCGTTGCCCGCAGTTGATGTGGGTGCGCTTTTGTTTGTATGCTTTGTTGCACTTGTAGCAGAAGTACGCATTATCAAAGAACGAGGGGAGGGAAGTGATGGGCTCAAAGTGTCCTTTATCCAATAGAAGATTGATGTCCGGGCCGGTTCCTTCTTCATAGATGATGGACAACATGTGCTCACTGGAAATCACACGGATGCGGTAGGGGCCAAGAGCGGAGTGGAGGAGTTTCAATTCCGGAATACCACAGGGGCCCTGATGACCTTTGAGGCCTGCTTGTTCCATGAGCTCCAACGCCAATTTCTTTTGCTTGGTGCGCTGGTTGGTGTCCCCTTGGATGACATTTTTGTAGAGCTGAGGGTTTTCTTTCTTGTGAATGCGGCATTTTGCCGTGACAAGGGACCGTGCGAGGCAGAGATTGTCGCTGTTGGTGATGGTGATGAGTGCTCCTCCATGGCCGCGTTTTGAATTCAGCCATGCTTTTAGGTTGCCTCTTGGGATAGGTTTCTTCCGACCGCTGCCTTTTGGTGAATGGATAATGTTGACCGTCCAAACCATTCTGTCGTCCAGGGTGAAATTGATGTTGCTCTGGACGGCGCTTTCAATGCAGCGAATTATTACTTCTGGTTGGAGCTGTTCTCTGCGCCGGAATGGTATGAGAATTGGACGATCCAAGGCGGGATGGGTAATTTGAAGGCCAACTAGATCTCCAGGCTGGGCGTCACGATAGGCCTGATCAAGGGTCTTACTGATGGCCGAGACGGCGAATTGATGAACATCAGGCACAACACCCAAATGACGGAATGTCACGGTGAAAGCCCGGGCGGTTGCGTTGAAACGACGGACGCGTTGTTCTATTTCAGGTCCAAACTCAATAATTGGTTCCATTTTTTGAAAGTTCACGAGGTTGCAATTTTGCAAGAATGACGAAGTGAAGAAAAGCGCTCCTATTTATACTGTTTTGGATGGTATGCGCCCGATGCTGAACCTAAAACAAACCTAGGCCTGAAAAAAGAGGGCTCCACCTCCCGTGACTCAAAAGTGCAATAAGTGAGAGGTGAGAGCCACCACGTCATAAACAAACTCGGTGTCGAAACACCAGAGCTTATTTGTTCGGCGGTCCAAAAATAGGGAGTCCGGTTGATGGCCTCCAATAGGTAACTCTTTACCTTGTGCAGGTGGGGGAAAAACCACCAATTCTATATATAATATCGGTGAAACATCAGTTGTTTACGATCTGACAAAACATTTCGAAAACTCTGACGTCAGAGAATACGGCGCTCCTATTTATACCGTTTTGGATTGCATGCCACCGATGCTGAACCTGAAACAAACCTAGGCCTGAAAAAAAAGGACTCCACCCCCCGTGACTCAAAAGTGCAATAAGTGAGAGGTGAGAGCCACCACGTCGCAAACAAACACGGTGTCGAAACACCAGAGCTTATTTGTTCGGCGGTCCAAAAATAGGGAGTCCGGTTGATGGCCTCCAATAGGTAACTCTTTACCTTGTACAGGTGGGGAAAAACCACCAATTCTACGTATATATTATCGGTGAAACATCAGTTGTTTCTGATCTGAAGAACAATTGACTGTTAGCTGATGTTTCAAGCAGACATGACTAGGCCTACTGCTTCTTAGCTCTTCTGCTTCATAGCTCCAGCCATAGGAGGTGATCCAAAAAATATCGGTTGCAACCAGTTTTTGATGGGGCAGTGTGATACGGTAACCCCACCGGAAAATGCGGCATAGTGGTGTGTGACAACCCACACACTCTGTGGTGCCGGTGGAACATCGAGTTTCCTGCCATCGCTGCACACAAACACGCACGCAACAATCCTATATATAGTTTTAGCAAAACATCACCCAGCCTGCCGTCTGAGCGTCTATGCTTACGCACATGAGTACGACTCACGAAACATTTCACTCTCGTACACAGAGTTGCTCGGTCCGATTGAGCTAAAATTTTCAGAGTTGACGGGTAAGAGGTTGGGGTTTCTTGTGTTAAAAAATCACGCAGAATAATTGACGCATCAAAAGTGACGCATGAAAAATAACGCATGAACAGAGAAAATCAGGGTTTCAAGGGCGAGGCTTGCATTTAAACATCACAATAGGTTGCCGGAGTGCTATAAGTACCGTAACCCACCTACCGTAACCCTTGAAACATCAGCATTCCTGCAACACACCATAGGTCTGAACATCACACTACAGTCTGATTCAAAAAAAATCTTGTTCAGTTCTTGAAGTACAATAGGTTTGAAACATCAGGTAGCCGGGAAATTCCCACCGTCTAAACATCACCCCTAGAATGTTCTGGAAGACGCCTGGAATGTTCTAGAATGTTCTGGAAGAAAAAACGGGACAGGTCCCCGCCCTATACTTCTTTTTTATACCGGGGGAAAATGGGGGAAAAAGTGGCAGGGAAGGGGGGGGCTGCTCTCGGCGCGCCGGCGCGCCGGGCTTCTCTCTCCCTTTCCCTTTCTCTTTTTTCTTTTTTTTTTGGGGGGCGCGCCGCGCCCGCCCCCCCCCCCCCCCCCCCCCCCCCCCCCCCCCCCCCCCCCCCCCCCCCCCCCCCCCCCCCCCCCCCCCCCCCCCCCCCCCCCCCCCCCCCCCCCCCCCCCCCCCCCGCGACCTCTGCATGGACGCCATTTAGGGGGGCCGTATTTGGGGGTGATTCACTGACCCCATTTAGGAGGGGGTGTGGCCCGGCCCTTGCCGGTCTGAACCAAAGGCCCAAAAAAATCGCGGCCCGGCTCGGCCTCTCGAAAATACAAGTTCGAGAGGTTGGCTTGCTTTGCTTGGGTTTTTTTTGATATTGGGAGAGCGGGCGGGTCTGGCCGGGCAGGGCTGTATTTGGTGGGGGGTGATTCACTGACCCCATTTATGAGGGGGCCCGGCCTGACCCGGCGCGGCCGGCCCGATTGGGACCTCATTTAGGGGGGGGGCTTTATTTGGGGGGGTGATTCACTGACACCATTTAGGATGGGGGGGGGGCGGCTGGGTCCGGCCCAATCCTCAAAATCTCCGGCCCGGCCCGAACTAAGGGCCCGAATTCGCGGCTTGGATGGAAGAATACAGGTTGGAGTGGTCGGTTTGCTTTGTTTTGTTCGGTTTTTTTTTGATATTGTGATAGGGGCCGGGTCGGGCTGTATTTGGGGGGCTTTTTTTGAGGGGGGGCTTTTTTGTGAGGGGGGGCTTTTTTTTGGGGGGGGGTGATTCACTGACGCCATTTATGAGGGGCCCCAGGTTGCCCCGGCGCGGCCGGCCCGATTGCGACCTCATTTAGGGGGGGTTTATTTGGGGGGGGGGGTGATTCACTGACCCCATTTAGTTTAGGATGGGGCCGGCTCGGTCCGGCCCGATCCTCAAAATCTCCCCCCAGTGAATCACGCTCCTCACTCCAAATACCGTAAAACCTAAAATGCAAGGGGGGTTGTGTTTTTTCACTGACCCCTTTTAGGGGGGTGTATTTTTTGGGGGGGCTCTATTTTTTGGGGGCTGTATTTTTTCGCTGCCCAAAATCTCAAAAAAATGTTCCAAAAAATACCCCTAAAATGGAGTTTTGTCAGGGTGTTACTGGTCATTATTGAGTGTTTTTAGGTGCAGATCTTCCATAAACGGCTTTACGTCATCATATACTCATCCACAAACGTTGTACATAAGGTGTCTTATGCAAGAACTTGACTTTACGACCCCCAAGCGGGGAATTCCAAGTTGGGGTGGGGGCTGTATTTTTGGGGGGCTCTATTTTTTCACTGACCCCCTTTATTTAGGGGGGGCTGTATTTTTGGGGGGCTCTATTTTAGGGAATACGGTAAATTCCCCCCACAAATATAGCCCTGGCCGGCCCGTCCCGGCTCCTAAATTGGGTCGTTGAATAACCTCCCAAATACAGCGCCTAACCCCCCTCCGCCCTAAATGCAGTCCGTGCAGTGGTCACAATTGGGCCGGCCGCGATTTCGGGCTTTTGGTTCGGGCCGGGCCGGAGATTTGTTTTGGTGGGCTCTCACTGACCCCATTTAGGGGGGGGGGCAGGGCGGCCGGTTCTGCCCGGCCCGAACCTGCAAATATAACTATCAATCTATCTATTTAGCTCGCAATCAATCTATCAATTAGATTAGATTCATCTATCAGCGCGATCTATAATAATTGGCATGCCAAGACGGGGCAGATCGTTCAGCGGTGGAAAAAAAGCGCGCGCCAATGGCAGGCATGACGTAGACGAGCTGAAGGTGGTTATTTTTTGGCTAAATTTTTTAAACACTTTTGTTTTAGATGTTTTTGTTAATGATTCCAGGCGCGTCGACAAAAGAAGCCTGGCTGCCGCAAACGCGCGGCAAATTCTTCAGGCAGTGAAAAGTCGTCTGAGGAGGATATGGCTGGAGATGGGCTTGGCGCTGTTGGTTTCGGCTTCGGGGATTTTATTTTATCTTTTAGTTTTGACTGATTCGCGATTTTAGTTATTCGTTTTTGGTGGATGAAGTACAGACAGATTTGAGGATGGCAACAAATTTTTCCTTTGCAGCCGCCTGGCAGTCATGCTCATCGAAAGAAATTGGACGAACAAAAGGAAAACAAGGCTCCATTTCATCGTGACGATTTGTCGTCGTCGTCGTCGTCGTCACCGCCGTCGTCATCGTGGAGAACAGAAGTTTGTTTGTTTTTTGTTCTCGTTTTTTTGGCTTGTCGTTCGGAAAACGTTTCGCTGCCGGCAGTGTAGTGGCAGGCAGATGGTTGCAAGGTACCCTTGGGGGGGTGGATCCAGATGGTTGCAAGGTACCCCCAACCCAGCCTCCAGAAGGTTGCAAGGTACCCCTGGGGTCCGAATAAACGGGGTTTTTTGCATGCTGTTTTCTGCAAAATTGGCCGAAAAATGGTACTTTTTTGCATTTTGGCCGAAAATTTGCCCAAAATAGCTATTATATGGAGGTTTGCGCGCGGAGCGCGCGATTTTTTGGGGTTTTGAGGTCGAAAAACACTCATTTTTGCCTATAAAAACCATAAATTTATGGTTGCAAGGTACCCTCCGGGGTGGTTGCAAGGTACCTACCCTTCCCCCCTCCATCCCCCCGGCCACTCCTTAGGGGGGAATCCCCCCACCCCCCCATCCCCCCGGCCACTGGCTGCCGGCTGCTATACATCTGGCAACAGCAGCATCCTCAGTCAAGTATAGTGACTGGCAGCGAAATGTTTTGCTGCAGCAGCATCCTCATCAATATATATTTTCCCGTGCCACTGGCTGCCGGCTGCTATACATACTGTTTATGCAACAGCACGATTCTCAGTCAAGTATAGTGACTGGCAGCGAAATGTTTTGCTGCAGCAGCATCCTCAGTCAAGTATAGTGACTGGCAGCGAAATGTTTTGCTGCAGCAGCATCCTCAGTCAAGTATAGTGACTGGCAGCGAAATGTTTTGCTGCAGCAGCATCCTCAGTCAAGCAGAGGTCGCAATCGGGCCGGGTTTGGCCGGCCCGGCCCGGCCCGAGCTCCCAAATCTCCGGCCCGGCCCGGCCCGACCCGTACCCCCAAATCTGCGGCCCGGCCCGGCCCGAACACCCAAATCTCCGGCCCGGCCCGGCCCGACTTTTTTGGCTCAGGTTTTAACCCAATTTTTGTCATAATTTTTGCGATTTTTGAATCTATTTTTTTGGCTGAAAATTCATTGTTTTCCATGAAAAAGTCGCCAGATAGACAATACCAATGGTGTGGCTGGGGGTGGGGGTCCCCCCTTGGTACAGCAGGTAGGTAAGGTAGATGACGCGCCATCCTGGTACAGTAGGTAGGTCGCGGCCCCCCGGCTGGCACAGTAGGTTGCTATTTTTTGGCTCAAAATGGTATAAAATCGATATTTTTTACTCCAAATAATCGAAAAATCGCGCGCTGCGCGCGAAATGAGGGTTTTAGAGTGCATTTTCATCTAAAATTTTGTTCCCCCCAAGCTCGGCCGGTACAGTAGGTAGGTTGACTGCAGGCCTTTCTGGTGGTCAGTAGGTTGATTGCACGCCTGGGTAGCCGCACCACTGGACAATGCTGATCACTTACTTGCCAAATCCGTCAGAAATTTTAGTATTTTTGACAAAAAACCCTACTTTTTCAGTAAAATAAGTCACTTCAGAAGCTTCGGGCCGGGGTGCCATCATCGTTTTCCAAGTTGCTCATTGCGTTCACCACCAAATTGGTTTCCAATCCAATTAGACTCCTTGAGTCAATTTTGTTACGAATTGTGGTGTACTTGGATCGATCGAATTTCGCCTTCCGCTTGCCAGTTCGCCTGTTGACACGATGCTTGCGTGAAGTTGGTCTTTCTGGATAAAAAAATTAGTACATTACCGCAAAACCACTGGGGATACTACAGCAACAAAACCTCAACAAAACTCTTTGCTGCGGGCTACTACACTTGACTCAAGATACTGCAGCAACAAAACATTTCGCTGCCAGTCACTATACTTGACTGAGAATCGTGCTGCAGCAAAACATTTCGCTGCCAGTCACTATACTTGACTGAGGATGGTGCTGCAGCAAAACATTTCGCTGCCAGTCACTATACTTGACTGAGGATGCTGCTGCAGCAAAACATTTCGCTGCCAGTCACTATACTTGACTGAGAATCGTGCTGCAGCAAAACATTTCGCTGCCAGTCACTATACTTGACTGAGGATGGTGCTGCAGCAAAACATTTCGCTGCCAGTCACTATACTTGACTGAGGATGGTGCTGCAGCAAAACATTTCGCTGCCAGTCACTATACTTGACTGAGAATGGTGCTGCAGCAAAACATTTCGCTGCCAGTCACTATACTTGACTGAGAATCGTGCTGCAGCAAAACATTTCGCTGCCAGTCACTATACTTGACTGAGGATGGTGCTGCAGCAAAACATTTCGCTGCCAGTCACTATACTTGACTGAGAATGGTGCTGCAGCAAAACATTTCGCTGCCAGTCACTATACTTGACTGAGGATGGTGCTGCAGCAAAACATTTCGCTGCCAGTCACTATACTTGACTGAGGATGGTGCTGCAGCAAAACATTTCGCTGCCAGTCACTATACTTGACTGAGAATGGTGCTGCAGCAAAACATTTCGCTGCCAGTCACTATACTTGACTAAGGGTGCTGCTGCAGCAAAACATTTCGCTCCAGTCACTATATTTGACTGAGGATGTTGCTGCAGCAAAACATTTCGCTGCCAGTCACTATACTTGACTGAGAATGGTGCTGCAGCAAAACATTTCGCTGCCAGTCACTATACTTGACTGAGGATGGTGCTGCAGCAATACATTTCGCTGCCAGGCTCTATACTTGACTGTTGCAGCAAAAATTTCGCTGATTCTGCAGCAAAACATTTCCTGCCAGTCACTATACTTATGTGATGTGCTGCAGCAAAACATTTCGCTGGTCCTTCAGTCACTATACTTGACTGAGAATGGTGCTGCAGCAAAACATTTCGCTCAGTCACTATACTTGACTGAGGACGGTGCTGCAGCAAAACATTTCGCTGCAGTCACTATACTTGACTGAGGATGTGCTGCAGCAAAACATTCGCTCCAGTCAATACTTGACGAGATGGTGCTGCAGCAAACATTTCCTGCAGTCACTATACTTGACTGAGGATGTGCTGCAGCAACATTTCGCTCCAGTCACTATACTGACTGAGATGTGCTGCAGCAAAACGTTCCTCCAGTCACTATACTTGACTAGGATTGCTCAGCAAACATTTCGCTCCATCACATACTGACGAGGATGTGCTGCAGCAAACATTTCCTCAGTCACTATACTTGACTGAGGCACGAAATGTTTTGCTGCAGAAGCATTCGCTCAGTCAGTATATTGACTGCAGGAATGTTGCTGCAGCAGCATTTCCTCAGTCATATATATGACTGGCAGCAAAATGTTTTGCTGCTCTGCAGCAAACTTCCTCAGTCAGTATAGTGACTGAGGATGTGCTGCAGCAAAACATTTCCTGCAGTCACTCTACTTGACTGAGGATGGTGCTGCAGCAAAACATTTCGCTGCAGTCACTATACTTGACTGAGGATTGTGCTGCAGCAAAAATTTCGCTCAGTCAGTATCCTGAGATTGCATGCTGCAGCAGCATTCCTCAGTCAGTATATTGACTGAGGATGCTGCTGCAGCAACATCTCAGTCACTATACGTGACTGTCTGCAGCAAAACAGCTGCTTTGACTGATGCTGCTGCAGCAAAACATTTCGCTGCCAGTCACTATACTTGACTGAGAATGGTGCTGCAGCAAAACATTTCGCTGCCAGTCACTATATTTGACTAAGGATGGTGCTGCAGCAAAACATTTCGCTGCCAGTCACTATACTTGACTGAGGATGGTGCTGCAGCAAAACATTTCGCTGCCAGTCACTATACTTGACTGAGAATGCTGCTGCAGCAAAACATTTCGCTGCCAGTCACTATACTTGACTGAGGATGGTGCTGCAGCAAAACATTTCGCTGCCAGTCACTATACTTGACTGAGGATGGTGCTGCAGCAAAACATTTCGCTGCCAGTCACTATACTTGACTGAGAATGCTGCTGCAGCAAAACATTTCGCTGCCAGTCACTATACTTGACTGAGGATGCTGCTGCAGCAAAACATTTCGCTGCCAGTCACTATACTTGACTGAGGATGCTGCTGCAGCAAAACATTTCGCTGCCAGTCACTATACTTGACTGAGGATGCTGCTGCAGCAAAACATTTCGCTGCCAGTCACTATACTTGACTGAGGATGCTGCTGCAGCAAAACATTTCGCTGCCAGTCACTATACTTGACTGAGGATGCTGCTGCAGCAAAACATTTCGCTGCCAGTTACTATACTTGAATGGGGATATTACAGCAGCATTATAGCAGCAAAACATACTTTCTGTGCCAGGTACTATACTTGACTGGGATATTACAGCAGCATTACAGCAGCAAAACATACTTTCTGTGCCAGGTACTATACTTGACTGGGGATATTACAGCAGCATTACAGCAGCAAAACATACTTTCTGTGCCGGGTACTATATGACCATTCGATTCCGTGGTCGACTATACTACCATTCGATGAAGTGACCTTAGAAGGGCGCCCGAAGATGATGCAACGCATCGCCTGAGTGCGCCGACAACACTCAGATGCAGTTACCTCCACAGCTGCGAAACGGTTCGCTGCCGGCTACTACATTTGATGCTCGAGCAGCAAAGCGTTTCGCTGCCGGCCCTATATTTGCCTGAAGATACCATAGCAGCAAAACGGTTCGCTGCCGGTTGCTATATTTGACTGGGAAAGTTGCAGGAGCAAAATGCATTGCTGCCGTCTACTATATTTGACTCAGGATGCTGCAGCAGCAAAACGTTTCGCTGCTGGTAACTACATTTGACTGGGGCTTTTGCAAGCAGCAAAACGGTTTGCTGCCGGTTACTATATTTGACTGGGAATGTTGCAGAAGCAAAACGGTTCGTTGCCGGCTACTACAGGAGCAGGGCTCTTGGCTGTTGGCTAGTTTTATAGACGTGAAGCGAAGCGTGACATAGACGTTATATCGTGTGTGTTTTGCCATAAATTTTTTTATCACTGAGGCTTTTACCACAAATTGGTCACTAGCAGAATTGATTATTTCATTCGTTTTTTTAATCAAGCCTGCAAATTAGACGACCGCAAATATTGGGCAAAATTCAGCAAAATTAAGAAGTAATTTCAGCGATCACAGTGAAATATAGTAGTCGGCCTACTTTGATCTGTGGGCCTTGGATCGATTTGGGCATTCGATGACGTGACCTAAGAAGGGCGCTCGAACGCGATGCAACGTATCGTCTGACCGCGCCGACAACACACAGGTGCAATTACCTAGGTATATCATGTGCAACTGTAGTGACAGCAGTTTGGGCATTCGATGATGTGACCTAAGAAGGGCGCCCGAAGGCGATGCAACGCATCGCCTGAGTGCGCCGACAACACTCAGATGCAGTTACCTCCATAGCAGCAAGACGGTTCGCTGCCGTCTACTACATTTGATGCTGGAGCAGCAAAGCGTTTCGCTGCCGGCCCTATATTTGGCTGGAGATACCAAACCAGCAAAACGGTTCGCTGCCGGTTACTATATTTGACTGCGAAAGTTGCAGGAGCAAAACGCTTTGCTGCCGGCTACTATATTTGACTCAGGATGCTGCTGCAGCAAAACGTTTCGCTGCTGGTAACTTCATTTGACTGGGGCTTTTGCAAGCAGCAAAACGGTTTGCTGCCGGTTACTATATTTGACTGGGAATGTTGCAGAAGCAAAACGGTTCGTTGCCGGCTACTACAGGAGCAGGGCTCTTGGCTGTTGGCTAGTTTTATAGACGTGAAGCGAAGCGTGACATAGACGTTATATCGTGTGTGTTTTGCCATAAATTTTTTTATCACTGAGGCTTTTACCACAAATTGGTCACTAGCAGAATTGATTATTTCATTCGTTTTTTTAATCAAGCCTGCAAATTAGACGACCGCAAATATTGGGCAAAATTCAGCAAAATTAAGAAGTAATTTCAGCGATCACAGTGAAATATAGTAGTCGGCCTACTTTAATCTGTAGGCTTGGATCGATTTGGGCATTCGATGACGTGACCCAAGAAGGGCGCTCGAACGCGATGCAACGTATCGTCTGACCTAGTCGGCCTATGCCGTTAAAAGGGTAAAAACTAGGATCAAAGTGCCAAGGCAGTGTCGTACTTTGGGATGGCCTTCAAGTTTCGATGCTATAATGGGAGAAAACAAGCATTTACCTCTTTCTCTGATGCTACAAATGGGCAAAACAAGGCTGGACGGACGTCCAGCAGTGCTGTCAAAGTACTGGGCGCCCCGGCGCGGCGGGCTAGCCAACACATACCTGAAACCATTGCAGAAACCACTGTATGAAACTGAAAAAATCTGAGTCCAAGGGAAGCCAAATGGTGTCTCAGTCCAAATGAAACGACACTAGGTGTGACCCTATCGAGGCTGAGCTGAGTCTGGTGGAAATAAAATTGCGTTTGCGTCGAAGGCGAAACAACATTTAGCTTGAACGAGTCGAAATTGAGTTTGCCTGTGTTTAAACAAAGTGAAACTCAGTCCAGAAACAAACGAACCTGAGTCTGCCAAAATGGGACAGAGGGACAAAACTGCGCATGAGTCCATACTGAGGTTGAACTTGAGCCCGAAGAAAACAAACCCAGTCCAACAAACACGAAATTTTCGTTTGGACACCAGATTCAGTTTTTTTTGAAACTGAGCCAGGGTCAAAACTAAACGTAACTGAGTCGAAATAGAACACATTGGGTCCATATGAAACGAAACCGTTGTGTTCGAGTCCGTACGAAACGAAACTGAGTTTGATTCCAAGCAACGGACACATTAAGCGAACAATCAGTTTCATAAGATGGTTTCTGCAATGGTTTCAGGTATGTGTTGGCTAGCCCGCCGCGCCGGGGCGCCCAGTACTTTGACAGCACTGCTGGACGTCCGTCCAGCCTTGTTTTGCCCATTTGTAGCATCAGAGAAAGAGGTAAATGCTTGTTTTCTCCCATTATAGCATCGAAACTTGAAGGCCATCCCAAAGTACGACACTGCCTTGGCACTTTGATCCTAGTTCACATAACATTATTCACTAAGTACGTTATGTACCGTCAGCGGGTGGTCCACGATGAGGCAGTCCTTCGTTGGTCAGCCATTTTCGACATTCCCTCATGCCGCTGACCTGTGCACCCGCACCGATTCGGTCGTAACGAGGCATGGTCGTTATGCGCGAAGATTTATTTCTGATTAGTTATTGTGTCTTCTCTTTTTTGCTGTTATTCATAACGTTGCAGTTTAGCTTTGTGGGCACGTATTGCGTTGCATTCATCTGGAAATGGGAGTTAGACACACTCTGACATGTACATGTACATACATATGTACATACATACATACAGTATAGTCTGACGATGCACACGGGCGAAATAAAAACGGGTAAAATAATGCCTCAAACAAAGGGATTTGACAATTTCGTTCCAGTGACAGATCATGTGGACTATTTTGGGATCGCTTAGCACGAAGTCGACCTATGTGACTTGTACATTAGCTATAAGCTTAGCATAAAAAAACAAGCTCCAGACAGTATTCGCATTGGCTTAAAACATTTTTCCTCAAGAGAAGCTTGATGTTAGTCACCGTTATAAGCCAAACAAGAGTCATGCAAATCCCTGACCCATACAGTATACCTGCTTGTACTGTACATATGTATGTAATAACAACGTGCAGCTTATAATGTACATATACGTAGTGCAATAATCACCGAAGCATGCTGCCTGACACGACGTGCTCATAATTTAGAATGTGCGTCTTTATTACCTGATCAGCATTATTTTTCTATTTTGAGTGGGTGACGGGCGAATAACAACAGTTGCAGGTGCGCACGGTACAGGATACAATTACGTACACGTTGACCTGCACACGTCTTTGTTTGAGTGTTGACACCCACGCGCTGGGTGCTGCTGACATTAAGTTATTCAAAAAGATTTCACTCTCATTTGGAAAGTGGGATCTGAGTGGACAAAGTTTCTATTGACCTGCAGCCGTAACTAACACTCATGCCGAAGATGTATCGCTCTCTATTGTCTCAGTCAGAGCCTCTGCACAAACATAGAACTGTCAAAACTGAAGCAATCTGCTGGCCAAAGTTAGCAAACTGACGATAAAAATGACCAACGATATGAAAAACGAGCTTGCCAACTGAAAGTTATGCAGCACTATACGCGAACGCATGTGCCAGATAGGTGCTGTACGAGAAAAACAAATTGGGATGGGAAAAATTTGAAACCGATCAGGCCTGACACGAGGAAACAACAGCTACAAACAGCATAGCACTATGGCGTCCGTATCAAGCGTACCGGGGTGTACTGTATTTACATGTACAGTAAAGATAACGGTGTGACAACATAAAGTCGTATATCCGCACAGATTTTCAATTGGCAGAAAAATTTGCGAGCGGCGCGGAGCGACGCGAAAGGCTAAATTTGATTGCGGCTGGCTGGTTCAGTGGCGGCGGACAAATTGGTCAAGAGGAGGATTTGGCCAGATTTTGCGCTTGTATTTGTGCACGTACGCACAAGCACATTCATGCAATACTAAATATCGAGAATTTGATACCACACGGCCAAGGGTGGAAATTTGAGCTTTCTGGTCGGCTGCTGCTTTTGACTCGATGTCGCTCCAAAACTGATTGTGTGCGATATGCGGGTGACAGAAAAAGTGAAAAGCGAGCAAAATTTTGACAGCTCGCTTCGATCACGAGTTCAAACCAGAACATCCAACATTTGAATGATCGTGATTGAAAGAAATTTTTTTCCACCGGCTTTTTCACCAGGAGCTGGTACACACGATCAACATCGATCACCTGGTGCCACTGCCACATTCGCCAAGGGAAAAATTTTCGGAGAATCAATCGATATCGGCCGAATGGGTTGGAAACCGGTGACTGGAGATAATCTGTGAGGCTGATCGCGAATATGAAACAATTTTTGGGATCGCACCAGTATTCGATTCCGATATGGACCCGCTTCAGTTTGATGAACCCTGACTGAATCAAGCCCGCATCGGAACCGCCCTCGGCGCGATTACCCCAAATCACCAATTTTCAGTCAATTTGGCCGATATCATTTGATCCTCCAAAAATTTCCGCTTGACGCAACCGGAATACCAACACCATCAAGCCGAACATTCTTCTATGATGTCTGAACGCTTTTCGACACAGAGAGAATTTCATCCGCCAACCCAATCGCGTTGTGGCACTCAAGGAACGTGTGATATGAATGCCGAATTGATTATTTGAGACATGCATCCGGATTCCAGGCAACAAAATACACATTATGGTATGGATGGGGTAGTATGGTGCTCCCCTCAACCTTTACTTTAGTGTCGGTTTGATCTCACTATCGCTTGATCGGATCAGATCATCATGAGTCACACTTTTGAGTACGTATACGTACACTAGAAAAAATAGAGGGGGCTAGTAAGTCGGAGTTCCGATACTTCCATTAGTAATTTGAGTCGCTTTCAAGCAGTTGGAGAGCATATGTATTTGTATATACTATTTATGTATATGTTTATCAGTCTGGCGGACAGTTTATGACATGGAAGTGGATATAATATACAACCACCAAAAAAAAACCAATTAAAAAAAAAAAACAGAAAATAAAAAAAAAAAAAAAAACAAAACAAAAAAAAAACACAACAAAAAAAAAATACATATACCGTACTAAGTAGCTTGTTGTACAACAACAGCGCACTGCGTTTGTGTCGGTGAGCACCTACAGTATGTGGGACCAGCCTTGTATGACATCACAGTTTACGTGAAGGGCGGGCACGGAACGGAAGTGCAGGTAGTATTTCTTGCCGTCACGGGGGCGTCAATCTACAAACCAAAAAATGTTGTCCTATGATTGCGACTTTGAATTACTGTACTAACGCACAGCTGTTTAGGGCGCCACGACGCCATGAACCAATAAGCCCACTGAACGTTGGAAAGACCAGGCATGCATCTAGGGGTATTCGTGCATGATAAAAAAGTGGGGGAGGATAAGTTGTGTTTATGACAACTCTGCATTTTTGCCCACGCGGTCGAGTCACACGAGTACATAGTACTAAACGAGGGCTGTTGCGTATACATATACGTAGGTAGGAACCTATGATGTAGACTTTGTGTCCTTCAGTAAAACCTTACAAAAATTTTGCAACGTATAACAACGGCGTATGCATCGTACGTAACCTTTAAAATTATATAAAACGAGCGCAAAGATCGGAGTTTTTGTCAGAATTGTGCAGCCAAACAGCCATCCGTGGCTGTGGGAGGGCGCGCGGTGCTATGGATTCGAGTAAAACAATGCGGTGAACCAATGTTACACATCCAAAATGAGTTCTCCAAGCTCCCCAAATAAACCGTCGCCGCTCAACCGCTGCAACAAGGTAATGTATACTCGCTCATTGGAGGTATGAATCCAGATGACATCATAGGGACGGAATGCACTCACGAAAATACTGGAATCACCAGCTGGATCGCAAAGGAAACCAAAACTTCGCCCTCGTTATAAATTCGTCGCTGTTGGTATACAATTGCTGTGAACTGATTGACAAGACGACACTAGCTTTGTCTTTAGCTTCAGTCTTGCAGCCTCATATCCACTAGTTAATACGGCCTTGTGAACTAAAATCTAAAAACCAAGGCAAAAAAGAGCGCACAGTTTATGCCAGTGGCAGTCAGTCAGTTGGTAATCCTATGTCAACCACCCAATGCACACGCGCTGCGTGGCCGTATCCAATAGTCCAATTTGCAACTTGCACGCGCGCCCGTTCGGTCGGAAAAAAGTTGACGCGCGCCGACTGCAAGCGCCTCAAAAAGGATAATACAGCCGGTGCAACTGCAAGGAAACAACAGCACAAGACGCTGCTGATGTGCTTCATCAGGATAGGCTTAGGCTTCGGCCTGAATACGGTAACAGATAACAGGTAATAAGGTAACTGGAAACCTACAGCCGTACAAGCATAAATTTACATGTCGACTCAGGCAACTATGTATGTGTATGTTTCCGGATAGCCACTTTTCTTTCGCTATTTTGTCCTGCCGCAGATAAGTAGAGCTGTCTACATACTGTGTACTGGAGGCGGACTATAACTTCCTTTTTTCAGGTCCGATCCAAAGTAATGCAGGAAAACGAGCGTTCTTTGTTTACGGTGTGGTACGGCCGATTAGCCGTCTTTGGCACAGAGGTGCGATGGCCTTAGAATTTATGACTTTCTAACGACGCTGGGTAACTGTGAAGCACATTGAGACTTTAGAAAAATGTTCTGTGACGCACAGGTCCTTTAATCATGTACGCACACGAGACACAGTCATGCTCTTTTCTAAATATTCGCTATTATAGCTTATGGTAGCGCTGCATACTTGAGAATGAGGCGCTTTAGTGAGGCAGAATGGCACATGGCGGACAAGCAAGACATATACAAAAGTCAGAATAGAATGTTCCGGCAGCAGCGCACGCGACCACGCTGACAACAACAACAACCTAGAACAGTGGGTATGGTATGGTGCTCTGGCATTCGGGTTGAGAGGGGCCGGGGCTCGACCACGCACTTTATTTGGTTTGCAAACATTTGGGCATTTTTAGCTTGCTCAGAATTTTACGTTCAACTGCAGTAAAATTTGCTCCCACAGATGTAGCTCCATAAACAAATTTTACTCTTGTGCAATTCACCATGCTATTATCAAGAAAAATCATGGATTAATATCGCATGACTGGAAATTACGTGGCACCGATACGAATGCCAGCCAAGCGCATACCACTGAGTGGACCACGTTTGAGTTAGAGTATGTGCATCCAGTACAAGAATATATTGGTGTTGGAAATTGAATTACCGCGCATGACGACCACTCGCACTAGCGACGCATTTACGCACATGGTAAACAAACCGCCCACTTGGCTTGGCAGGGGCTGGATACCTATACCAAGGCTCCCTTTGTAGCGAGTGGTGTCACTGTTCTGCCGGAACCATACAAGGCACCGCTGATCAAATCGCTAATTTGTTTGGACACTGATGTTACTCCATTTGAAGGCGTGGCACTGCTAACGCTCGCGCCAACAATTGTCAACGCCCAGACTCAGGCTCAGGCCTACATTTAGACTCAGGCTGCTCGTCAGGTTTGTTCGCAGGAATTCGGATCTCAGCCTGAGCCCAAGCCTATAACTACATATACATAACTACTGCTGTCTGTCTGTCTTGTCTTTTACTTCGGGTATAACCACAGGTACATATGTGCACAACATCAATACAATAATTGAATACGGTTTGCACAGCCTAAAAGCAAAAAGTTGTCAGTATTGTAGTGATAGAATTAAAATCATTTTCCAGTGGTGCTGTTATTACGTACTGCTGAAGGCAAGCTTTGGTAGTACCCCAGGCGCATGCAGGCGCAACGGCATTGCCGCAGTTGGTCTGACAAATGGTGCCTATCGAATCAGGATAGAAAACCACCAGTTATGTACAAGCACTGTACAGCATGTGTTACCAGATGTGTATTTATAGCACTACAGTAGTGAGGTTACTAACAACAACGGAATATTCTATCCTATCGGTAGCACTCTTCAAAAATATATGGTTCGGATGTTTTCAACGCGGCAGAATTTGCATAAAATTAATCATAAGCAATGTGTAAGCCCGAAACAAAGTCGTGTTAGCTCTGTAGGTATGTTCGAACTGCTTGTGTGAGAAGCCTATCTGAGATTTCATTTCGTTGCCTTCGAAAGTCACGCAGCCTAAGCAGAACAACGAACCACACCTACACGCATATCAGCTATTTGTTTTTGTATCGAGCATTCCGGATCGCACCTAATCAACCGCAATGGGCTACAAAACAATAACAACAACAACAGCGCACGACGTACCGTTTGACAGCAATTTGCATACGTGTGCTGTGCATAATTGGATTGACCATCACGAGTCACCCCAGTCCCCCGCCTCCAACACATCTGGATAACGCACTGACTTGGTGCGGTAGGACGCGGACGTGGTCAATAAGTGGGAACAGTGAGTGTCAAACAATGTGGTGAGAACTTGCAACATCTGAAAATGTTCCCTATGACGTGAAATGCTGATAGCAGTTGCATCAACACCAGGGCACAACTACTGTGCCGAACGAACGAAATGCGATGACCAGTGCACGCGCGAATTTCTGTTTTTAAAAACTCATACTTCAGGACACAGAATTGATAGAAATTGAGAAGAAGATTTCACTCGTTGGAAGGAGACGAATGTATTTTGTGCGCTGCTCTGATGCAAAATTATGTCTTTTTTGAGCAGTCCACCATGTGCTTGTGTTGCGTGACGTGTTACATTATGTAATCTTGATTTGACTGGCGGATAAAATTTTCACGAAACGCAGTGTCGGTTTTTTAAATAAAATCAAAGAGTGAAAGCAGAAGCAGACTATGCAAAAATGACCACCATAATAGATTTATGTTCTTCAATGGTGCTCTAATCAACCAACAGAGGAGCATATGAAGCTCAGAACAGCACGCAAAGCGCCCCCAGAAAGAATTAGCCCGTTGAACGGCTTACATCGATGTGGGCCCGGGTACCGCGCACTTCCACAAGGGTGATGGCACATAGCAGGATTCTGAAGGCACAAAATTGGTCACATATGAAAGTAAACAAGCGCCACAAACTTCGCCGAACGCGTCAGATCTAGCAGGAAGCACAAAAACGGGCTCTCAGAACATGCGGCCGAACTTGTGTGCTGTTTCAGGGAGAGGCAAATCAGATCAGTCACGCCACACTCTGTTTTTGACATCAATGTTTACGCTTTAGAAAAACTAAAATTCACACGCACCGGCAGTTGTGTTGTGGTGTGGCTGGGTACGTACTTATACATACATAGGTACTTGCTGTATGTATCTAAACTTTTCCCTTTATATGTGCCAGTCACAAGTGCAACGGCAAAACCAGCTGCTGTCACATTGAATTTGAATTGTGCGACCAAGGACAAGGCCGGGACTGGGCTGGGATACATTATTGTACATACATACATCCTGCTGAAACGGCCGAAGCTGCACGCATATACAGTAGGTACATTACATATACATAGGTCGGTACGGTATAATTGGGTACTATGCAGGGTACCAGATGAAAACACAGCAATTACTGGCAACCTTTCCTGTCAAGACCACATTGTGTGGCCACATAGCAGGCGCATCAATGGCGTGATACCGTATACCTGTACCGTCCTGTGTACCCCGTCCGATCGGGCAGGTTCAACATATCGTGCGACGGTGCAGTCCCGGGGCACTGGTTCAGACCCGGCCATTCAGGCCCGGCCGATTCAGGCCCGGCTGCAGCCTAAGCCTACGCCTATAAATAGGTCAAATATGCTGGGCCTGAGTTGGCCGGGCCTGAAAAACTGAGCGCGACGTTCGACGACGCCTAAGATCATAGAAAACTCAGAAATACATGCACAGCAACCGAAGACTTTTGCCAAAAAGTTTCTGAACTCAGAAGCATGTACATACACCTGAGGTCGGGCTTGTGGACCTGGGTCGATGGAGCAGCATCAATGACACCGTTCTGCACTGTGTGTGCAGTGGTAGACAAAGCTGAACGTGCACCAACTTGGACAGTAATTGAATATGTACAACATACTCTTCTTGTCAGCTGTTGTTCACGCCAGGGCTATGCTTATGATTTATGATGTTGCTGATGCTGGCATGTCATTGGGTTTGCGTTGCGCCTTCTCGTTTTTGAAAATGAAATATGGATCACATTAGATGCATGGTTGTCCACCTCGTTTACCAACAATATACAGTACATGTGAAACATCAGTCAATTTTTAATCTTGCTTGACCAATGTGGCGCACTGCCTCATGTACTGTGTGGGTGGCAGATGGAAGATCGGGCCAAAATAACGAATCTCTTGATTTTTCTAAATTGTGGGGTTAAACTGAAGCTATCCAAGTTTAGATACATACAAGCTTTCAAAACGTCATGAACCGAATCTAACAAATTGGTATTCATTACTCAGAACATGCATGCAACGAACAATAAAACCTTTATATCTGACCACGTCAATCGTCAGATTTGGCAGACAAAAAATGTTCGGTCGGGCAGAAGAACACTGCACTCATGGCACTTCAAAATGGTCACCGCAAGCAAACTCATAAAAGTGTGTGTGCGCGCACTCGAGAAGAGTGGTGGTACATAGCTGAATAACAGCTGTCACCGGTGTTAAACAAACGAGCTCACACAAATTTAACGTTTTTTTTCGGCCACTCGATGTCGCAGCCTGACACACAAACAACAATGCAGGGTGGCCGGGCTACAACATCACCCGTGACCGATTGGTGTGCCGCCGGGCCGCTACAGTCTGCCCTCTTCATAGCTTCCCTCTAGTGAGTAAACAATGTCTCCAACCTTCTATAGTAATTACCACTATAGTGAATATACTAGACGGGACCCGTGCCTACGGCCCGGACGTCTTCCTGTTTTAGTAGTATAGATAGTCTAGCGACCACAAATGACGGGTGCCGATCAGGTCACTGTAAACAGAGCGGATTGTGCTCAATACTTTCAGTGCGAAACAATGCGTCAAAACGCAAGAATGTCAAGCGAAGACTTACTGTACGACAAGAACCAATACCCGCAGGTAATGTGCATGGCAGCGCACAAATGAATGAAAATAGGGATTCACAAATCTGTGAATGGAGAGTAGCACACGTTGTAGAAATATTGCACCACTCCGTCTCTGTAGGTTATCAAAGTGACGCAAACCAAAAGATTTCAAGAAAAACAGACACTTTCAAGAGTTGGTAGTTTTGAACTTAGATACCGATGTAGTATGGTACAGCTCATAATTACACTGGCCAGTATTTTTATTGCTTTGACCTACAGACATAAAGTTCCGGCACAACGGGCTCCAGAGGTTGCCAACAAAGATAGTTTTTGTGGTATACCTACACTGTATCTGCAAGCACTTGCAGCAAGTCGAAGTTGCCTGCGTATCCAAACTCCACCAGGATTTGACCAGCAGCTGAGTCTAAATCTGTTGGCAATATTCAATCCCTTTCTCTCTTTTTTGTTAAAAAGCATTGTGTTTTTCCAGACGGACACAATTAGGCGTATGGTGGAAAGGGCAAAATTATAGCTGTTGCAGCTAACAAAACCACGCGTCCAATTAATATACTCGCCGTCATAGCAACAATCTGAGATATTGTGCCAGACAAAATTCTCTGATGGAATATGTACGGTTTACGTCTTAACTTTGTCGCCATAAATAGCACACCGATCCAAGGGTCACCCAACAAAAAACGGAAAGTTTTAGTGATGAGGTTCGATCTCAACCACAGCGCAGAAATTTGAGGGATGTGTTGTGTACTGTGTGTGATTGAAGCACAAGCACAACCAAAACGTTCTGGCGTTCAAACTAATGTGCGACTTCGTTTTAATGAATAAGCTGCGCAACATTAAAGCAATGTTTTATCTTTAGTGCAACGGAAAACAGCCGATTACGCGGGCAAGTAGGAACAGTGAGTACATCACTCAAAACAAACTAGTGGACGACATTCTGATAGCACAAAACAGTAGACAGATCGCTTGTGCTTCCGACTCCGACCGATATAACCGTGCAACACCACCCTGTGTGCGACTAGTCCAATGCTGGTAAATCACACATAATGAGTTTGTACATAGTTGTACCATGCAGGGGTTGCTCCCAATGTCGTCGACGGAAGTCGTCGGCGCTGGGTGTCAACGCAATGGAACCCCAAATGTGCGCGTGAACTGTGCGTTGCGTCGACGCCCCGTGCCCACAGTCGATTGACGACATTAGAATAAGCCCAGGTATTCCGTCGGTTCATGGCACTTTTTACGCTGTACAGCACATGCAGCAGCGCGCCCATTTTCTTACAAAATGGGAAGTTTGAGGAACTGTAATGGTACTTTGGTGGCCGCCTTTTAACACATGCGGTTTTATTTGACTACTTGACACAACACTTTTCTGGACTATTGCACAATTTTGGTGATGTTTCAAAGGATAACCACGGAGAAAAGGTGCACTTATTGTGAACAGTTATACTGCATGCAGCTTGTGTGCCTAGAAGGATGGCCTTTGTTGCGAGTCTCTCCTGTCCGGCCCATTTATTCAGGACAACTTGATTTAGGAACAGAGCTTGCAATGCAAATCCCACGTAAACAACGTGCGCGCGATCCCAATGGACATTGGTGATTGAAAGCCAAAACTGCACGAAAAAAAGCGGGACCGTTGGAGTCGAATTAGAATGAGGCAATGCTCCCTTTCGCAAGTGACAAACTGTGAAACGTTTGAAACTGTCGACAAGCACGCAATACATTAGAAACAAGTTGGGTGTTTATTTATAGGACCGGGGCTTGTGCCATGACACGCCGGACTAATCTGTATGCTGTATTGCCTACCACCAAGGGACACCGGGACTTAAATCCCCCATCCGTTTAAAAATCCGCGACCAAAAGCGCCAGTGCTCAAAGACAGTATCATTTTTAGTATTTTTATGGTTCGATCAAAGTATTAGCGCGGGCTCAAAAGATCTATTGCCGTTGGGGGCAATTCCGTTTTATGACTCTCGAGTTTGGTTCTAGAAACGGCGGGGCGCGCGCAGCATATCTTGCTCGCTTGATGGTATGGCAGCGTACCTATGTACATAGCAGCACACCAGTACCGAAGTTGAAATCGTCTAAATAATTCAACAGTGTTTGTACACGGCACCAAACGCAACTGCACGCTCACTCACATGACTAAAACATGAGCGGTATACATACGCATACGTCTTTTTAGTTCCGTATTGTTCAATTGAATAACGACAAACCTTTGGCGCGCACTTTGGATTACAAACTCATACAAGTGCCTTGGGGTTGGGGACTGAAAAGCAACACTTGGGCAATGGAATAGCAGACCCAACGGCTTGAACTGTTGGTGGTGGTAAGCTGCCGCAAAGCCCACCGACGCAGAAACACCAACAGCATAAAAAACAAACGCGCGCATGAATTGGCACCAGCGCACTCGTCCATGAATATACTGTTCATAGTATACGTACATGTAGGTATACATTTAGTTTGTACCTATACCCTGCACACAACCACAACTTGTCATAAAGTTGCCAGGAGAAAAAATGCGCTTTGTGTGGGCGGGGTGACAGAAAATCAGGCAAAAATGAAGCCAGAAGTCAAGTACATTGAAGGCAGCAAAGCCGACGCCGGCGGGCTACGCACAGGTTGTTTGTGAGCAAGACAGTGCGTGGTCCCAAGTGATTTGTGCCGCGGGTCTCTATGCACACGTTACTGTAGCCACACAATGTGTGTTACTAGGAAGGTGCTGGGGAGCAAGAATCAGAAAAACGAAGTAAAAGTCGTGGTCCAATTAGCGTGTTGAGGAAAACGGCCGACCGTCCAGCAAAAAGCGGAGCTTTATCATCAAGTATAGTAAATTTCCAAATTCGCTGCCGCACAGTAAAGTACGCCACATAGTTAATGTCAAGTTATAAACCCGAACGCTAACCATGCGCGGTTCTGAAACATTGCGCGCAGCTGCCTGGCTGGCTGGCAAGCTGCGTGTGAGTTGGCTGTCCGAATGTTTCACAAGTTGGCTTTCGGGTTTAGAACCTGACATTAACTATGGGGCGTACTTTACTGTGCGGCAGCGAATTTGGAAATTTACTATACCTCGTGCACTTACGTGGCACCTTGACGCACATTTGCGTGTCCGTGATCAGATAGGGAAGTGAGCCATTATTAGCTGACGCATGCGACATTGGGGCAAGGATCAGAGTAGCGGCGCATTTGCACCGCTCGCTAATGAGCAAGTCACTGATTAACCGTACTTGAGTAGCATCTTAGTCCATAATGTAAGCGCACGGGCCAAGACGTTAGCATCCACTAGCGGATCCAGGAGGGCCACAGAGGCCTAGGCCCCTCGGTCAAAGTGGCCCCTGAAGTAGTATTCACCTTAATACACTAAAAAGGTCCAAAAAATCGCGTGCGTCGCGCGTCAGATACTACATACACCCATGTGATTGAAATTTGGCTGTCGCGCGTGCAAAAAGTGCAAAATTCTCGCGCTCTACTCACGCATGTTTATACTTTGTACGGTATTTGGCCTAAAATCGCCCAATTATAAACAAGCACTGGATAACAACGATTTTTGAAAATCACCAGATAAAATCACTTTTGGGATTTGCCCCCCTTGGCCGAAAGCTGGATCCGCCACTGTTAGCATCTCACAAGGGAGACGGGCGCCCAGCTTCCATCAGCAGGCGATCGGCGCCTATATGTGCAGGAAGTGGTTGCATGTTGCATGTGTACATGCCCGTGGTACTGTATTTTAATGTAAAGTTTATGCAGCCATTCCGCACACACCATACCTTTTACGCATTCACACACAGTAACGGGCTTGTGTCTGAAAAACCAATGTCGGTCCAGAGTGTCTCTGGGAGAGCAGCGCGGCACTTTATTGCAAGTGGCTTACGATGTTGTCGTTGGAGCTAATCAGATGACAACAATGCGCGATTGCATCATGGCAGCACACGACGAAAGTGTTTTGTTTTTTTAAGCGCACACGCAAAAACTACTGCGTCACATTAGGTACATACTATGTACAGTATACCGCCTGTACAATGTTGTTTTGACTTGGTCGTGACTTAATTTTACACGCAATCAATCAGCCGTTAATTTTTAATGGAAGCTGAAATGGCGCTGCGATAAAGGCGCAATGCACAGTGAAAATAAAAAGTTATAAAAATAGAAAGCACAGTGAAAATGGCATTGAGGAACAGGAACGATGAAGGATTAATCTTAATGGAACGGAGCCCTGAGAATACGGCGGTTGGAGCAGCATTTGATTGGGCAACATACTGCTGCACCATACCCGCCCGGACTAAAACTGCGTCCCGTATATATGTAGTTGCAACAAACAAGCAAAAATGGACACAGTGGATATCGTGCCAAGTGGTGTGAAGAAAAGCAACAGGGGCTCGATTATTTCTTTATCATAATTGAACTTCTCCGGCTCGTTGCATAAGCTTATGTTTATAGTGTATGTTCCAAATAAGCGTGGTGTCCGATGTTTTGTCAGCGCTTATAATCACACCAGCCGGGGGTCAAATTTCTGCGATATGAAGTGTCGCTGTGCTGTTGAACTTGATAAAAAAAGTAGAATGTTTTCCACGCAGCTAAAAAGATCTTAGTCAGCCATTCACACATGTGATAATTCGTTATTATTTGCTTTTCACTTATTCACATCACGCTATTTTTTATCACTGCATTTTTAAAGCAGTACGATCGTTTGCAAGAATGATACACACGTCCACAAATAGACGCACAAAATCTTCGAAAAGTTAAAATAGGAAAATAGCAAGAAAATTGAACAATTGGCAGGAAATAATAACACCAGAATATATCCCGACACCCTGTCCGACATGATTATGCAACACAACACAGCACTAGCGATGGCACAGAAATCCGGTTAGAATAAATATAGCAGTGAGGTATGAATCATCAAATAGAAATCCCAACAACAACACTGGAGCACGCTTCACTGAAAAATAAAGACACATTTCACAGAGTGATTACTAGACACGATTTGATGACGGAATGTACAATTTCATTTTGTTGTCCGCAGCACACATGGGACACACAACAACAGCAGCAGCAGCGAATCAAGCACTATGCGCGTCTGATGAACGAGTAGCCGCCACTTGGTTTGTTCGGTCCGCACGTGAAGCAAACGTAATTGGAACGTTGACTTGAGTTGGACTGCGATCGGCCTCCACCCAGACCCTTGCTCGACGTGTACCCCAGTTTGTGCAATAGTTCACCGGTGCTCTTTGGTGGCCTACGTGGTGGCCAGAATCGACTGGCTAGATACCACAGATCTTGCGAGCCGGCGGCCGGCGCCTTCGGGCCCGTTGTCGGTGCGGCGCCGCGATTGGTGGCCGGGGCAAGTGGCTGACCGGACGGGGATGCACCCTGTTGACCGGCCGGTGGTAACGGGGCTGAACAAGGGCAAATATGGCTGTCTATTGAAATTATTGATACCAAAAAGATCCTGTATTTGTGACATGCACTTACCAGCGGCCGGTGCAGTTCCCGCGTTGGATGCAGGCGCCAGCGGTGCGCCCGACGGTGCAGTCCCTGTCTGAGCGGCGGGCGCACGCGGTTGGCCGCCCGGTGCCGAGCCCTGGTAGGGCGCCGGGGCCAACGGTTGCTCACCCGGTCGTAGTGGTGCGGGCGGTAATGGGCTTCGCGCCGGCGGAGGAGCGTCCTGCGGTCAGAACACCCTGACAGTATCATTGTTGAACGCACATGGTCCACAAACACTTTGATCTCCGAATTTCCACACTTTTCAAAAGCATCCACGAGGAGGAGAACGTTCTGTTGTGAACAAACAGTTCGGTGCGCAATACTAGATGCTTGACTTGATGTGCGAGCACGAGCCCACACAATTTCTGGCTTGAACGGTAACTTTAAGCGTGAGGATGTATATGTCATAAAATGGTGCACCTCACATTCAAGATCACAAAACTTTTTTGTGTGAACACGAAAACGAACCGTTGTTCTGCCATACTGTTGTTGTTGCGTGTTGGTCGCAGCCGATGCGACCTGATGATCGGAACCAGATGACAGATCGACCGGTTGGACGATGGTGCCGGACGGTGCTTGTGGGCTAACACCTGGCGCCGACCCGGTTGCTGATGCAGGTGCCTGTGGTTTGGGAGCAGGAGGAAACACGCCGTATGTTTGAGCCGCTGGGGCCTGAGGGCCTTGAGACGGAGCGCTGCCTTGGGCTGCTGCAGGTGCGTGTGGTGTTACTCCAGGTTGTCTGCCCGCCGTCGGTGCTTGAGGTAAACCTGAATGCTTTTAAAATTATATTAGGTCTCATATTAGTGTACTGCACTCTTACCTGATGGCTGGTACCCCTGAGCAGAGGCTGGTGCCTGGGGAGTTGGCGCTGGCGCCTGTCCTGTTGCCGCTGGAGCCTTTGGCGCACCTGTCGGTTGGTATCCCTGAGCTGGCGATGGTGCTAGCGGCGTAACTGCGGGCTGTCCGGCCGCAGGGGCTTGAGCACTCGCTACAGTACATTACGACAGATCATCGCGTGGCTTGGGAACGGGAATAAACTTCTTTCCAAACCTGCAGGTTGATGTCCCTGTGCTGATGCTGGTGCCTGTGGTGCAACTGCTGGACGACCAGCGGCAGGAGCTTGAGCGGTTGCTGAAAACAAGCATGTTACTTTCATTTGCAGTGCCGAGCAACAAAAACAGAGAGAGAGAGAGCAATAGCAATAACAATAACGATTTGACGTTCCATCAAGCTAGGCAACATGCAAAATGTATTTCATTGCTGGTTACACACCGGCCGGTTGATATCCCTGTGCTGATGCAGGTGCTTGTGGTGCAACTGCTGGACGACCAGCGGCAGGAGCTTGAGCGGTTGCTGAAAACAGGCATGTTACCTTCATTTGAATTACCGAGAAACAAAAACAGAGAGAGAGAGCAACAGCAATAGCATTAACGATTTGACATTCCATCAAGTTAGGCGACATGCAAAATGTTTTTCATTGCTGGTTACACACCTGCCGGTTGATATCCCTGTGCTGATGCCGGTGCCTGTGGTGCAACTTCTGGACGACCATCGGCAGGAGCTTGAGCGGTTGCTGAAAATAGGCATGTTACCTTCATTTGAATTACCGAGAAACAAAAACAGAGAGAGAGAGAGCAACAGCAATAGCATTAACGATTTGACATTCCATCAAGTTAGGCGACATGCAAAATGTTTTTCATTGCTGGTTACACACCTGCCGGTTGATATCCCTGTGCTGATGCCGGTGCCTGTGGTGCAACTTCTGGACGACCAGCGGCAGGAGCTTGAGCGGTTGCTGAAAACAGGCATGTTACCTTCATTTGAGTTACCGCGCAACAAAAACAAAGAGAGAGAGCAACAGCAATAACAATAACGATTTGACATTCCATCAAGTTAGGCAGCATGCAAAATGTTTTTCATTGCTGGTTACACACCTGCCGGTTGATATCCCTGTGCTGATGCCGGTGCTTGCGATTAGAACGTGGGGGAAGGGAACAAGACAGCCAGCAGCAACGCAAAGTGACAGGAGCTGATGGATGGACTATGCCTTGGCGATGCTTGCAACACAAAGCAATTACAGACCTGCTGGTTGATAACCCTGAGTCGGGGCTGGTGCTAATGGGCCAACATCTGGTGCCGATCCAGTCGCAGAGGCCGGTGCCTGGGGTTTCGGCGCTGGTGCCTGGTACCCTTGTGCTGCCGGTGCAACAGGTCTCGGAGCAGGTGCTGTGCCTTGGGCAGCTGCAGGTGCATGTGGCGTTGCCGCAGGCCGACCAGCTGTCGGTGCTTTGGGCAGACCTGCAGCAGAGACTTGGACGTGGAGATTACGTCATTATGACATTAGGTGACCCGTCGCTGGTGCTTGGGCTTGTGACACACACTTGAAACAGATTACAACAAAATAACGACAAATCTTGCTGAGCTGTTTATGTGGTCTCAAAAGGTCTCCGGAGCATATTTGTCAACTGTGTATAAACCTGTAGGTTGATGACCCTGTGCTGACGCAGGTGCTTGTGGCGCAACTGCTGGACTAGCGGCACCTGGTGCTTGTGCTGTGGCTGCAAAAATACCGTCATAGCGAAATATCACGATGAAGCGAAAATTACAAAACATGACCGTCTGATCTGATGGGCGTGTGCAAACCTGAAGGTTGGTATCCCTGTGCTGAAGCCGGTGCTTGTGGTGCAACTGTGGGACTACCCGTTGCTGGTGCCTGTGCGGTGGCTGCAAAGAAAACCATTATCAACAAATGAAAAGTGGCATCAAGTTATATAAAAACATGGCTAAGTTTGTGACTACGTGGTCATCTGGTGTATTCGCACTGACGATGACCTAGTGCACCGCTCGATTTGGAGAGCGGCAAACGGACAACTAAAAACATGCTGCACAACTAATACACATGATGTGTGACACTTCCTAAGTTGGACTGCATTTGGACTACGTTATAAACGAACGTATTGCATAATTTTGGCTTTGTGCAGACCTGCAGGTTGATATCCCTGTGCTGATGCCGGTGCTTGCGGTGCAACTGCTGGACGACCAGCTGTGGGCGCTTTCGGCTCACCTGCAGGTGCCTGACCCTTCAATGGTGCAGGCGCCAGAGGCATTGCTCCTGGGTGACTAGCGGACGGCGCCGTGGGCCCAACCGTCGATTGGTCACTTTGTGCAGGTCCCGGTGCTTGTGCTTTGGCTAAAGTACCAAAGTCATATTTATTGTGCGACGGTTCAGTCCCGGGCACAGGTTCAGGCCCGGCCATTCAGGCCCGGCTGGAGCCTAAGCCTATAAATGGGTCGAATATGCTGGGCCTGAATCGACCGGGACTGAAAAACTGGGCCTGAAAAGGTCGGACCTGAACTTCCGGGCCTGAAAAGCCGCGGAATAAGTCATATTACCGACAAAGTATATAATAGGACACAATTATGAGCTTAGTGTAATATAGGGTAGGCCAAAAACACCTTCGCTAGGTCAAAGTTCCAACCGAAATTCTTTACTGAAATGGGACCCGACCAAATAAGCCCTATTTCGGACCCGACTTTATTTCCTTTATCAAAATTAGCGGGACCAGAAAATTACGTCAACATTTGGATTCTCCGTGTTCGAGCCTCCAGTCCCCAGCAAAACTCCTGCGCGCAAACCTGCAGGTTGGTAGCCTTGTGCGACCGCAGGCGCTTTCGGTGCGTGTGACGGCGATTGTGCATTGCTTGTTGCCGCTGGTGCTCGAATGTGCGATGCAGTTTGTGTCGTTGGGGGTGCGATCGGTCGACTGGCTGCTTCACCGCCGTTGCCTGGTGCCTGTGGTTGTTGACCTGGTGCGGCGCCCCCGGACGCTGCCGGTGCTCGTGGCGTCGGAGCCGGGGACGAACCCCCGTAAGACGCACCTGGAGCACGTGGAGCCTGTGCCGGGGCTGCACCGGAGTCCGATGCTGGTGCTTGAGGGTGGGCTGTAACGGACTCATTCGTTGTTTACAAGTAAAGAACAAATGAACCAAGTTCTTCTGTGTCTTTTAAGTGTCCGACCTGCAGGCTGTCGTCCACTAGCTGGTGCTTGGGGGGCTTTGGCTGGTGCAGCGCCGCCCTGTGCAGCCGGTGCTTGTGGCAAGGCTACAAAGGTTGGTGAGAGTGTGAAAGTCCGGCACACAAAGTGCATGAGAAATTGGCTTGAATAATCTCAAATGAGCCTGTGGTCTGGCTCGAGTACAGTGAAGACAAGAACAGGGGATTGCCTGGCTCATTGATGTTCTTGTTTAATGTACCCACCTGAAGGGGCTGGAACACCGGGCGCTTGAGGCTGCTGGCCGGGTGCAGCGCCGCCGTATGCAGCCGGTGCTTGCGGCAATGCTGCAAAGAGTGCACGGTTTGTGAGAGTGTGAAAGTTCAGGGCACAGTCATCATGACTGTTGGACAGGAAACTGGCGCAAAAATCTCAAATAAGACTGGTCCAGATCGAGTCCGGTGAAGATAAGAACAAGAGATTGCCTGGCCCAATGACGTTTATGTTTAGTGCACCCACCTGAAGGGGATGCAACAGCGGGCGCTTGAGGCTGTTGGCCGGGCGCAGCACCACCGTAGGCTGCAGGTGCCTGTGGGTGACCTGAAAGTATACAACAATCCCTTGCTATCCAGCTTGCTATCATCGCCTTTCCACCCGCTAATGATCTTTTTGAATGGGCTTGTAGGCAATGAGCCTCACACATCAACAGCTTCTGAGGATGACCCTCTAGTGGAACCCTTTTCATAGTGACAAATTTGTCAGGTCCCGAATTTTCAGGTGTCAGAACTCTGTTTATACTAGAAGTACACATTGGCTATTTAACTACCGAAGCGTCTCTCCTTTTTGTGGAAGTTCTTGACAGCGACAAAAGTGACCGGGTCCCGTTAATGTCACTATAAAGAGGATAGACTGTATGTGCTTACCAGCTGGTCGGGCAGCGCCGGGTGGGTCAGGTCTGGTCGATGGCTCTCCGCTCGCAGGTGCTTGTGGTAGATGTGCGGGTGCAGCGCCCTCTTTGGGTCCGGGTGCATGCGGTGTGTGACTAGGCCGTTGACCCCTGTTGGGTGCGGGTGGCAAAGGCACAGGAGACGGTGCGCCATAGGGCACTTCAACCATTTTAGGTGCCGCTTGATGCTGTCGTGGCTGTGCGTACGGCACTTCGACCAGGTCCGGTGTGGCTTGATGTTGCCTCGGTTGTGCATATTGGATCTCGACCATTTCGGGCGTTGGCGGCCGAGCGTACGGCACCTCAGCCAGTTTTGGTGCACTGTTCTGGTGTTCGTATTGGATTTCAACCATTTCATGTTGCGGCTGTGGGGGCAGGGGTTGGGCTGCACCGTACGGCGGTGGTGCTGGGTGTTGTTGGGTGCTCACCCCGTACGGGTTGGGTGCAGAATTCTGCTGCTGCGGTACCTGATAATTCGGTTGAGGTTGGGGCTGAGGAGCCAAGGGCTGGGCCTGGGGTGGAGGGACTTGCAAGGGCGATGGTACTCCATAAGGGCTGGGCGCTGGATTCTGATGTTGCACGGGCGCAGGCAATTGGTAAGTTGGCTGTGGCACTCCGTAGGGGTTGGCAGCGGGCGCGACGGGTCGGTCGGCCGGTGGCGATGTCCGACCGTACGGGTTGACATTGGGCCGGACCACGCCCCGTTCGGGACCGCGTGGTGGGTAGAGCTCATGTGCAGCGGCGTTCTGTTGCACTTGTACCGGATAGGCGATACTGAGCGGTTGATAGGGCTGTGGTTGGGGCGCAATCACGGGTGCCTCTGTGCTGTAGATGACCGGTTGTTGGTAGAAGAACGGATCGGGCGTGGGTGGTCGCGGATCAGGGGTGGCGGGCGCCCATTGACTGTACCCGTAGGCATTGTTGTCAATTGAGTGCGGTGCCGGGTGTACGGTAGCAATGGCACCAAGCAACACCAACACTGTGGACCAGTCCATGATGGCGCAGACTCACTGGAACAAGATAATGTGTCAAATCGGTAGCTGAGCAAGACGTCAGGGCCCAGCTGTCACGCAAGTTGTCAAGTGCGTAAAATATGTACCGATCAACCATCAGAACAAACAGACCACCAAACAGAACAAGGCAAGCGGAAACGTGCAACAAACAATTGCGAAGTTCAATTTAGGTTTGCCCATAATTTTAGGATCTGTATATTGCATAAGGTGTTTAACAGTATTGCTGATTCGGCACGTGTGCAAACACCTGCAGTTGTATAATATCCAATTGGTGTGCATCAATGTAGCAAATCTGTGCGGGATTGTTGACCTTATTCGCAAACACGCGCAAAGGTGATTGTTTTTTTGTTTGGTGCCGTTATTTTTGCTCGTGCGCAAGGCTGACGCGCACCGCATCCCTATATACAGCCGCCACAACCAACCAGGTCATATAATCATCACTTGCATAAAACTGGCTCCGTCATGCAATACAGTGAACAGGTTCGACGAAATTTTAATTGATTTTTGCACGAGACAAAAGATCATCCAGTCTTTCGTGCACTTATGCATAAACACGTTTGTACCGTATTTGCTATAAATAATTTTGATGACGCGCCCTCCAAAGTCCAAACCAGAACCAGTGTGCAACACGACGCAAATACACATGCAGGGTAACAAAATTGTGCAAGTTTGCAAAGACATAAATTTGTCATCAGAGTTTTTTGCCTCATCATTATTTTATCTCTGAGACAAACGTGAAAACATTGAGTTTCAAAACATCACCAGATTATCTATATATCATGTACGTGCCTCACTGATATGCAGAACAGATCACACACGGATAGTTGTAAAAAAACAATCTTCACGCCAATGTATCGGTGGGCATCAGGAGACATCAGTAAATGAAAAGGACTTTGCATTCTTATATTATCAAATGTGAACTGAGAACTCTTTTTCCAAAATACGAACATTGACCAGATGTCTTCAATATCCGAATTTTTCATTCAAAGACGTTTTGCCGTCGCCCGACTGTGTGTCCGGGGGCAACCAAGTGGCGTAATCCGGATTGGTTACATCGTAACCAGTCGACGTCGACTGCGGTTTTGCCTTTCGTTCGCGGTCGCGGTGTCTGACGCGTGTACGCGAGCGTTTTGACGGCACCGTTCTGACGAGCTCCGGTGACTCGCTGGCTGCAGGCCGCGGCACGGGTTCATCAATCGAATTTGACTCAGGTTCAGGTTCTATTTCAACTTCCGGTTCTTCCGGCTCGGTTGGCAAATTCGGTGGCAACTCCATCGTGTATGTTCTGGTTGAGGTTGACATTTCATTGTCGACCGTTTTGTGTCCCACTTGTTGCTTTGCAGTTTCAGGCATCTTATCCTCCTCCTCCTCCTCCACTTGTTCATCGTCGTCCTGCTGTTCGGTGGTTGACTCGGCTGGTATTTCCCCAACCGAGCTCGTTGCTGCTGGTGGGTGTGCAACAGCAGCACGACGTAACCGATGACCTTTCATTGAGCCCACCCAGATCTGTTTCGGCTGCTTGCATGTGGTCGACTGTTGAGCGTCAGATGCGACCGTCGTGTCGTCGCTTTTGCTCAGCTGAAATAGAAAGTTGGCGGGCTTGTGTTTCGCATCATGCTAGACAACACTTTCAAATAGTGGTGTCGATCACCTAGGGGGATCGATCCCTTGCTATGCGAAAATGGGAACAAGCGTTACCAAAGAAATGATTTCTCGATCTCGGGGAGCCAGATTTCTCGGATTTCTGGAGACACCACTGCTGCCGAATTATCGCAAAAATGCACATTGGGCAACAATTGATCACCAACTTTAGTCGGCGGACGCAACGGTGGCAACGCTATTGGCTTCGCCACTTTTGCCAATTTATTCAGTCGATCGGCGTCTTGTCGCAACTGCACTATCTTCTGTCGCAATTGTGATTTTTGCACTTTCATCTGCAAGTGTCATTGAAACATCATGATCGAGTACAACACGGATCTTGTCCTTCAGTTGCAGTATGTGCAAGTTGTGCGAAAACGCCGTGGCCAAACTTGGTGGTTGGCAGTGTAATGGCAGGCAAATGGCTGCAAGGTACCCCTGGCAGGATGGATCCAGATGGTTACAAAGTTACCCCCTACCAAGCCTCCGAAAGGTTACAAGGTACCCCTAAGGTCCAAAAGAGGGTTATTTGCATTCGTTATACTGCAACATTGGCCAAAAATTGGTACTTTTTTGTGTTTTGGCTGAAAATTTGCCTAGAATGGTTATTATATGGAGGTTTGCGCGCTATATAGAATTTTTTGGGTTTTAGAGTCGAAAAACACCCGTTTTGCCCACGAAAGCCATAAATTGATGGTTGCAACCAGTGGTGTCGTTGGGGGGGGGGAAGGGGGGTTACCCCCCCTAGTATCCGGTATCCGGTATCTTGATTTTTTCACTCAGTGGTATCCGGTATCCTGACTTTTTGTCCAGGGGTATCCTACCCTAAAATTTTTCCGAAAACCGTAAAAATCGCCCATTTTTATCTCCAAAATGCTCAAAATCGCTTGCTAGCGCAAGCATAACCCCCAAAATGACCATTTTTTGCGCTTTCAACACCGATTTTGCTCAATTTTCCTCTAAAAAATTGACCTTTTTTTGAACAACCCCCTGGGTATCCGAGATTTTTTATTTTAGGGAGCAACCCCCCCTGGTATCCGAGATTTTTCATTTTGGGTATCCGGTATCCGAAAATTTTGGATTTTGGGTATCCGGTATCCTGACTTTTTGATTTCCCAACGACACCACTGGTTGCAACTGCAAGGTACCTACCATTCCCCACCTTCCCCCAAGGGGTGATTGCAAGGTACCTACTACCCCTTAGGGGGAATCCCCCATCCCGCAGCCACTACACGGGTGGTTGGATTGGATCTGCCTTGGATCACTCAGGTAACTTTTTAAGATAAATGAAACTTGTTATGCCCCCTAGCAATCGCTACTAAATCTCGATTTTTAGCAGCAACGAGAAGTTTTTTGTTGCAAATTGCTACCATTTAGCAAAAAAGTATGCTTCCCCACTTTCAACCGAACATTTACCTCAATCGAGTCCTCCCCCAACGCATGCGTGTCAGCAGCGGCATGTACTTGTGTCATGAATTCGTCCAACGTGTCGTCCGACCGTCGTTTCCTGTCCGCCGACTGCTTATGTGTCGCCGATAGCGAATCCAGTTGACGTTGCAGGGTGGCCATCTCGGATTGAACCTGACAATGTCACGTGCTTGGCATTTTGTGACGTTGCGCGAAACCATAATGAGCAATTGAACGGACACGCCCAAACCACGCGGTGGTTCGTCCTCGTTCTCACACGAAAAATTACAACATTTCTCTAAAATCACATGACAGCTATGGATTGCAGCCAAATACGCACTTTCATTGGTAAACAGCACGTCTAAACAGATACATATTCGTAGAATCCGTTTGACAATCTTCTTTACCGTGACTAACCTTGTCTAATTGCTCACATATCATGTCGTACGTCTGTGCCTTCTGTTTGTGCGCCGCACCATCGCCCTGCTGCGAGTCCAAGCGCCGTTTTCGAACGGCCCGTTTCTCTTCCAATTCTCCGGTTCGATCGAAGAACGTGTCTTCGTCCGAATCGTAGTAGTCGTTGTCGCGCAATTCCCGCTGACGTTGCTGGTGCTGCAAGCAAAGCCATGTATCAAATGGAGGTTCACAATACAAACAAAAGTTCCTGATTTATTCTGAGACAGCGGTGCTGTGTGCCGTTCAGCAATAGTTTAGGCTTGCGATTATTTGTTTTATTGTGCGTCTGGAACCTCATGTCCAACTCGAAACCTAAACTGAAGCGTAAGTTGGCTTAAATGAAGCCGGGGCCCCGGTCAGACAGTATTGCCACACTTACTCTATCGTGCACTGGTCCAACTGATAGTTTTGAGTGTAGGTGCCAGGGGCCAAAAAATTGAAATCTGGCACCTGAAATGTGTCAATGGCATCCAAAATCTATGCTTTTCCGTTGACACTAATTTAAGTGTCAAAGTGTTATCTTGGAGCGAAAAATTCGGAGATCTTGGTGGCTGACTGACAGCGGCACCTTGGGTCTCATTTGAAATGAAATACCCTGCGTACTGACATGAGTGTCGGCTTGAGTGCGCGTTCGTCTGAGCAATTCCTGTGTGTCCAATATGCGACATGCCTCGAGCGCACATTGCACTTGCGCCTCTCGCTTTGTGCCCGACACGACCGCCTCGGCTATGATACTCTTCGCTCGATCGCTCTCCACTGGCAACCTGTGCGCAAAAATTCGTGGAGAGGTTTTTTAAGATCATTTTAGGCATAGGCACAAAAGCAATTTGGACCGAAGTTTTATTTGCACCTATAATTGGGTATCGATTTGCACCCAGATACCGCATTTTACCCATAAAATGAAATTCATGGTGTGCATTGCACCTGAAACTCATGATATTTGGGAGCAGTGTAGTTCCTGGTCCGGAGGGGGAGATAGCGGACCCTCCGTTTTTTTCGGAGGGGTAGATAGTGTACCCCCGAGGGGGGAAGGGGGGGGGGAGAAGACCCAAATTCGGGAAAAAGTCACTTTTTGAGGTGGAAAATTTGACCTATTTTTGCCCCTTTTTGGAAAAAATTCTTCATAAAAAGGGCATTTTGGCGACTTTTGAGAACATTGACCTAAAAATCACACATTTTTGGTATAAAAATGCCCATTTTAGGCCTAAAAATGCCTATTTTAGGCAAAAATTGGGGGAGATAGTGTACCCGGAGGGGGAGATAGGGGGATAGTGTACCACCTGAGGGGGAGATAGCGTACCCGAGGGGGGGACCCCCCCTCCCCCCCAGGAACTACACTGTTTGGGAGCCAACTGCTATACATAGTAAATTTTGAGAAAACCATGGTCATTATGAATAAAATACTGAAACAGTCATCGATGATTAATAATGAGCACTCACTCAATCCTGCACACCCATTGGTGTTTGAACGTGGTGCCTTTCTCCGTGTACTCGAATTCCATCTCGATGCCTTCGCGTTCGCAAAAATGTCTGAGCGCTTTTTTCGGATCATCTTTGTAGTACGCTTCACGCTCGCGCAACATCTGCAACGAACAACAATGATGCAAGTTCGGTCGAAAACGGCCTTGAGCTCACCAAAATGTTGCCCAAGGCAATATACCTCGAAGTCGATATCTTCCCCTTTCTTTTCCTCCTCTTTTTCTTCATCCGAATCCCGATCGTTCGGATCACCGTAGTTGTCATCTGAAGCGCACAAACTTCTCGCAAACGATGCTGACGTAATCGGGTGAGTGCGTCGCGTGATATCACTAATTATGAAGCATCACTCACTCATTCCCCATGTGGCATGGCGCTCCCCACCGTGTGCGTCTTCCCCATTGTCGTCGTTGTCTTGCCCCGTTTGCATGCCGCGAGCGTCTCTCGCATCCAGCACTCCCTCAGCGATCAATCGACGTCGTTCGGCGCGCTGCTTGATTTCGGTCACCGTGTACTTTGACTCGGCTTCGACGTCCTCCGCTGGACCCTGCAATTTCAAGGCAGTCTCCCACACAGTCTGGTCAAGATACTGTCACCCAAATTCAAAGACAGACAAGAGGCAGGTACCGCCGCTTATTTCAGCGCGTCGTCCACCCGGTTCCCGCCTACCTCGAGTATCAACAGGCGCGAGCTACCGCCAAACTTGATCACGTGACCGACATGCACACGAACGTATTGTTTGGCGGGCAGTCGTTGTTTGTTGCGGAACGAACCATGCGTGCTGCCCAGATCGTATAGATGCCAGCCGAGTTTAGATACTATATAGATTAGATTACATTTTAGTTACGTGTTCGTTCGGTTCGACTGATGATTCGCAATACATTAATCGACCAACCTTCGTTCGTTTGCATTGTATCTTTGCCGAATTGCATCACAGCGTGATAGCGCGATATGCTCGGATGCTCCAACTGGATGTCACACACAGCAAGGCGGCCGATCGTAATAAAGTTGCTGCAACTCGATTATTATTTGGGCTGTTATAAGTTCAAGGATGGACTCGAATTGCGGTGCGTGCGACATGGACGGAAACACGGAAAGAAGGGATGCGAGAGCATTGTGTAACTGTTGTATTTAGCAAATAATTGAAAAAAATTAATTTGGAGTCCTGCCTATCTGTCTGGAAAGAAAAGAAACCAAAGAAACTCGACTTACCGATTCGTTGGCAGCGCAATTGTGTCAATGATGGCGCCATTTTTGAGCACTTGCAGTGAGTACGCTGAATCAGATGGGGGATTTGATGCCCAGTCGGGACATTTATATTTCAGAGGTGGTGGCGGGTCAAGTGATTTTTTGATCGACTGCTGTTCTGTCGATGCGTTGCTTGCAATCCCAACAGCTGGACTTGCGTGTTCATCAGCTATTGGCTGCTTAGCTTCGGACAACGGCGTTGGAGGCAGACTGGGTGCTTTGAACGAGTCTCCATCATCACCGGCGCTGGGCATTGCTTCCGTCATTTCATTTGGTGTCCAGTACAAATTTGAATTTCGAATGATTTGGTTCCGCCCGTCGGGCAATTGTCATGTCACACAAGAGTACCTGGACCTGAATGATTAAGTAATTTTGAGACAGGTTTCACATAGAATTGTTTTTAAAATTAAAAAATGTGCGATTTTTGAAAAAAAGACTAAAAAACAAGCAAAAACACCACTTATTATCCATCTGCCAATTTGGTTTTATTCGTGGGCGATGTGGAAATCCAAACTTGCGCAGCATGTCTGACTGGACAGCAGTGTTGTTTCTGGGGGAGGGGGTTCCCCCCTCGGGTGCGCTATCTCCCCCTCAGGTGGTACACTATCCCCCTATCTCCCCCTCCGGGCAGGGTAGTACTTGGGGGGGGGGGGTGGGGGGGGTCCCCCCAAATTCATCTATCTATCGTCAACACTTTTTGATTTCATCTATCTATCGTCAACATGTATGGGCTAATCTATCTATCGTCAACAAATTTTGGGAACAATCTATCTATCGTTAACACATTTCGAACCCAAAATTGACATTTTTGACTCAAAACGGCTCAAAATTGGTTTTTTTCACCCCAAATAGGCAAAAAATCGGATTTAGTACATCTAAGCACATTTTCATTAATATTTACACATTATTATCTACTTAGTACACTATACTATACCTTGATTTTTGGCGACCCCCCCCCCCCACCATCTGTCTATCGTCAACAAGTTTGGGTCGACCCCCCCAGATTTCGGACTTGGGCCATCTATCTATCGTCAACACATTTGGGGTCCCAATCTATCAATCGTCAACAACCTGGCCAAGTATTACACTGCCTCCGGGTCCACTATCTCTCCCAACTTTTGCCTAAAATAGGTATTTTTAGGCCTAAAATGGACATTTTTTTGGCCTAAAATGGGTGATTTTTAGGTAAATGTTGACAAAACTCGCCAAAATACCCTTGTGATGGAGATTTTTTCCAAAAAGGGGCAAAAATCGGTCAAATCTCCCCCTCCGAAAAAAAACGGGGTCAGCTATCTCCCACTCCGGGCACTGTAGTGGCGGGGGGGATGGGGGGATTCCCCCCCCTAAGGGGTATCTATCTCGAGTCAACCCTTAGGGGAGGGGATGGGGGAAGGATATCTATCTCGAGCCGACCCCAAAGGGTATCTCGAGTAAGTAGATTTATGGTTTTCAAAGGCAAAAATAGGTGTTTTTCGACCTCTCGGGACCCCCAAAAATCGCGCGCTCCGCGCGCAAACACCCAAAAATGGTCATTTTAGGCCAATTTTCGGCAAAAATGTCAAAAAATACCCATTTTTAGGCCAATCTTGCAGTAAAATTGCATGCAAAAAACGGCCTTTTTCGCCTTTTGACGGACCATAGGGGTATCTTGGGTCGATTGGCCTACCACCACACTGACTCCGGACCAGGAACTACACTGCTGGACAGCGGCGCAGTGCTGTGGCTGTAGGGGGATCCCCAGTGTAGTTCCTAGGGGGGACATCGGGGCGCTCGTTTAGAACACAAGAAGAAAAATGCCTGCTGTCGCGCGGCAAGAATTAGGATATGGTTCTCGGTAATCGGTATCATGCTGGTCGCATACAAAACACCTATACAAGATTGTTTACTCCCCAAGCCCAAAGTAAAAAGATATCAGTGGTTACGCACAGGAGCAGAAGGCGACTAAAAACATCACCGAAACAGAAGAAAAGCTTATTTGCCAAAAAAATGAACAGGATTTAGAAAGAGGCATTGCATTCTTTTCGAAAAGTGAATTAAAAAGCGATGCGCCATCAAGGAACCATATTGCGGCCAACGCATACCGTAAAAACCTAAATACAGCCCCCCCCGGAATAGAGCACCCCCCCCCCCGTAGTAATACAGCCCCCCAAAAAGGGGTCAGTGAATTAATAGAGCCCCCCTAAGTAACATCCCATATACAATAGTGTATTAAGGCTTGATTTGATAGTGATGTACAGGTACATTTATGCACGTTTGTTGTTCGTTCAGAGCACATAATACGCCTCTTATTGACGAATAGACACGAATAAATGCTAATACAAGCGAAAAAACATCCTTTCAAACCCCTTTTTAGGTTTTTTGGGGGTATTTTTGGGAACAATTTTTCAGGTTCGGGTCAGTGAATTAATAGAGGCCCCCCCGGAATAGAGCCCCCAAAATGGGGTCAGTGAGTTAATAGAGCCCCCCTTCTATTTAGGTTTTTACGGTACCGTATTGTCGGAAATAGAACCCGGGGGGTCTATTTTTTCACTGGGGTCATTTTGGGGGGTTCAATTTATGGGGGTCATCAATTATTGGGGGGGTTATATTTTCATTTGGCCCCCCGACGAAAAAAATCATTGTTAATAATGCCCATAAAAATGGGGTGTTTTCGGTATTTTCTAACTTCATCAGCGGCAATTATGCTTAAAAAGCTGTATTCTGTTGTGTACGCAAGCTTAAACAACGTTTGACACAACGATAGATAGATTTGCCTTGCCCATAAGTGTTGACGATAGATAGATGAAATCAAAAAGTGTTGACGATAGATAGATGAATTTGGGGGGGGACCCCCCAGCCCCCACCAGTGTGGTGGCAGGCCAATCGACCCAAGATACCCTAGGGGGGGGAAGGTTTCGGACTTACTCGAGATACCCCCCAGAGGCTACCCAAGATACCCCTATGGTCCGTCAAAAGGCGAAAAAAGGCCGTTTTTTGCATGCAATTTTGCTGCAAAATTGGCCTAAAAATGGGTATTTTTTGACATTTTTGCCGAAAATTGGCCTAAAATGACCATTTTTGGGTGTCTGCGCGCGGAGCGCGCGATTTTTGGGGGTCCCGAGGTCGAAAAACACCTATTTTTGCCTTTGAAAACCATAAATCTACTTACTCGAGATACCATTTGGGGTCGGCTCGAGATAGATACCCTTCCCCCCCCATCCCCCCCTAAGGGTTGACTCGAGATAGATACCCCTTAGGGGGGGGAATCCCCCCATCCCCCCCGCCACTACAGTGCCCCCCACCCCCTCACCCCAAGTACTACCCTGAATGGGGGGTCAATTAATGGGGGGTTCTATTTCCGACAATACGGTAATCGTTTTACCCACTCTTTTTACTAGTACGAATCGAACCTGTGACAGCTTGCTGTCGTCGCCTCATTGCGCTATTGGCTCCCTGATTTGCAATAAAAATGCAGCTGGTCCAAAATTATTTTTGTTCCCGGTTGGACCGATTCAAACGCTTCAATCTCGGTCGATTATTATCCGATTAATTTAATTTTGATGTCATTCTGATCGCACATATCCCAGCTAGAAGCTGAAATCAAAAAAGAGCACTTTTAGCAATGAGTCCGCCCCTTTAACTCGGTCCCACGTTTTGTTGTTGATTAGCACCAGCAGCCTCAGAGTCACTGTCCGGTATCACATAGTAGGCCTGGGCACAATACCACTTTTGACACCCAATACCAATACCCAATACCAATACCGGTCCTGTACCAATACCCAATACCCAATACCAATACCAATTTGGTGACCCAATACCAATACCCAATACCAATACCGGGTGAGACCCAATACCAATACCAATACCCAATACCAGATCAATACTACTAAAGTGCCTGGTATTGGGTTTGGTATTGGGTTGGTATTGGTATTGAGTATTGGGTATTGGGTTGGTATTGGTATTGAGTATTGGGTATTGGTCTTAGTATTGGTTTGGTATTGGGTTTTTGGTCTGGTATTGGGTTGGTATTGGGTTTGGTATTGGTTTGGTATTGGGTTTTGAGTCAGGTATTGGGTTTTACCAAGCCAAAAACTGCCAGTAAACCGGAATCTACAATTTGCATACAATTCGTTAATCCTGCTGTCGAACTCCTATCTTTGCAGACACTTTTGAAAGATAAGAGAGTAACAAAGCTTGCCCCCCCTCAAGCTAGGCAAAAATTACGTAACATCAGACTGGTCTACAAGTACAATAATCCAGTATGGCTCGAACTTTGCAATTACACTTCTTTTCTGAAGCATCTAAATATGGAAACTATGCGAAACATACTCTTGGATAATTGTGACTGTGCCACTAGTCCGTACGTCTACAAACCGGCCAAACACATTATTTCTGGTGACCTTAATTTGATAACAAATCCTAAATTACGCAAAGTGTTTGGCATGGGTAGCAAATTTAGAATGCCACAGCATTATGACTGGGACCAAGCTATGAAAGAAATAATAGTTAGTCTTGCCGATTTTTTCAAAAGAATAGCAAAACAGACAAAAATTGATCCAACTTTATTTTCTAAAGTTCGATCCTGGATCCACAAAGTCATATTTTCCAGAAAAACCAAATTGAAACATCAATTTGGGTACCGTAATCCAGAAGTTCAGAAATTCGCATACAACAAGCAGGATCTGCACGAAATACATAACAGGTTCATAGTAACCCCCGCAGATAAAGCCGCCAATAATTTTGTCCTCACCTGCAAAAAACATTATGTAGAAGTTATGTGTTCTGAACTGGGAATATCCTTACAAAATGATGAGTTGGTAATACAAGGAAATGAAACTTATGAACCCACAAACAAAGATGCAGCAGACGTATATACTAGACATCTCGCTTTCGCTGATGAATTTGATGTTTCAATCTCGGAAGAGAACAAAAGCCTACCTAGGTTGTTTGCAGTACCTAAGTTGCATAAAAATCCCTATAAATTCAGGTTTATAGCCGGTGCCAAAAAAAGTTCGCTGAAACCAATTAGTGATCTCTGTGTGAAAGCACTTGGATCACTAAAACACCATTTTTTAAACTATTGCCATGTTGCAAGGTTACAAAGTGGAACACAGTGTTACTGGGCAGTGGACAACTCAGAAAAGGTGGCTAATAAAATTGCCCGTCTAACAAACGCTAGAAAAGTCATCACAGCAGATTTCAGTAATTTGTTTAGCAGCCTACCACACGACGTTGTTGAAATGCAACTTTTAAAATTGCTAAATATTTGCTTTAGAAATACCAAGGGTGACTATAAGCCATACCTGGCTCTCAAATATGGCAACTATACATACAGTGAAACATTTTTGAGCAAAAATACAACCATTACCAAACAGGACATATTCAGGCTCATATGGATTAATCTACATGAAACCTATGTTGGTTTTGCTGGAATAGTTTTTCGACAAAAATTGGGCATACCTCAAGGTTCCAGCTGCTCACCGCTAATGGCCGATTTGACATTATCTCTTTTAGAATTCAATTTTGCGACCAATTCCTTTTATAAAAAAGAAATGTCTCAAATCGAACTTGTATGTCGCTATATGGACGATATTATTGTGTTTGGTGACCAAGACTTCATGAAAATAGCAAAAAGTATCTACCCTGCTTCCATTGTTCTGGAAAAAACCAACAATTGTGATTCATCGGCCAACTATCTGGACCTCAAAGTTGAAATCACTAACGGAAAAACACGAACAAGCATTTACGACAAAACACAAGATTTTAACTTTGAGGTCCTGCGATATGTACACATTGAGAGTAACACTCACAGTTCGATTGGTTACGGTGTTTTCATGTCTCAGTGCATACGTGCAGCTAGATTATGTGATCATGTCGATGGATTCATGGTCGTATGTAAAAGACTGGCAGCTAACCTTTATTCCAACGGTCACGACCGGCTGCAGATCTTGAAAAAATTTCTTTCTTTCTTCTCCGAAAACCAAACTATTGCATTAAAATATGGTGTGAGAAATAAGTCAGAAATTGCGGTTTTAGCACTCAAGCTACTCTAAATCTGTGCCTCGTTTCTTTCCAGACTCCATCTCAGTCGCTCGACAACAATAAAATTATTTTACGTTGATTCGACCAAGTGAAACAATTCCTGCCGATACAATAATTTATTTATCGCTCAAGTCGATTCAAATCTGTGGTAATTATTGTATTTTAAATATAATGCACTCTTTCACACTACTATGATACCGGGCATGCAGAACAAACGTCACTGACGAGACCCCGACTGCATTGCCGAACGCTTTCCGTCTGACAAAAAATGGGGTCGAAACGGATTGCGTTCAAACTAATGGTTCCCTTTACTTCTCAGATGCCCAAGCAACCGAAAGGCGGCAAACACGGAGGAAAAGCTGATAAATCATCGCTACCCGGACGTGTGTTATTCAAAAACGCTGCACCTTCGAATCAAAAGCAGATCAAAGCCGAGTTAATTCAGAAGGTTCGTCGGATTTACCGTAAAAAGTCATTGGTATTGGTTTGGTATTGGGTTTTTCTGGATTAGTATTGGGTATTGGTTTTGACCCAATACCTGGGCAAACCCAATACCAATACCCAATACCAATACCAGGCTAGCTTCAATACCAATACCCAATACCCAATACCAGAATTACACCCAATACCAATACCAAACACTGGTATTGGTATTGGTATTGGGTGGTATTGGTATTGGGTATTGGGTATTGTGCCCACCCATATCACATAGTGCGTCACTGTCGTGTCACTAGAGGAGATAGAAATCTTTAAGAAAACATCGGTGCCTGATTCGCAAAGGAAACAATTATCCGTGTCAATTTCAAACTTGCAATTATTTCTTTGGCGTTCTGGTTCATTATCAGTGTCTCTCTATCGGAATGTTGAAGGTATTGATGTGGGTTTGTTGAAAAAAGTGGCACCCCCACTTTTCGTACCAGACGGACACCAAAAAAAACACCCCCAGCCCCACCTTGGCTATGGCACCTACCCTAGAAAAACCAACCCCCCCTCAAGTTGGCACCCCCCCCCCCCCCCCCCGCCCCGTGCTAGTATCTAAACGCAAACCAGCCGTGCGTTGCACTCTTAGACCATACCGTATCACCCTGAATACTTACACACCTGTTACTGTAGCCACGTCTCGCGGCCCGTGATTTGCGTGTGAATCCGATAAAGAGTGAAGGGTGAAGAGTGCAAAGCACTGCTGGTTGCCTTTACCCCTGCCCTAAACAGCAGCCCACCCCCGCAAGTTGGCATTTTCGCTTTTCTTTTGGTGCAGGGGTCGTGTTTCTTCATGTTTCGAAGTTTTTGCGCAATTTTTACGTTGAAAAGTGCTTTAGTCGCGCGCAGCGCACAATTTTTTCCAATTGTCAGCAGTGTTATAGTCTGTTGATTAAATATCGACATAGTGTTGTAACCCCATGCAGGCAAATGACGACAGAGGTTAGGTAAACACAAATGTTTCACCCTTGTCAACTCAGGCTGTTGGAGTTAAACATCAGTCGTTTTGGTTGGATGGCAGACCACGTGGTTTTATGTCATACAGAACCACTAGTGTTGAATGCCAGCAGCCTGTGTTGGCAAGGGTGAAACATTTGTGTTTACCTAACCCGCTCCAAATTTGCCTGCATGGGGTTACAACACTATGTCGATATTTAATCAACAGACTATAGAGGTACTTTGGAGGGGGGATACCCACTGTACCGGGCTCAGAGAGGGGGATACCTACTGTATCAGAGCCGATGGCCTGGGGGGTTAGCGCTTGGGTAAAAAATTTGATGTTTTTAATCATGCGTAGAGTCGTGTGAAAACGTTGTATTTTGTGTGTAGCGCATGAATTTCGAGTATTTTGAGTTAAAAACCACCGATTTTACACTAATTTTCGTCATTTTGGGCCGATATTGACGCCTTGAGGGCAAAATCGGGGAGAAATTGGTCGCACAATGATCATATAAGAATTCATTAAATCAATCCTGATTTTCACGTTCAGTCACTCCTAGCCACTCTGTGCTATTTGTGATTGTTACAAAACAGTTTCATCTGAAAATAATCTGGCAGAACACCCACGTTGCTGCGGGTCTGAAACATTTTAGTGACTGCATTCTATGGGTGGAATTTTCGAAACGGTGTAAAGGTCAGTTGGGCGTACAGGTCGGTGTTAAAGTTCGGTCGAAAGCTCGGTCGGCGTAGCTCGGTGTAAACGTGAAACATTGCCTGTTATTAACGTGGAATGTTTCAAGTTTACACCGAGGTCTATCACACTGAGCTGTCGACCGAGCTTTCCACCGCCCTTTACACCCAACTGACCTTTACACCGTTTCGAAAATATCACCCTTTGTGTGTGATTAAGCAACGCAACGTCATTGGGTGAAATTCACAAAACAAAGTCAAGCTCACCCTCAAGCTCAACGTCAAAGTTCAAAGTCAGATGTTTCGGCGTCACGCTGGCTCATGCAGCAGGCGCAATTTTCTAAACGAAGGGTCAACTTTGACACATTATTGGGCATGATTGGATGCGTTTCTCGGGATACTGTTATTTTAAGGACATAGCACAAGCGTTTCTGAAGATTATTTCTGAGTTATAATAATTTCTGACTAATGGTATTGAAATAATGTGGCGATCATTGGCCGCAGTCAAAATTTTTTGCACCTCCGTTGGTGATCGTCTGTTCATTTCTTTGCCTCTTTGCAGAAATTCATGAAACTCAGAAATACTCTCAGGTAAGCATCCAGTCTTGCACAATAATGCGTCAAAGTTGACCCTTTGTTTAGAAAATTGCGTCTGCTGCACGAGCCAGCGTGACGCGGAAACATCTGGCTTTGAACTTTGACGTTGAGCTTGACGGTGAGCTTGACTTTGTTTTGTGAATTCCACCCATTTATGGGCAATATCGGCGTTGTTTCAGAATCTTCATCAAGGTGTTGCGGTGTTCATTTCGAAGCTCCAGAAAAGTTTTAGAACGAAACGGACAGTAAATTCGAGCTTCCCGCACTTGTCTACCGCCAAACAATAACTTGTCGGCGTTATCGAGGAAGAAAGTGAAACAAACCGCGCCGTCCGGCACAGGCCGAGGTGTGCGGGACGGTCTGTCACTGGGAACAAAGCGTCCCGTCACCAGCGACCCATGCTTGATCAATGTTTCACCTCGTTTCACCTTTCCTTTACGAATCAGGCACCGATGTTTTCTTAAACCTGGCCCGCCACTATTGATATTTGAAAATTTTGTTGTGTTTTTATGATCTATCACTGTTGCCGACATCGAAACGAACAAGGTTTATATTCGTGACTTTTCCATTAAGTGCCGATTTAATACCGAAATTAATCGATAAACCTAGGTTCTCGGGAACAAAATTCCAAAAAATAGATAGACCCCCATTTAGTGCATTTCAGGAAGACAGGAACAAATATTCAAGATGGCCGACTGCTTCTTATCACAGGCATACGGTAGTCACGTGATCTTGCCCATGCGTTTTGTACAGTGCCGCTCTGTTTGTCAGTGCATAACACACGTATTGCAAGCGCGCGCACTGGCAGCACTGTGTAGTGGGAGCGTAAAGTCGGGAGCGTAAAATCCCTAATAGCATACTGTAAGCCTATGACAATTTTGCGGCAATTCAAAATTTTGTTCCTGGCTGACGTGATTGCCAAGAAGTGGGGGTCTATCTATTTTTTTAATTTTGTTCCCGAGAACCGGTGTTTATCGATTGATTTCGATATAAAATCTGCACCAGATCAAAAAGTCATGAACATAAACCTTATTCGTCTCGATGTCGGCAACTAAATTAGAGCAAAAAAACAAACCAAAAATTTTAAATATCAATAGTGGCGGGCCAGGTTTAAAGATTTCTATCTCCTCTATCGTGTCACTTGTCACAACTGGCATTTTATTTCTCTTTCATTGCGATGATAACCGGATTCAATTGTCAAGCTCATTTTCGAGCACGATCGTTGTATTGTCAGCAATGGTCCGGAGGAACGGTTCAGATTTTGAACTCGAGTTGGTGAGGGAAGTTGAAGCGATTGAATCAGCGCAACCCGGAACTGTGCCAGACCCGACCCGAGAACCGTGTTTACCGTATTGTTGGAAATAGAACCCCCAAAAATTGACCCCCCCCCCAATAATAGAACCCTCCTAAATTGGACCGAGTGAAAAAATAGAACGCCCGAAAATAGAACCCCCAATAATGGAACCCCATCCTCAGCTAGTGCGGTACCCCACATAGCGATATGGTAAGGCTTTATTGTTGTATTAAACATAGCTTACACAGTCATTGATGACATAATAAGGCAAATAAGTGAAGATTCAACACCCATAAACACAATTATAGAGCATAACATACATCTAACACCCGTTTTTTCGAAAATGATTTTTTCAGATTTGGGTGAGTAAAAAATAGAACCCCCTAATAATTGACCCCTTCATAATAGAGCCCCCCAGATTGGCACCCGTGAAAAAATAGAACCCCCGTATTCTATTTCCGACAATAGGTAAACAGATAAAATTTGATAACGCAAGCTTCGCAACAATGCGCCACTAACCTTACATTGGACCTAAACAATTGTGTGTGTAAACGGATGAAATTTGATAATGCAAGCTTCGCAGCAATATGCCACTAATCTTGCATTGGACCAAACTGTGGGGTACCAATGCAGATCAATCAATTATGTATTCAGTTTTTGTTTGTCAATCGACAAGGGCGAACTCAGCAAAATACCCCTGCAACGCGAATTTTTTGTATATGATACCACGACCAAAAGCTGATCATTGACCTTCACACATATATCGACCCTTTTTCGCATCATTGACATTGTGAATGTCCGGCCAGCCAGTTGTTCTCCAAGAAGAGAAGAACCAAGAATACCGTAAAAAGCTTAAATACAGCCCCCGGAATAGTTATGACAGTTATATATTTAAGAAATAACTAGACGGGACCCGTGCCTACGGCCCGGCTACAGCGCCGCGCCCGTGCCGTGCCCCCCCCCCCCGAAGACCCGTTAGCATACCCAAAGCTACCCGTGAAAATTGACCCGTCCGCCCTTCCGAGGGAGGGGGCCACAGACAGACAGACATACATACATACATACGCCTTCCTGTTTTAATAGTATAGATGAGTCTTCCCGCCAGAGCCTCTGCAGGATAAACTGATTACAATAGTAATGAGTCTCCCATCAACCGATGCAGCACAGCGGGTGTTGTCTATTCTCTCGTCATCCCCTTCAATTTGGTAGAGAAAAGTTCAATTTATTTTACGCCGAGATAGAATTCACAGAAACAGAATCCAACTGACGCGAAACTGCCGTATCCTAATTGTGTTGATGTCTTTTTTTAGGCTTTAAATTACCGTAAAAACCTAAATACAGCCCCCAAAAAAAGGGGTCAGTGAATTAATAGAGCCCCCCCGGAATAGAGCCCCCCCCTAAGTAATATCCCCTATACTGTAGTGTATTAAGGCTTGATAGTGGTGTACTGTACAGGTACATTTATGCACGTTTGTTGTTCGTTCAGAGCACATAATACGCCTCCTATTGACGAATAGACACGAATAAATGCTAATACAAGCGAAAAAACATCCTTTCAAACCCCTTTTTAGGTTTTTTGGGGGTATTTTTGGGAACAATTTTTCAGGTTCGGGTCAGTGAATTAATAGAGGCCCCCCCCGGAATAGAGCCCCCAAAATGGGGTCAGTGAGTTAATAGAGCCCCCCTTCTATTTAGGTTTTTACGGTACCGTATTGTCGGAAATAGAACCCGGGGGGTCTATTTTTTCACTGGGGTCATTTTGGGGGGTTCAATTTATGGGGGGTCATCAATTATTGAGGGGGTTATATTTTCATTTGGCCCCCCGACGAAAAAAATCATTGTTAATAATGCCCATAAATTTCTGGGAACAATTTTTCAGGTTCAGGCCAGTGAATGAATAGAGCCCCCGGAATAGAGCCCCCCAAAATGGGGTCAGTGAGTTAATAGAGCCCGCCCTTCTATTTAGGTTTTTACGGTAGGCTAGGGATCGGCGTCGGTGTCGGAAAAAAGTCGGTGTAGGTACCGACACTACTAATGTCGGTGTCGGTGTCGGTGTCGGTCCACAAAAGTGTCGGTTTTTTTCAGGTGTCGGTAGTGTCGGTCCCCAATTTTTCGGCAGCCAACTACTATTAGAAAAAAAATATATTTCGTACTGATTATGTTCTTTAGTTGTCCACAACATATAAAAAAGCGCCAAGCGCTGGTTTTGAACGACCAATTCCTCATACACGGTTCAGTTTCAATTCTGCAGCAGTGCAACACAACAAGACAAGTCGGTTCAGAATATCAAAATCGGTCTCTTTTGACGCCATTTTAGGCCTGCAAATATGCAAAAATGGTTCGAAATAGGTTTAGCTAACAAAATGAGGGGTTTCGGCGACGCTTTTTATAGTGGCCGATGCCTTTGTACCACTTCAAACATGAAAACACAAAATTCTGAACAACAAAAGTTGCGCTCATGGTAAAAATCCGGTTCGTTCCAACGTTGAATGTTTCACTGAGAGTGAGAGGCGGACAGAACCTGTTTGTTCCTGCGACAAAGAGACAGACCTATCCTATCATACAAAGTTCATAATTGTTTTTTGTTTTGGTATTTGATCCCTCTTTTTTCAGGTGAGAAGTACACCAACACACCGGTTTTTGTCCAAAAAGGCATTTTAGGTCTAAAAATAAGTTTTTAGGGCTAAAAAAGGCAAACTCGGTTTTACTGTCGGTGTCGGTCATTTTTTCACTGTCGGTGTCGGTGTCGGCGTGCTTTTTCGCCGGTGTCGGTACTTTCCAAAAAAGTGTCGGTGTCGGTGTCGGTGTCGGTCTACATGACCGACGCCGATCCCTACGGTAGGCTTAAATTTTTTTTGCGCTAGGCGCGATTGCTTTTAACATCAGTGTCTGCAGTGTCGTTTATTCAGACTTCCATTTGGCAATTTAACCATTTAACCTGGCAACCCCATCATTTTTACGAAAAATCCTGGCAACCGCCCTTTTTTCACCAAAAAACCGGGCAACCCCCTTTTTTCACCAAAAGAACGGGGCAACCCCCCCTTTTTTGAAGGGTGAAAAAAACAGGTCTGGTGTTAGTTAGTGTTAAGGTTTAAGGTAATCCGCTTCCGTGGACCGGGCCCTGGATTAACGGCATCACTGGACAGAATCATCCACATGAGCTCCTTTCGTTGGTAGGGACAGGCAACGCATGCGAAAGCAATCGGAGCTTCGGCCCAAAAATCTACAAGACGTTCCATGTAATCGACTGAAGAAATGGAACAGCCGAGATTTTGGCGTTGTCAACCACTTGTGCAGTTGATGTTGACCACTCCATCACTCATCTTGTTGTTTGTTGCTGATTTCGCATCAGGCACAGACGTTGCGAGAAGGTGCCAGGATCTGCTGCCAGGACAGTAAGTTCGCATTGTCGGATAACCGAAAAGTGTTCGATTCCTTCCTCAATCCTCACCGCGGCAAATGTCGAGTCTCGTTTGATCCGGTGGGGGCAGTGTAGTTTCTGGTCCGGCGGGGAAATTAGTGTACCTCCCTTGGGGGGGAAGACTTTGAGGTCTAAAATTTGATCTATTTTTACCCCGTTTTGGAAAAAATTCTTCATAAATAGGGTATCTTGGCGACTTTTGAGAACATTGGCCTAAACATGACATATTTTAAGTCTAAAAATGCCCATTTTAGGCCTAAAAATGGCCATTTTAGGCAAATATTGGGGAAATTAGTGTACCCGGAGGCAGTGTTGGAGGTGGGGGGGGGTTTGGGGGGGCCCCGATTTTCACCCCGGTACAGTAGGTATCCCCCCCCCCCCCGATTTTGCCCCAAAAGTGCCAATTTTTGACCAAAATGGCCAAAATTAGTGTAAAATCAGTGGTTTTTACCTCAAATTACCCCAAATTCGCGCGCTACGCGCGCAAATACTACGTTTTCACACGATTCCACACATAACAAACACATAAAAAATTTTCACCCCAAAACCTAACCCCCCCACCCCCCCCCCCCCCCAAACCCCCCCCCAGGTACATAACCCCCCAGGCCATCGGCTCTGGTACAGTAGGTATCCCCCCTCTCCGAGCGCGGTACAGTAGGTATCCCCCCCTCCAGAGTACCTCCAACACTGCCCGGAGGGGAAATTAGTGTACCAGTGTACTTTGGTCGGGGAAATTAGTGTACCTTAGGCAGGCCCCCCAGGAACTACACGGGGTGGGGGCAAATCGCTAGTGGCATTTTTCAAACTGATTGAGTTTCAGTATAGTTCCTGGGCGGGAAGAGGGGCTCCTGAACCTTCGTCCACGGTCGGACAAACCAAGCGACTTTTTGAGCAACAACTCTGCGACCCTCCTGCGGTTATGTTCCGAGCCCTTTAATTTTGCGTGCAAGGCCCCGAAGTGAATTCGTTCCGTGTCCGGTCTCGGGCAGATGCCAATGTAGTTTTATTGAGCAATTTGTTGCAACATTTTTTTGGATTTGATAATTTTCACAGGAACATAATCGTTCTCTTTCGTCAGATATCGCTGCCCTGAACTGGATTTGGCTGATGGACTGCGATTGCCATCGAATATCACGTGTCATACAAACAGGACCGCCGACAGTAAGCTGAACTTTTTTGAACAATGCAGGAATTTTGGCAAAGTTTCGGATGGTTAAAGAACTGAAAGGGTACCTTTTACCGTGATGACCAGGTGACAAGTCGAACTAAATTTATATTCGTCATGGTAAATTATTATTCGTCAATGGCTACCAGATGACCACTGAAAAACTCTGCTCGTGACAATGACAAACAACCTTTGTGCTTCCTGCTTATCCATCAAGCGGTTTGAAGTGGAAGACAGTTTGCCAATTGATGCGAGCTGCGCTTGAACTCATTTCATTTTTTGCAGTCGAATGCCTGGTTCTACCTGATCTGTCATGTGTTGGAATGACCGGGAATAAAACGTTTTTCAAATCCGTGCCTTGCGAATATTCGTTAGTTTCATGCTTTTGACATTTATTGTGTGGCTCCTCAAAAATTTTCTACGGCGCTTTCCTGTCACTATTTATTTTTGCAGATCGGGCAAGGATTGGCGTGTCGCACTGTTGTTATCGATTTTCTTTGGCTGGCTCGGCATCGACAGGTTCTATTTGGGATACGTCGGTATCGGTTAGTTTACGTTCTCAGTTGATGCGGCGCTAAACGGTTGCAGTTCAACAACTGTACAGTATTTGTGCAGGCATATTCAAGATGTGCACGTTCGGATTCTTTCTCATACTTCATTTGAGCGACGTGATATTGATTGCATTGCAGGTGAGTCGGGGTGTTTTCAGACCAGCAGTGTCTTGTATGACACAGTCAAAAAATTTAGCATGTTTGGAAGAGGTGTTTTTGCTTCAGGTTGTGCAACCGGCGGACGGTTCGGGGTATACACTCGATTTTTATGGTCCGCACATGACCGCTGTGCGATACGGAAATCATACGTCCTTATAGCACTTGTCGCATTACGAATGGGCTGGGGTGCTTGCACTTGATTTGTCGCTAATACGGGTGCATCAACTGTTGAACGTTTGGTGAACCATCAGATTGCAAGGTCATGCATAAATGTGATTCAACACAAAAAACACCAATTTCAACACAGTTGACTCTACGACGGACGCTGAGCTAATGTGTGAAGCATAGGCCGTTCCCGTACGGGTAAACATGTGACAAAGTGCATAGGGCCCGGTCCACAGGAACCGAATTACTTTGACCTTTCCTAAACCTACATTAACCTGTAAAATTTCGCTTCGCGCTTTTTAGTTTCTGGGCGAATCAATCATTGTTTTTCCATTTTGACAAGTTAAGGTCTAAGGTGGTTCGGTTTCTGAGAATCAGACCCGGTATTGTCTGTTGTATTCAGTGTAGTTCCTGGTCCGGCGCGGCGGTTAGTGTACCTACCCCTTTTTTCCGTGCGGCGGTTAGTGTACCTCCCTGGGGGGGGAAGGGGGGGGAAGACCCAAATCCAGGAAAAAGTCACTTTTTGGGGTAGAAAATTTGCCCGATTTTTGCCCCTTTTTGGAAAAAATTCTTCATAAAAAGGGTATTTTGGCGACTTTTGACATCATTGACCTAAAAATCACTCATTTTAGGCCTAAAAATGCCCATTTTAGGCCTAAAAATGCCAATTTTAGGCAAAAATTGAGGCGGTTAGTGTACCTGGCGCGGCGGTTAGTGTACTAGTGTACCTTGGTCGCGGCGGTTAGTGTACCTTAGGGGGGGGGACCCCCCCCCAGGAACTACACTGGTTGTATTCATGAATAAAGATATAAAATACCATTGAATTGGAACATTTTCGTCTGTTGCATTGGTCAATAAAGACACAGTTGAAGTTAAAAATAGGCTGCTTTTACTCCTGCAATGCGAAATCGCAGTTTAGCTCACTAATAGCGGGGTCCCAGGAACCTGTTCTATTATGGCTTTTGGTTTTTGCTATGGTGGCGTGGTTACGTGTAGAATGTTCTGCAAACAACTGCGGAGGTTATATCTGTATTAATAGGTTATGGTGGCTATGCTGACTGCTGAAGCTACCGTGTAAAAACCAACAGTCTCCGAACGACTTCCCCAGGTGGCTGATATGATGTTACCAACCTGTTGTCACTGTACCAGGCCAACCAAAAGGACGGGACGGTGGTGAGGCAAAATGATGACGGTGTGGGGCTGCCCAAAGTGGCCATCGTCTCCTCCGCCAGGAAATGAGAGAGAAAACAATGTTTCCCCGTCGAAGTGGTCTTAGCAAATACCACGTTTTCACACGATTCCACACCAGTGATGTGGTTGGGGGGGTATTACCCCCCAACTGCTAGGTAGCTTTCTTGCTCCGAAACCCATACCCCCCCCCCAAACTGGCTAGCTAGCTTTCTTGCTCCGGTCATCAAGTAAGAAAAGTGTTGATTTTAGTGCCAAAATGACCATTTTATGGGCCAAAATGGTCAAATTCGTTCAAATTTTCTCACACGTGCACAAAAATACGCATTTTAAGCCTTATTTTAGCATAATTTAGACCAAATTTTATACCCCTGTTTTTGACTTCTGGACCAATACCCCCCCAAATCGGGGTACCCGGCTAGCTAGCTAGCTTTCTTGTGCCGGACCCCTCCAGCTAGCTAGCTTTCTTGCTCGGACCAACTACATCACTGTTCCACACATAATAAACATTAAAAATTTTCACCCCAAAACCTAATCCCCCAAACCCCCCTAGGTACATACCGTAAAAACCTAAATAGAAGGGGGCTCTATTAATTCACTGACCCCATTTTGGGGGCTCTATTACGGGGGGGGGCTCTATTCCGGGGGGCCTCTATTAATTCGCTTATTCGCTAACCCGAACCTGAAAAATTGTTCCCAAAAATACCCCCAAACCAGGGTAGTACTTGGGGGGTGGGGGGGGGGTCCCCCCAAATTCATCTATCTATCGTCAACACTTTTTGATTTCATCTAGGTATCTATCGTCAACACTTATGGGCAAATCGCAAATCTATCTATCGTCAACAAATTCTGGGAACAATCTATCTATCGTCAACACATTTCGACCCCAAAATGGGTATTTTTGCCTCAAAATGGCTCAAAATCGGTATTTTTTGTCCCAAATAGGCAAAAAATCGCGCGCTACGCGCGGATTTAGTACATCTAAGTACATTTTCATTAATATTTACACAATTATTACCAACTTAGTACACTATACTATACCTTGATTTTTGGCGACCCCCCCCCCACCATCTATCTATCGTCAACAAGTTTGGGTCGACCCCCCCCCCCAGATTTCGGACTTGGGTCATCTATCTATCGTCAACACATTTCGGGTCCCAATCTATCTATCGTCAACACCCTGACCAAGTACTACACTGCACCAAACCCTAAAAAGGCGTTTGAAAGGATGTTTTTTCGCTTGTAATCGCATTTATTCGTGTCTATTCGTCAATAAGAGGCGTATTATGTGCTCTGAACGAACAACAAACGTGCATAAATGAACCTGTACACCACTATCAAGCCTTAATACACTACTGTGTAGGGGATGTTACATAGGGGAGATGTATTCCGGGGGGGGGCTCTATTAATTCACTGACCCCTTTTTGGGGGGCTGTATTACGGGCAGTGATGTAGTTGGTCCGAGCAAGAAAGCTAGCTAGCTGGAGGGGTCCGGCACAAGAAAGCTAGCTAGCTAGCCGGGGACCCCGATTTGGGGGGTATTGGTCCAGAAGTCAAAAACAGGAGTATAAAATTTGGTCTAAATTATGCTAAAATAAGCCTTAAAATGCGTATTTTTGTGCACGTGTGAGAAAATTTGAACGAATTTGACCATTTTGTCCCATAAAATGGTCATTTTGGCACTAAAATCAACACTTTTCTTACTTGATGACCGGAGCAAGAAAGCTAGCTAGCCAGTTTGGGGGGGTATGGGTTTCGGAGCAAGAAAGCTACCTAGCAGTTGGGGGGGTAATACCCCCCCCCATACCCCCCAACCACATCACTGATTACGGGGGGGGCTCTATTTCGGGGGGGGGGGTGTATTTAGGTTTTTACGGAAACCCCCTAGGCCATCGGCTCTGGTCTGGTACACTAGGTATCCCCTCTGCCTTCTCCGAGCGCGGTACAGTAGGTACCCCCTCCAGAGTACCTCCAACACTGCCCGGAATAGAGCCCCCCAAAATGTTTTTGGTGTTTTCAGCCAGGTGAACGTTCAAGGTGGAACAACACAGAACATTGAATGAACGATATTTTTGACTCGAAGTCTTCAAAAACGATCAATTTCCGTAGGATAAGTCGGCTCCGCTGAGCAGTGCATTGGATTGTATTGGACTATGGCCGAATTCGACGTCATTGAAGCGGACGAGGACGATATTGTCGATGAATCTGAGCTACCAGAATGCGCCTTGCCTCTAAAAGAGCCCGTGATCATAAAGGGCGCTGGCAACATGACTGTGTGAGTTGGCATCCCATCCGTCCATAGCTGACTTGCAGTTGTATTTCGTCAGTCAGAGCTAGTGTGGTTCTTCGGGGAAAGGGGATCGGGCCTCCTAGTTGATCGTTCCCCGAAAATGACCTCAGAAATTTTTCGGTCATTTTTATCCCAAATATCACTTTTGATTTTTGATCTGCATTTTGATCTTGTTCTGCGATATTTCTGTAGAGTGTGTGTGCCTATATTTTCAATAAATAGAGGCTTAATTTTTACCGTTTTTGTGTAATACCGCTAGAAACCGCTATCAATTTTTTCTTGGTCGCGCAGGATATTCCCAAATAGGCTCACCCGACGGGCTATCTAGCTTTCTTGCTCCTGACCACTCCAGCTATCTTTCTTTGGGTGTTGTCGAAAGTCCCAAAGAAACCGCGAAAAAATTCCGAAAAGCAAAATTCCCGAAAAATAGAATAAAGGAAAAATCCGAAGTTTATGGTGCAAAAAAGGGTATTCACGTATATAGTTGCAGGTGGAAAAAACGGTTTTTTTCCTGAAAAAAACGGAAGAAAGTTTTTCAGTGAAATATATTTTTCCGGGAAAATTGCACGGCGGATTTTGAACTTTTATTAAAAAGTGTCAAAATTATGGGAAACAACAGAGTTTTATTGCAAAAACATACTTTTTCAAGTGTTTCCAGCCCTTTTACAGCTTTTATTCGCACTTTCTGAGCAGGATTCCTTGTCATGCACCATCTTTAGCGCAAGCCTAGCCCAACGCAAGCCTGAGCACCAACTACATGAATACCACAGTCACACCCTATCTTTCTTGCTCGGACCAACCACATCACTGTATGCTGTATTAATACTAATGCTGTACCATACTAATATCTTGGGGATTGGATCCTTGTGGATTAAAGTGCATGAAGCACGCAGAATTTGGTCGATTTTGACCGAATTTGAGCCATTTTTTAGCAAAGGTAGTTTTGGGGATAAAAGTTGGGGAGATTAGGGGCTGCAAGCCAGCCAAATTGACACGTCAGTCCTGCGTTCGTTTTCAGGTTTGGACTCAACAGTCGGTTCAACTCCGAATTTCCATCTCAGCTTTCCGGCAAACTCGCACCGGAGGAATTCTCCGACACGATGGCGAGGATCAATGGTGCGCACACTCTTATTTTCATTTTACCCTTTACCCGTTGCTCTGTTTTGCATATCGTCTTTCTGCACAATTGCGCCGTGGATATCAAAGTGTTCGTTTTTCACAGGTGTTCTGCGCAAAACAATGCCAATGAACATTCGATGGCTGTTCTGCGGCTGTGTCTTCTGCTGCTGCACACTCGGCTGTTCCCTTTGGCCCGTCGTATGTCTCAACAGACGGGTGTGTGTTTTAGCGGCCGTATTGCCCCCAATAGAAGGGGACTATGCTGTTTTTGGGGCATGCCTTGTATAGGGTGGGGGGCAATGCGGTATCAAGTATTTTTAGATGTTGATCTGGCATAAAATTCAACAATGTTTTTCTCAATGTTCAGACAGTGCATGCTCTGGAAAAGACATTGGACTGGGAGAATTCGCATATGTATAATAAAGTAAGTGGTTTTTGGTTTGCTTGGTTATCATATCATCAAAATAAGTGAATGCTGAAGTGTTCCGAAATGTGAGCCACCATCGACATTTACATGTTTTCAGCTCGGATTGCACTGGAGGCTGGCCAAACAACGGTCAGATGCGAGCAATATGACTGAATACGTTAGTCTGTAACCGTGCAGGTGAATGCAGACCTAATCTAATGCCCAGGAATTTTTTCAGGTCTTACAAGTCGAGTTTTTGCCGAAAGCGCCGTTACTTCATCCAGATTAATTTATGCGCGTTGTAGTAATATTATTGCATCCTCACAATCGTCTTGTCATAATGCTTGTGATGTGTAATTATTGTTAAAATATCATGTGTTATACTTAAGAAACATTGAAGCAGACGGTTCGAATCAGTCTCTCACGTTGTTCTAGTCCTTGTTCGATTATGTGCTGTATTCTCTGTGGAATTTTAGGTTTTCTAAGATTTGGCCTCGATTTGTTAATTGTGTTCTGTGTACTATCCATCTGTTCAAGTTACAGCGCTTTCGCCCATTATGTATCAACGTACGCCCCGGATATCATTATTTAGCGCTCAGCTCATTGATCCATGTTTCTCACCTACTGAAAGACTTGGTAGCATCTTGTGATACCAAAGCTTTATATAATGTTTAGGAAATTTGTTGCGTGCGGCGTACATTTTTATGCGTTTTCTTTCTGTGCATTAAACGTTACATCCTAAAACTTCCTGCTGAATCATTTATAACAGGGGTGCAGTTGGTCCGGGTCGTAAACATACGTACATAGATAGCTGGAAGGGTCCAGACGTTGATAGCTAGCCGAGTACGCCGATTTGGGTGGTCCAGAGCAGGGTAGTACTTGGGGGGGTCCCCCCCAAATTCATCTATCTATCGTCAACACTTTTTGATTTCATCTATCTATCGTCAACACATATGGGCAAGTCTATCTATCGTCAACAAATTTTGGGAACAATCTCTATCGTCAACACATTTCGAACCCAAAATTGACATTTTTGACTCAAAATGGCTCAAAATCGGTATTTTTCACCACAAATAGGCAAAAAATCGCGCGCTACACGCGGATTTAGTACATCTAAGTACATTTTCATTAATATTTACACATTATTATCTACTTAATGCACTATACTATACCTTGATTTTTGGCGACCCCCCCCACCATCTATCTATCGTCAACAAGTTTGGGTCGACCCCCCCAGATTTCGGACTTGGGTCATCTATCTATCGTCAACACATTTCGGGTCCCAATCTATCTATCGTCAACACCCTGACCAAGTACTACACTGGTCCAGAGGTCAAAATTAGGGGTATAAAAAAGGTGAAAGCTATGCCAAAATGGGCTTTATGATTGGTAATTTTATGCGTATTAATAGAAACATGAGAAAACTAGACTTTTGGACCATGAAATGGCCATTTTGACACTAAAATCAACACTTGGCACACCCAGCACCAGCTGCACCACTGATTCTTAGAATTTCACGCCATATTTGCTCGACAGTCATGTGTTTGTTGTGTTATATTGTGCGTTCCTAATTTTGCGCTGACCGTAATGTATTCCCCACAAAATCTTTCGTTCGATTGTTAACTTTATTTTCCGACATTGTGTTTGAGCAAAATAAGTTATTAAAAATTGTGTGAATTATTGTTGCACATCGCTGTACGACAGATCCGTTCCACATACTATATTGAAATTGAAAATGATGCTGCTATTATGCATGTATTTATCGATGTCACGATGAAAATTTTGAAAGTATAAAATGTTGCACATGTGTGTTGCGCAATTGGAGCGTTGAATAAACGTCAGGGTTTGGCGCCCATTTCATTGTCCCAAATGATGTATCTGTCATTGTCTGGTTCAATACATGTGTTCCAATCAGTCGTGAAATTTCACACCTTTCCAGGCGAAATGAACCCCGCCACGGAGCCAGAGCCAAACCATAAACCAGAGAATGGCAAGTTCGATGCCGCCTCAGTGGCGTTGAAACATGTGTTTCGACACAAAAAGTTCAAAAGTCAACTGCAACGCGATGTTATTGCACATTTGGTGAACGGGAAGGACGGTTGGTCAACTTTAATATCGCTTATGCATCCCGTTTCTCTTTCGCTGTTGGTGGCCCTGAGCTCTTGTGTGCTTATGGTGGTAGCCTGAGTTGTGCGGCATGTCCTTTGTTTGCCCTGGTAGTAGTTCGGCCTGCGTTCGCAAACTGGCGGTGCACCAGGTCATCGTCAGTACACGAGATGGCTACGTGGCCCCAAATGCACACGGCTGGGTCTACGTTTTCGTCGTGCGTTTGCAAGACAACTATTCGGAATCTGAACTATTTCTGATCACGCACTGCTCAACAGGCTCGACGCCCCGTGACGTGTTCGTTTTGTTGCCAACGGGCGCGGGCAAGTCGCTCTGCTATCAACTGCCCGCGGTGTTGCATCAAGGCGTGACGGTTGTGGTGTCACCATTGCTCGCCTTGATTCAGGATCAGTTGGACCATCTCAAATTGTTGGGCATTGCTGCGGCGTCATTGAATTCAAAATTGTCAACCAAAGAACGACAGAGGGTTGTTGAGGTTGGGGATAATCTTTGGCTTTATCTTTTAAATAATATCGTTGATCACCGCTTCTTTCGCAAGGCGCAGGGAGACACGGTAACCTGTTGGGCCACCATGGAACACAACTTTTTGATATTTGATCCCTGAATTTTATTTAAAATGTGCGTACCGTGGTGTCTGAAGGGCTCATGCTCATGAGCACACTATGCCACTGATGTACAGCCAAAAGCTGAGATATGTTCAAGTTTGTGATGGATTTGCCAACTGACCTCTTTTGAATTACCATACCAGGATATCCTTCGATTGTTGTTGTTTTTCACTTGTTTCTTCGTTGTTTCATTTTCTTCCGTTGCATTGCATTCGAGCGAATTGGATTTCAGTGCCATGGGGAGCCGTAAACCTGGCAGGCAAAGGTAGTAAACGTATATGCGGGTGTGCATGGGGTGCTGCGGTTTCGACCCAAACATTGCGGCTGCCTGAATCTCGTCCGTTAGAGGATCGGATCCGCTGTCCCACCGGTGCCACTAATTTAGACCTGAGTTTATTTGCGCTGTGTACTGGAACAACTTTTACGCTGTTAAAATGTTGCACTATCTACGCTGTATCGCGCAGTACCGAACGGGTGATCTACGTGCGCGCTCATTCACGTCACCGCAACATCAATCAGCCTCATAAACAAACACAAGCACCAAAATTCCATTTGAAAAGCGCCAAATTTCAGGATCTTCGCAGCAAACAACCGACCATCAAATTACTGTATATCACACCCGAGCAAGCCAACACAGAAACATGTCAGAACCTGCTCTCCTCGCTCACCAAACGTCACATGTTGGCCTACTTTGTGATCGATGAAGCGCACTGTGTGTCGCAGTGGGGTCACGATTTCAGACCGGATTATCTGAAATTGGGAAAGTTGCGCAAGATCATCACCGGGGCAAGTTGTGATTGCTGCGTGATTTTTCTCTATTTTAAGGTTTGTTTATCAGCCACACACATTGAAACACTGGCAGAATTGCGAGTATAATTTTCAGATTTTTTGGCACACTGTTCACGTGGTTTCCTGTAGCTAACAGATATAAGCAAGTAAATTGGCAAGTGAAAGTAAAATAGTGATTTATTGAAAAAATACTCTCCGATTATTACGTCAGGTGCCGTACATAGCGCTGACAGCGACGGCCACGGGACGCGTGCAAGAGGACGTCACGAAGCTATTGGCCTTGAATCAACCAGCTCAATTCAGGTCTCCATCATTCCGACCAAACTTGTTCTACGAAGTCATCATGAAGGAGGCTATTCGATCCCAGGTTTGTTGTTTTCATTTTTTGTCAAAAACGATACACTAGCAGCGCCCCGCCGGGAAGAATTTATTGCGTTGGCTTGTGATTGTGCGGTGTTGGTGTCGTTGACAAAACAACCATGGCTCAACAGCAGCAAAGTATTAATTGTCGCTAAAAAGATATAAAAGAAATAAGAAACTTGGTGCATTGTTGACAGGGCGGCGATGATTATCGTCATTTGGCTGCCTCAATTACGAAATGGATCGCCCCGAATCAAGAGTCGGAGCATGATGACGACAACGATATGTATCATGAGGTAATTAGGTTTTCCTGTTAATTTTTTTGAGCCGTGCCATTCATATGAATCGAATCAGTTTGCAGGATGAGAAACGATTCACCGGATCGGGCATTGTGTACTGCCGCAAACGGGACGAATGCAACGACATGGCCATGAGACTTGACCGATTGGGCATTCCAACGTTGTCGTATCACGCCGGATTAAGGAATGGGGTTGGTTTACAGAATCAGATGCTTTATTTTGGGTGTGATTTCTAATTTGTAGGCAATAGCGCCGTGCATAGCGCTATTTCCCAATCCCATTGCCGGTCTCAAGTTGCGGTATGAGAAGTTTGTCACGTTGACCGACAGACTCCTGTCATTTTCCAAAACCAAACCCCATCCACATGCTATTTCCGGACCAGAACAACAGGCTGTGAACAGCGCGCGAAAAACAGTCATTGATTTCAACTAATGTTTCAGGAGCGTGAGAACGTACAGCAACAGTGGATGGCTGGTATTGTGCCCGTTATTGTTGCCACAATATCATTTGGTATGGGTGTCGATAAGCGGGATGTTCGGTTAGTTGGTAACCCAATATTGAATTGCAGTCAACCAACCCTATTATGAAAAGAGAATCGATCGGGACCTGGCATTTCAGTTTCGTGGTGCACTGGAACATGCCTGGTTCGTTGGCGGCTTATTACCAGGAATCGGGCAGAGCTGGTCGTGATGGCAAACGTTCACATTGTCGACTGTATTACTCGAAATCAGATCGTGATTTTCTGCATTATTTGTTGCAAACGGAATTGCGAAAAGTGAGACCTGGGACCACCTCAGCATAGAAAAATGAAGGATTAGCGAGGTGTCGTCTTACACCAAACCCTTATATTTTTGTGAAATGTAAAATGAAATGTTTTTCAATCATTTGGGTGGAGTGATTATTTTTTTTCAGCACAAGGCCAAGAACCCGGCTGCGCGCGAGCAAACCATAAAGGAGGGTTACGAAGAAATGGTACAGTACTGTGAGAATGCACAGTGAGTTGATTGATTGTTGCAACATATTGTGATAAAAAATCGGGAAATTTTTTTCAAGCCGACCGCTTTAGTCAGAGTGACGTTTGGTTGAATCAGATCTGTGTTGGTCGCTTGAATGGCAAGTTCTAATCTTGGCTGTCAAGAGTCGTTCCAAGTCCCAATCCCACGCAACTTTCTGTTAATTGGCGAAATAGTTGAAACTTCAATTTGTAGTACTACCGCGTCCACCACTGACTGGTTTCTTTTCGTTTGTGATGTAGCTTGGGCGCCACTTGTGCTGTATTTTGTGTAATGGCGCGCTATCGACACTCAATTGGCTTGTTCACCACGCGCAAATCGACGCGGACAACAGAGTGTGCTCATTTTCAGCTGTCGTCATCGTGTGCTGGTGCGTCATTTCGGTGACAAATCGTTCGCGACCTGCGTGCAACACTGCGATCATTGCACGACGCCCAAACTGGTCGATCGACAACTGGCCATATTCAAGAGCGAAGCGCTGGCCATCCGAACTGGCTCGTTCATCAAACGCAAAATGTCGAGCGATGAGTTGGCTGAGATGTACGGAGGCGGAAAACGGGGACGCGAAAGGTGCGAGCGATGGCGAACCTTGGGAGTCGGATTGGGTGTGATTTTGTATCTAATTTCTCGTTGCAGTCAATACGACGATGACGATACGGCTTCAAGCAGCACCGCTGATTTGCAAGAGGAGAAGGAGCGAAGCGAACGACAAACACTGGTTGGACTGGAATTTGCGCGTCGCAGAGCGGTCAACGGTGAGTGCTTTGTTGCAGCAGTCAGATGCACACGTCTGCAAAACAAGCCTTTTCGGTCATGCAAACGTACATTTGTTGTGTGTGTGCCTTTGATGGTCTGTTCCAAACTTTTTAGGCACTTTCGGATGCAATTAGACCAAAGGTCGCAATCGGGCCGGGCCCGGCCGCGATTTTGTGTTTTTGGATCGGGCCCCCCGGCCCGAAGCTTCTAAAGTGACTTATTTTACTAAAAGAATGGTAATTTTTTTCTAACATGCTAAAAATTTCTGACGGATTTGGCAAGTAAGTGATCAGTACTTGTCTATCTGACAACGTTTTCATTGAAAGCAACATTTTTCTACCAAAAAAATAGGTTCAGAAAAATCGCCAAAATTATGACCAAAACATCGGGTAAAAGTCTGACCCAAAAAATTCGGGCCGGGCCGAGCTTTGGCCACCTCGGACCGGGCCGGAGGTTGGGGAAGTCGGACCGGGACGGTCCGACCAAACCCGGCCCGATTGCGACCTCCAATTTGCACCTAAATTTGGCAATTGGATGCCTGAACCTGAAATTTCAAACTTGCACCTAAAAATTAGAGTGTTGCGTTGCACCTTGTAAATTTTGAGAAAAAAACACTGGTTTGTTCGTTACGCAAATCCCGTGTAATTATCGGCTAATGCTAGTTTTGTCAGCAAAACTATTTGTCAGCAAAAAAACACTGGAAACATGAAGTCGAACATTTCACTGCCAGGTCAAACAAGCCCAAAGAAGTTCGTCTCACCGGCGCTAGCCAAAGCGCAACAGAATGCCAAGATTCGATCTCCCACCGCTGCCAGAGTGAATGGACTGACTGTGGTGGTACGCTTTTTTGTTGTTTTATCAAAAATGGAAAATTTGTAGTTATCTGTGTTGCAGCGCCGTGAAATGAAGCGCGAATGTTTTGAGGAGGCACTACGTCAGAACGCCAACATCATGCTCACACCAGATGAGCAGACGGCGATCGATTTCGAACGTTTGTCGGCAAAACTCGAGTATGATGCGTATCAGAGCTCGGGCTCGACACTCACGTACAACACAAAAACCGGACGTTTGGTTAGGCATTCTCAAATCAGCAATGTGTGCCGATTTGCTTGAAAATTTAGCGATCATTGCGCATTTTAGGCAGCCGACATTCGAAAGCTGAGTGAGCAGGGTGTATTGTATTCGGGTCTGACTGATGACCAAGTTGGGCCGACCGATTCGCCGCAAATGTCCAACACGACCACTGATTGTTCGAGTAGCACCAGCTCAAGTTCTGCGACGGGGACTTCGGACACACAATGGCTTGCCGGTTTCAAACTGGCTTCGGATCTGTTGTAGAAATATCTGTGCATATGGAACAGCGTGTAAAGGCAGTCTACGGGAGGTTGTCACTCAGCCCCCGAATACCGTAACCCACCGCGAGCGAGATCGTTGCGAGACCCATGCTAATCGCTGCGTATCGACACGTGTATTAGCGGCAGCAAGCTGGAAATTGTCATCGTGCGCGCCGATCACCAAAACTTGGAATTGTTGGTTGGTGTTGGCGCTAACACGCAAAACATAGATAAAAAACAAAATGGTCTCGACACGATCCTTGCAGATCAAAATTACGGTGGGTTACGGTATTCGGGGGCTGAGTGACAACCTCCCGTAGACCGCCTTTATTTGTTTGAACGTGTTTTCTTCTGGGACAATCTTCTGGTTGTGAGTTTCGCTCGCTGATTTTGATTGCTCAACCTCATTGCTGTTGTTTTTTTGCTTTTCTTGTTCAGTGAACCGGTTTACTCTTGTTATTGTGCATAGCTGTGAATCATGTGCAATAAAATGTTGACGTAGTGAGAATATGAGGTGTTCATTCGCTTTTTTAAGGGTTTCGACAAACCCAGTCACGGATAGCCTCTGTCAGGACTTTGATTGATTTTGTTTTATGCTCAAAATTACCAAAAATGCTATTTTGTGGATTTTGCTCAGAGGATGTCGGACAGCAGCTCGGATGAGGACCAGGGTCCGTCAATCAACGATGGTGTGCCAGCGAGCACCAGCAAAGGAGAGGAGGACGCAAAATCATTCGAAGATTTGGTTAGCGTGTGGGCGGGGGTGGCTGCAGAAAACGAACGGCTGGTGCAAAAAGCATTTCAACCAGGACGTCAATTTATCGTGTCTAGTGCTTGACAAACTTGTGGTCTTACTGCGATGATTTTTCAAAGAGTGCTCCACTGCACTCGGGGAAATTAGCTGCGCATCCTGTGCTTTTTGGTTTGTTTGTTACAATACGTGCATATTTTGTGCCAACAACAGTCAACACTTTGTCCAGGGAGTAGTGGACGTGTTGTGCGAGGCGTGTGCCAAAATGCAATGGTCGCATCCGACGCCGATGCAACGAGAAGCCATACCTGTTGCATTGACGGGACGCGATGTGATCGGATTGGCCGAAACCGGCTCCGGAAAGACCGGCGCATTTGCGCTGCCCATTTTGCAAGGTTGGTTGCCAAGTGGTGTGTCTGGTAAACTGGTTTTTAATTGTAGGTCCAACGAAGAGAGATAATGAGACCAATTTAGGGCGGCCCCAAGACAGAACCAACTGAAAAATATGTTCAACGTGTGATACATGGTGGTTTATTTGTTAGTTAGTTTATAGCGTCGACACCCACTCAATAATACATAAATAAGAAGATTAAGTGAAAGAAGCATAATTACAAGACCGGGTGTGGAGTTTACGGGCATGAAAATAAATACAAAACAGGGTGTGCAAGTTACGGGAATGAAAAATAAATACAAAACCAAGACAGGAAAGGGTGAGAAGGTGGACGAAATCACGGACAGACAGACACAGACAACATGCAATCAGAAATTAAATGTACGCAGGCAGAGCCACAACAATGTACAACGGTGCAATACCGGACGGTGCGGTGGTTTATTTGTCGGTGCCATTTTGTCCTTTGAGCTTGCCCTATCTAAGAGTGTACTTCTGTATCGTTCGTCAAAAAGAGTGACCGGCAGTTTGCCGATGTGTGCCGTTCAAGAGAGTTGCTGATCTACGCACATCGTGAATATATTTTATGATGCATTAAATTCGGGTCCCGGCCGATCAATTCCCATTGTAGAGGGCAGTCTGTACCTCATTACAGCACTGCTCGACACGCCCCAACGTCTGTTTGCGCTCGTGCTCACGCCGACACGCGAGTTGGCCTTCCAAATCAGTGAACAATTCGAAGCGTTGGGCGCTGCGATCGGCATTAAAGTTGGTGCGTTGAACAAGGACAATAATCCTATTTTTGTATCAATGCTCGTTTTATCCCAAAATGTTGTTTTGCAGCGGTGATTGTGGGCGGCATCGACATGACCACGCAGCAGATGGCGCTCGGCAAGAAACCGCACGTGATCATTGGTTGGTGATCGTTCGACGGTCTTTCGCGCATTCAGACCTGTTAAGCTGGAGTTATACCCCGATGGTCTCGAATACCCCGCGAAACCTAGGCGTAGACAGGACTCCAAATTAATTTTTTCAATAATTTGCTTAATACAACAGTCACACAATGCTCTCGAATCCCTTATAGTTGTTCATTTTGGGTCTGTAGACAATGGAAACAAATTTTTGTTTACAGTCACATTTTGGGACAGCGTTGGCGCACTAATTTCGGCTAGCGTGAATGTTGTACAGATAGTGCAGGAGAACAACTTTCACGTTGACCGAAATTGTGCTGCTAGTGATGTGTGAATTGAATATCAATGTGCTCCTTCAAAATTTTCCATAAGCTTTCACAATCGGGTTGGGCTAAAAGGCGGCTGTCCATTGCAGCCACCCCCGGGCGTCTGGTCGACCATCTGGAGAACACGAAAGGTTTCCATTTGTCGACACTCAAGTACCTGGTGATGGACGAGGCCGATCGCATTCTCAACATGGACTTTGAGCAGGAGGTCGACAAAATACTCAAAGTGATACCGCGCGATCGAAACACCTATCTCTTTTCGGCCACCATGACGCAAAAGGTGCGCGTGCGTTTTTGTTGACTGGCCTTTGTGTTTGGCGGCCCTGATCCGTCACAACAATTGTGCACGACAACAATGTTTCTGATGTTTGTAATAATGGCAGTAGATTTCAGGTCGGCAAGCTGCAACGAGCGTCGCTGAAGGATCCGGTCAAACTGGAGGTCGGCTCGAAATACCAGACGGTCGAGAAGCTTCAACAGCACTACATATTCATTCCTGCCAAATACAAGGTTGGAAAGTGACCTGACATTCTGTTTTGAGGGTTGACATCATGGTTTCCTTTCAGGATGCCTACCTGGTGTACATTCTCAACGAACTATCCGGCAACAGTTTCATGGTGTTCTGTGCGACCTGCAACAACACCATGCGCACGGCGTACATGCTCAGAAATCTGGGATTCTCAGCCATACCGCTGCATGGACAGATGAGTCAGGTATACACGGCTGACTGGCTGATCTTTCTCTTGTTGTCATTAATTGGGCCAATAATTTGTGTGCAGCCTATTCTCTTTGTTGTGGCCAGTGGAATGGTATACCCTTTGGAGCAAACGTTATTCAAAATTGATTTCTCCGTAAATAAACAAGTAAAACATACACATAAAGAGGGCATAATGTTGCTTTCAGATATATTTGCAGGCAAAACGACTTGGATCGTTGAACAAGTTTCGTGCCAAATCCCGATCGATTCTAATTGCGACCGATGTGGCTAGCAGGTAATCCATGTACCTTGTTTTAATCAATGTATGAAACATCACAGAGTCCGTGTCACGCAGAGGTCTCGACATTCCGCACGTTGACGTGGTTCTGAATTTCGACATCCCCACGCATTCAAAGGACTACATTCATCGAGTCGGCCGAACTGCACGTGCTGGACGTGCTGGCATTTCCGTTACGTTCGTCACACAGTGAGTGTTTTCGTTTCGATTCGGAATTATTTACAGAAAAATACCTTGTCTGCAAGCGGATTTTAGCTAAATTAAGTTTCTGAAACAACTTTTATTGGCCCCGATTTTGATTTGCCTGATGTGTGCAAACGTTGTTTGTGTGTCAGATACGACGTCGAGTTGTACCAACGCATCGAGCATTTGATCAACAAAAAGCTGCCGCTATACCCGACCGAAGAGGCACACGTGATGCAACTGGTGGAGAGGGTCAGCGAAGCACAACGATTTGCCAGACAGGTTATCGCTGTTACGAACTTGAAAAATTCAGATTGTACGATCAAAGTGAATGATTTCCTTTCACTTTCAGGAGATCTCGGAAGGCGACGATAAGAAGCGCAAGAAACGCAAGAATCTGTCCGACGATGACAATGATCTGGAGGACACGCAGCAAATGGGTGGGGTCAGGAAGAAAATGGGCAAATTCGGCGGGGGGAAGACCAGAAAAATGGGATTCAAAAAGCGTAGGAAATATAATTATTTGTGATTGTTGCTGTTGGCTGGTGAGATTATGATGAAAAAGTGTCTTTTTTTGTTGAAAATGAAAAAGTTGATGTGATGTGACGACATAATGAGAAAGTAAACGTATTGATAACCACTCGATTTGATATCCGTTCGCTTGCTCATCCATGGCTGTATATGGACCTTCGATGTGACTCAACTGCGCATCTTATTTTTTCCGTTTTCAGCTGAGTTCCTTTATTTTTTATGACTCACCAAACGCAGCTTTTTATAAACACTTGTTGCGCCCGGCATGTTGACTCGGCTGACACGCAACCGCTTGCGGAAACTGCATGAAACATCAGCTGGTGCTTCGACGTCGTCTGCCACAGGGGCAACCTCGCCGAAGAAGAAACCTCGACCAACAACTGTGCGCACAGAAGTGTCTACTCCGGACATTGAAGGTTTATTCAATAGCAGACAGTGTTGTTGGTTTTTCTGAATACAAAATTTCTTGTGGTTTCTGGACCTACGTTTTCTCATGTGATCAGTTACACAAAAGCGAGTTCTGGTACAGTTGTGATGTATGAACAGCGTGTTTGCAGACACCTGGACACCTGCATTTTGGCGCACGCATTTGGACAACATTCGTGCAATGCGCTCGACACACGATGCGCCGGTTGATACAATGGGCTGTGAAAAGTGTCATGATGTGAATGCTCCATTGCAGGTCTGGTTCCTATTTCCTTCTGCGGTTCCTAAACGGCTGTTCATTGAAAATGTCTGAGGGTAATTTATCTCGATATCGAATTCCGGTTTAGCCCAGACGAAGTTTGAGCAAATTTGAGAGAGATTATCTGACTCCATTAAAACGCGCTCGTTGCCACAGTTGGCTAAGTGAGTGCGATGATTGCATTGCCCAGGTGCAACACTACCAGATTCTGTTGTCGTTGATGTTGTCGAGTCAAACGAAGGACGAGCTAACGCACGCAGCCATGCAACGACTCCGAGCGCATGGTTGCACACCACAGACGATCGCCGACACAAGTGAAGCACGATTGGAGACACTCATATATCCCGTCAGTTTCTACAAGGTCGGTGGCAGTCATGGTACACTAATTGCAGGTTCGGGAATGGATCTGATTTGCTGTTAAGATTCACAACGTTTTTCTGCAGTAGGCGATCTGAACATCTCGCGCGTCGCTTTTTCGTTTTTGTTGCTGCAGGTGGTCGGGTAATGGTGAGTGACGGCAAATGTCAGGTGATCTCGTAATCAACACTCTGTGGCCAAAAACGCCGGGTCTCGATCGTGTCACATACAGACACAGAGAGCCTACACAATATGCATTTATTCCGCAGACTAAAGCGAAGTCAATCAAACGAACAACAGAGGTGCTCCTAGAACAACACAGTGGTGCCGTGCCAGCATCGGTGGACGCACTGTGCAAACTGCCCGGGGTGGGGCCGAAAATGGCACACTTGGTCATGTTGACTGCGTTCAACCAGTGCACCGGCATTGCTGTCGACACACACGTGCATCGGTTGGTACGGGTCGAGGGGTGTGGATGAAAGACCGGTGAAAAACATCTCTCGCGGAAAGAATCAGCACGTTACGTTACCGCCAAAACCGTCTGCCAGCTGACTCGAGGTCCCAAAAATTAGGAAAACCAGTTTTCCCTGGCAAAGACTGCTGAAGTGTTCTGGCTCGGGCTGCCGACCGACTTTGCTTTGGCAGTTCCTGTATGTACGATATTGTTGCAGGATCGCCAACCGACTTGGCTGGACGCCGAAACTGACGAAAACGCCCGAACAGACGCGCCGAGCACTCGAATCGTTCATTCCACAGTTGGTGTTCTGTTGGATTGGGTCGTGTTTTTCATTTATGCCGGAAAACATCCGATTGCAGAAAAGACTGGGAGGAAATCAATTTGTTGCTGGTTGGCTTCGGTCAGCAAACGTGCACCGCGACCAGACCGAAATGTGCCGACTGTTTGAATGTGCAAATCTGTCCGTATGCCATGAAGAATGGCACAATTTAAGGGCGAACTTAGGTTAAATCCGGAATCCGGAACCCGGAAATAATTTTCATGCAAAAGTACAAAACATTTCTGGGCTCCGGAATTATTTCCGGAAAACGCAAGAATTTGCATGTAAAAGTTATGCGTTTTCCGGAAATATTTCCGGATTCCGATTTCCGGATTCAACCTAAGCCCGCCCTAACACAATCTGTGACGCTTTCTTCTGTTCCTGTGAAATTATTGTCAAACTTGCGCCGCACATTTCCCGTCCTGTGTTTGTATTTTGCACACTAAAACTGTGTAAAAACATTCTGTATTGGTCGCACAATGTCTATATAAGAATTCATCAAATGAATCCTGATTTTCAAGTCACTCTTAACCACTGTGCTATTTGTGATTCTCACAAAACATTTTCACCTGAAAATAATCCAGCAGATCAGCCACGTTGCCGCAGGTCTGAAACATTCTCTTTACAACGTGTTGTGTTTTGTGTGCGCTCGCGCAACGCAACGTCACTGCCCCGTCACTTTCCCTCTTTGCGATTCAGGAAAAAAATTTTTACCAATTCTTATAAAGTCATTGTGCGACCAATATCATTCCGAAGAATGAGCAACTATGTATAGTGTTTCCTTTTTATGCAAGTCAAAGGAAACAAGCTACCCCACGTTATAACTCAACTCCAGTTTGGAGTCGAGATTTCAGAAACCAATGAAAGAGATTAAGAATGTGTCCTTGTTAATCCAAGCACGACACTCAGCAGCAAACATGGTGAAATGTTTCATTGACATGCTGGCAGAGCACACGTGCAAAGCTCACAGCGAGCATGTGAAACATTGTTGTTGTTAGATTCCACAGGCAAACTTTGACACGTTTTTGCCAGCTGTCTGATTGGAATCGAAATTGTAATCTCGACCTCAACTAGAAGTTCAGTTATAACACGGGCCCGCGCGTTTCCTTGGACCAAGAAAAACAGGAAACACTATATAATTACTTCTGTTGTGAATAAAATGACCTGTACTTGGTGATCGTGTTGCTTCTCACCGCTTCGTTCAAGCTCAAATTCTGACCATTGATTGTCATGCTGAAATTAACCGTGCATCCAAACAATGCAACACTGTAATAAAGAATATTGCGGCACAGTCGGACAAAGCAGAGGATATGAGACGAACAAAGATTCGCAGCGATGCCGATTGACCGCGTTACCCGTTCCATACCACACTATGCCCGTCGTTGTCTTCTAATGTTTCAAGTTAAAATTTGTTCATGGAAGGCTAAATTTAGACAAGGAAGGAGGTGATCACTTTACATTGCTTCACATCGTATTTTGGGCATTTACAGCATTTCATTTCACAATAATCCTCATCTGCATCAATCGCACCATGCTGGCCAGACTCCAACTGCTGTTCATTATGATTTTGCATTCCAGATCACAAGGTTGGTGACACTGATGCGCCACAGGGCTGGGGATACTTTCCAGACTTGGTTGGGGCACGACACCAATGCAGCCAAGCCAGTATTAATGATACGAATGAAGTGGTGCCCCAACAAGCCTTTGCCTGAAACTGAAACCTTTCATTGATAAGAGTATATTCAGTGGCTCATACTCAGATTTACTAAGAATGGCTGATGATCGATGATCTGTGGTAAGCCTTAGAGGTTTGGAGTCCAACTGGTTGGGAAAACGGCTTGGAAGGTCGAGTCTCCCATAGTCGCTTTTTGTCGCCAAGCCCCGGCGAGCAAGTCCGGTACACTAGCACTTTGAGATCAAAGACCACATCTAAAGTTCTTCACAGCTTCATTTCCATTCAGACATATCCACCACAACTTATACGACAACTTCTGTTGTCGACCGGAACGAACCCAAAATAATGTCCGAAGAATCTAGCACACAGTCGGCAGCTTTTCGCCTGACAGACAACAACACAACACTCACGTCTAGCACATCGGATATCAACCCAGATCAGAGCACCAGACTCCTACCAACGACAGCGGACGACAAATCTGAATCAGACCCACACCAAACACGAACTATAACTTCAATAATTGAAACATCATCAACAAGTCCAACGTCGCGGCGAGCTAGCGTCAGCGATGTTTCAACATCCGATATGACAACTGCCCGAACGTCGGCCACTGAATCTCGAAACTTTTCTGACGTGGACGAAACCAACACCAGCATGTCATCAATAACAATAGATAATAATGGATCAACGATAACATCGACAGCAACAAAAACCACCGAGCCATCTCTGGGTAGGTTGTGGTTCGTTCGTTCGTTTTTATTCGCCTCAGCAAAACTGTACCAACACGAATAAATGTGACAAACCGCAATGCCTTATGAATTTGTAACTGGTTAGCCAAACAGGAGAAATAGATCGATCTAATATCCCATTCCAATCACAATAAATAGGTGAACGAGTTTACGAACAGATCAAGCCTTTAGTCGAGGCTCTTGTGAATTTTGATAGGTCAGTCCCAATAAAATCGATTGATTTGATCAAACTCAAGCAGTCACTCAACACTCAGATAATTACCACCGAATCATGCGCAATTGCCCTAAACTGTGGCTGCCGATGTGGCAGTTGTGCGTGATCGAATCCGCATCGATTGCGTTCGTTGTGTCCCTGTTGGCTGCGTGCATCGGCCATTGCTGTCTCGGCTCGAAAGTCAACAAACGCGAAGATCCGATTAAAGTTCGTGTGATTGTTTGCCTTTCCGGACTCACACTGACGATTGCCTGATGCACCACATTGCGTCCGTATATCTGCAGGAGGACCATCCATTCCCGATTCCGAGCATGATGCAACGTCTCATCCACAACATGCAACATTTACATCATCACACCCATTCGGATGGAGTCGACGTGGAAAGTCGCGGCGGCGGCGGCGGTACGAAAACGATCAGCGATCGAAACCGACCGACGCCGACGTTGAGTTCGCGATCGCGATCCGTGTCCGACATGTCGATCAGCATGAGGGAAACGCCGAGGGAACGCAGAGATGACAAGACACAACGATCGAGCAGGTTGCTCGATTTGTTTCTCTATACGTACATTTAATTGGTTGATTTAAAAGTTCTTTCAGAAGTCCGCCAATTCGTCTTCTGGGAGCACATCAGTCGAAACATCCACAGCCCACCGTTAATGCGTCACATGCAAAGCCAGCAGCTAATGACCCGCCGACTGTCAAAGCTGGACAGGAAGAAGCAACCAAGACAAACACGGCGAAGGATAAAGTGGAACACAACGAAGAAGCAGCGATCAAACGTTGGTCTTCTTATCAAACTTATGTACCCATATTCTATTTCTGGAGAAGGCCCGATTCGAATTTGAAGGAAAGCCCGGTTGCACCACCGCTGTATATGTGGGCGACCTCAAATTTTATTTGGACCTTATTTTCCGATGATAAGTTTTGGGCACTGATTTGGACCAGCGTAATAGATTGCCCCTTTGCGCGATTGAACCATAATACTGCTCAAAACTGGTGCAGCCACCGGCTCTGCAGAAACGTACGCATGGCTACGGTGCCAACAACAGTGGTGTCTTTGTCTTGTCCACCTTGCCGTCCAATGTACTCGATTACTCTTTGCACATTCGAAGCAGCAAGAGCACATTACAGAACAGACCAGTGGCTCAGTGTCGACCTCCACACGCACGTATGACGACGACGAACGAAACAGAGACGATGAATTCTCGGTGGACGAACGGAAAAGGGTACGCGTCGCTTGACGGACATTTATTTTGGGGATTTTTTTTTAAAACGCGTTGCCTGACCGACAAAGCGTGTGTCAGCTGGCGACCACGTCACCACCAACTGGGTGGGGTGCGCTTTGCGGACCCTTTTGAAAAAAGCCTCCCAAACTTATTGCCAGTTTATGGCGTCTAGTTAGTCACTTCACCTGGTTGTGCGAAACAATTTCAGGAGCTAGTTCAAATTTCAATCGCATCACCATCTTCATCGACCGCCAGAAGTCCACCAAGAACTTGAAACACCACCTGATAATAACGAGTAATAATAATGCATATTAGACCACATATTACAATCCTACCTAAAAAACATCATAACGGTGATAATCAACTGCGTGCGACTATCAGAATCCAAGTGTTAAATTGAACTTCTGATGGCACAAAATGTTCATTCCTTTAAAATCAGCCTACATATATAACCTCAGTAACTTATTTTCGGCTACTGTTGTTGCAGCAATTAATATAAGGAATCAACACTACATATGTATCTTGCGTGTCACGCAACGCATAAACAAAAAAAGTCGGTTCTGCAATCAGACCACCACCGTCACCACATTTTTATCGCAAACTTTCTTGCCAGCTGTTGATTGACCAAAATGTTTTATCAACACACATGCGTATTATAACATCATCCTTTTCCACAGCCACACAAGCACGGGCAAACACAACGCCAAAGAAAAAGGCCAGTATAGCTAAACTACTGCATGCTCCACATCGGTCACCGTTTTAGCATCAATAATTTCAAAATGACCGGACACCACGTGCAAGATCGTTCATTTTATTTGACCTCGGTATCTCCAATCCACCGATCGGACAAAAACAAACGGTAGACCATATTTCCGTAAATTACCGTGCACCCTATGTTCTGGTTCGGGTTCTGGTTGTTTCGAAAGGGACCAAAATTATGTTTGATATTCATGACATTTAGGGCAACGAAAAAGGATGCAGTACGTCATACATATTGCACTTTGAAACAGTTCAACAACTCGTTACCCTGCTTTCTGACTTTTTCACATCATTCAGATGCCTGAATTTCGGCCTGCTCACTGCAGTGCTGGCCGTTCTCGCAACATTGTTCTTCATCGGATTTCTGGTCACACTCATTCTGCTGTTGGTTGGTGTCATTGGTTTGTATTGTCCTTACGGGCAACATCAACCTCGGTCTCGGGCTAGGGCTTGGTCAGGTTTAGTGAACTTCCATATTCCAGTGAAATGTTTGTACAGTGAACGAATTTTTTATCTCCAATCTACCGCTGACCTCGTAGCTACTGCTCTGTAGTGAACAAAGCTGCTGGTCCCGATTCACTATAGAGAGTTGACAAATAAATGCAATCGTTGTTCGTTCAAGGTCCAAACGACTTCTTTGTTGTTCTTTGTTGATGCTCAAAAATTACTCTCCATGAAAAATCTGACCAAATCCTTCCAGATCAACAACTCTGTGCCGATCAGCTGGCCCCGACCGTCATCGAGTCCGTTGGGTTCGTACAGCAAGGCGGCCGTTGCTGCCGATCATGGACTCTGCTCGGAGATTGGACGGTTGGCTGAGTCTTGTTGTTGGTGTTCTAAAGTAAACTTGTTCCTGTTTAAATTCCGTATTTTCTGGAACTTATTGCAAACCTTATTTATATATTGTATATAATTAGGTTACCCGACACCACTTCGTTGAGTGCTCCAACTTTATCGCAAAATACCGCAAAAAGTGCTCTGTTTTTGTCCAACCATAGTCGCAGTTCCGAGGCTTGTCTGTAAAGACCGGAATAATAAGCCAACGGAGAACACCGTTATTTCATCAGGAAACAAATGGAAATTCAACAGATCGTGAAATGGCCATTGCATGCTGTTGCAGCAACATTTTGATCTCCAACGGCAATGCCGTGGACGCAGCGATCAGCACCGAGTTCTGCATTGGGGTCACCGACCCGCAGTCGACCGGCCTTGGCGGTGGATTCTTCATGACTGTATACAACAGGCCAGTGCACTTTTTATAGGGTGATGATAACAGCCTAGGCCGCAATTAATATCGGAGGCATGCTCCAACATTTGCGACTCCAGCCTGGAGCTCCAGCTCATGCCTTGTGTCTTTATGAATCAGGCCAATCCTGGCGTTGTGAGAGTAAACACCGTGGCCCGTTATGAATATGGGGTGCTAAATAATACATATACATTCACATTAATATGCCAACTGCATGACCTTGACCTTAATCTTGTGTCAACCCCTTGTTGAGTCAACAGGGTGGGTGGGATTCACGACAATCAATCAGAGCGCAAGAAAATGTTGCGCGTATCGCAACGAGACGAAATACCCAGCGTTTTGGAAGAGTGTTTCCCACTTTTGTGATTTTCTATGATAGATACGGATTTAAGTACATCCTTAAAATAATATTTTGCTGAGAAAACCGTACAGTCATACACAACAACCCGTCAAAGTTGATAAAAAAAATCGTGTCTCTGCATCAGCCAGCGTGAGCCTGCAACATCTGACTTTGAACTTTGACGGTGAGTGAGGTCGACGGTGAACTTGACTTTGTTTTGTGAATTCCTCCAAATGCTGTTGCAGCAGCACCAAATCGTGTCACGTGATTGACGCACGCGAAGTGGCCCCATTGGCAGCTTCAAAGGACATGTACGAAATGCAGCCAAACATGTCCTTGTACGGTTCGTGCGTGTGTGTGGTAGCCTTTCATACTCAGGCACTATTTGTTACCGTTTACCGTACCAATGTGATGTTTCACTCACCCCACATACGTGCAGGCTGGTTAGCAATCGGCGTTCCCGGCAACATCCATGGTCTGTGGACGGCTTACAGCCTATTTGGCAGCGGGAATTTGAAATGGTCACAGTTGCTGCAACCGACCATCGACCTGCTCAGAAGAGGCGTGCCGGTATCAAAAGTGCTCGCTGAGAAGATTCAGATTAAAAGGAAAGCCATTATGGCCAAAGGATCAACCATGAGGTAAGACAAAGACACGCAAAATGTGCATGAGTTTTGCCAATTTACGCATCTGCTGCGTCGAACTTTTCTGGCACGTGTTTGTAATTTTTTATTCGTGCCAACTGTTTGTTGCACAATTTGGCGTCGAAAAACAAGATGTCAACCCGAAATTTGATAACACGTCAAGTGAGTGATAAATCAAACCAACATTTGTATTTTGCAGAGTGTTTATCAATCCATCGACCAACCAGCCGTACAAAGAGGGTGAGCTAATGTCGAGACCGCGACTCGAACTCACACTTGAATTGTTGGCTCGATCGCCGGACCCCGTCGCCACATTCTACAACAGCGACATTACAAAACAGATGGTGCGCGAGATTCACGATGGAGGTTTGTGCGATAGTTCCACAATGGAACCTCATCAACTGTGGCGTCAAGCTTGGACCGTTGGCAAGTTTTTGTCTCGACAGTATTGCGAAGCCTCAACTTCTGCCAATGTTGTTCAAATATACTGTACGCTGGTCGAAAGCAGTACTTTAACTTTTATCGCAAAACAACCGAGCAAAATTAGCAAATGTCTTACTTTTGCCTTTGCCTTGCCGTAGTCGTAATCCCACTTCTTGCCACGAAAGTTGATGGGTTCACAGTCTGTTGTCCTTGTACTTGCATGATCGGAATCGGGTGTATGCAGTGAACTGAAACAAGATTCACTGAATGTCGACTGTCGAGGCACTTTCAGATTCGGGAGCAAAATATCGCGAATAAGTGCATGTACAGTATATGTATTCACGCAACAAAGGTTTACATGCGTAAACGGACACTGGGACCAAGCTGTACTGAAGTTCGTAGTGGATGTGAAACAGCATGTAAACAGCATTAGTCTTCCTGGTAAACGCCCCCGAGGCAAGCTCTTAGCCTGTTTAGTCCGTTTCGTTGTCAGATCCATAATCAGTCTTCCCCCCAGAGCGTCTGCAGGATGAACTGATTACAATTAGTAATCAGTCGTCCATTAACCATTTAAAGTTTGTGCATTTGAATCAAGCTGTTCATTAGGTGGCATTATCACGTTGGACGACATGAAGTCATACCGAACCAAAGTGCGTCGTGATTCGGATGTGATCTATGCGCGCCTGAACCATCAAGGCGAGTCCCTGATTGCCTGCGGTCCTCCGCCACCGTCCTCGGCCGCAACCGCAATGGCCATACTCAACGTAATGGCAGGTTTGGCAAAACTGTCCATCGTATTCTTTTCAATTTCTTTCAACTTTACGAAAAAGGTTACGAGAAACTGACGAGCACAGGTTACGATCTGAGCAAACGTTCACTGACGGATCGAAGTGCCGGCACGGTGATGTTTCAAAGATTCATTGAATCGATGAAATTTGCGTACGCCGATCGAAGTCGAATGGGGGACATGGATTTCGTTGAGAACGCCACTTTTGTGAGTCGGGTCGGGCCCACTTCACAGTGAAATGACCTGTTGCGGTCACCAGAGTAGTCACTAGGTACATATGTGTAGGAGTGGGTGTGTTCGGTTGGAAGGTTAGCGGCAGGTTTGCGGCAAAATACAGTTCGCACTTACTCTTTATGCCATTTATCGCATTTGATGATCGGATCTGATCCGGTTTTCTAGACGTTTTGATCGGATCGGGTCTGTCTAACTCTAAGACCGGCCCGGTCCGATCACCAAGTTTGTTACCGACTTGACTGAAAGGGTTTTACTCCCAGCGTCACTGCGGAACACTGTTTAGCTGGCACAGAACATGTGGGTTGTGCCTGATAATCATGTTGATGGCATTCAATGCTAGATCGCCCACAACGTCACGAGTGAGTCTTACGCGCGATGGGTTCGATCAATGATTCAACCGACCGCTCAGCCATTCGCCTACTACAATGCTGATTTCGCGATGCCAAAAGAGGACTACGGTACGACGCATCATTGTGTGTTGGACAGTGATGGTAATGCGGTGTCAACAACTAGCACCATCAATTGGTGGTTGGTTGATGGGGACAACTGGGTTTGGGTTCAGATTTGTGCGCTTGACATAAATATGGTAAAAGCGTCTCTGCAGAGAATATTTTCGAACGATATTTTGATCCCAGCGAATATTCTGAATAGGGATCGAGAGTCGCGCGTTCCAATCATGTTTGCCTGATGTTGCATCACCCGATGCTACTTACTGATAGGCTTTGCGCAAAATATTTGGGATTTTCTTTGTTTGTCATTTTGTCAGTTGTTTGACAGCGAAAAATACCTGACTGACAGAACTGACTGATATACATAACTCTGTACTTAGGTTCGGGAGCATGGAACGATCGTTGACATCGGGGGTGATATGGAACAACGATATGGACGACTTCTCGCAGCCAAATGAGACCAACGCGTACGGGTATCCGGCATCGAAACAGAACTACATCGTGCCCGCTAAACGACCACAATCATCAATGAGTCCTCTGGTCGTTTACGAACCGGATAGTGGAAAGGTTGGGTGCACAATTGGGAAATGGATGGAAGACACAAACGTGAACAATGCTATGGCGCTTGGGTGTTGGCCCAGTCACTGAAACAAACACGTGCCCACTGTTTCAGCCGGCGCACGAATTTTGATTATGATCGGATGCAGACGCTAAAAATAGTGTATAAGACTTCTGCACTTGTTTTCTGATAGTTTTCGGCCATGTTCATCAGGTTCGACTGCTTGTTGGCGCTGCGGGTGGTTCGCGCATCATCTCAACCGTGGCGTACACAGCGATGCGCGCCCTGTGGCTGAACGAAACCGTGAAACAAGCATTGGACGCACCCAGACTGCACAATCAACTGGCACCCATCTACACACGATACGAAACCGGATTCCCATCGGTGAGACTTTACAATGGCAAAAACAAATCAGCCTCCGATAAGGTGATGGGTGACCAACTTCTCCCCCCCCCCAATCTGCTCCGGCTTGAATATTTTTTCACAAAGACTGCTGGCAAAAAGTGAGAATGCCGCTCTTCAGTCACATCACTGAAAAGGGTATAGACCAAATAATATGGTCCAGACGTGCCGGACGCCTGGAAAACTTGGCCCTACTTTCAGCTCCGAGAACCGGATATGTAAAGGCAAACTACACCAACACGAGCCCGATTTCGGAGGTGGTGTGCTTACAAAACGAATAGAAAGAGAAAATCATCATGCTCCACTTTCTATTCTTCAACGTGTAACATTTCCCAAATCAGCAGCCACGTCAGAATGTTTCATGATTCTGCCAGCTGCGAAATCGGGCTCCTGTTGGCGTATAGTTTGCCTATATATGACTAATGTAGTGTATTAAACATCAAAATCTGAATATTTCAGGCATTCTTATCCGCGCTTCGGTCCCGCGGTCAGAACATGACGCATTTCGACGCTTGGAGTGTGGCGACTGGCATACAAACTGTGAATGGTGATCAAAGGATATACGCCAATTCGGACTATCGAAAAGGCCCGACCAGTTATCCGGCCGGCTACTGAAATTCACATTCAATGCTTAAACATAGTTTTGTCTGTAATTATACAAGTGTGTCTACTCATCTTGGCTCAGAATCGGATTGGAATGGTTCACAATGTAACAGCGAACGATAAACGTGTTCAATGGTGCCTTGTATCCAACGAGTCACTGATTGGTGTAAAAGATTGTGTATGCCGCCCATCTGAAAGACTCATCCCAACGCTGCACACTCTGCATTGCAGCACATTACATGCAACGATGAATTATTGTGGTAAACACAAAAGTAGATTGCTTAACTGCCAAACGGGGAACCTGATTGAATATCAATACCGTTGCGATCAACATGGTCTTGAGTTTCCAATGTTGAATGTTTGGAGCCTTTTGTATCCCTGTCTACATGAACGAACACGATAAAAACAGCCTTTTGCAAGTTTGCACGATTTTAGTTTTGTGACAGTATAAAAAAGTGCAAACATGATCGGATACAAACGAAATTTCAATGTGCAGGGACAGGCTGTTCTAACCTTTGCATCACGTCATTTGTTTTTTATGTTGATCACTGAGAGCCCCACGATATGCTGCTCAGTTTGTCTTTGTCTGACGTGATAACGGTGTCGGTGTTCGTTTTATGCGTTCTGCAGATTTTGCATTTTTGTGTTGCGTAATACACTCAACATATCGTCGTTTCGAATGTCTTTTGAAGTCCGCATAAGATCACGTTGAAGTACCTATCATGTACATTCGATTGAACGTGAATACTGTTACGTGCCAATATCGGTTTGGTTATTTTTATTCCACTGCAATCAATTTGTCGTTAACCACGTAACTTTATGACAACTTTGCTGTGATGCAACGTGCGCCGTTTATTACACTCACAAAATGTTGGCATGCGAACATACCCAATCGATGTGCAAGCAAGTGCCTAAAACTACCAGGTTGTTGTTGTGTTGCTAATCAAACGCCGTTTGTGCATCCGGGTGGTGTTTGTTTTGATGCATCACGTGGCTTGCTGAGACACTATCCATAAACTGTAGTCCACGTGTTTATCAGCAATTACTGAAAAAATTCGGTCTCGGTGCACAATATCGTGTGCCGCAGAAAACACAAGTCACCCAATAAAATGCGCAAAGCCTGTCATACTGTCTGTTTGTTGATGGTTGTTCATCAGAAAAACACGTTCTGATTTCTTGCTTCATTTAACATCAATCAGTTGGACTCTGCCTAAGCGTCTGGAATTAATGCCCTCTTTCTCTCTTTGATTTCCTCTCGTTTCAACCACTTGATGCACTAACATTAAAATGAGTCCGGTTTATGTTATAGTTTTATTGGTTTTATTGATGACTGCGGTGTAAAAAAAACTCCGGTTGCAGATTTTAAAATCCCCCGGTTGCCTTCCCAGCTGACGCCAGTCAAATCACCAATCTAACAATCACGTTCTTAAGTGGAACTCAGCCAAAAAATACAATCATATTGACCTATTTGTAAATCGCTTGTAATTTCGGTTCACTATCGAAAATGGTACGTAAAAATAAAACTTGGTGTAGTTGTTTTGTGCAAAATTCAAAAGAATGTTTGATTCTCTTGTGTTTCCAAAAAAGTTAGCGAAACAGTCTTTACGTCCCTGTTGCAATTTTTCAGTCCGGCGGCACCTACACTGGTGGCAAGGGCGAAAAGGTGAGAAAAACTGTCAACTGTATATTTTTCTCATCTGAGTATCAAGTCTAAATCGAACGTATGGTTCTGTTCTGTTCCTTTCGGAGAAGGCAAATCGGCTACAGTTGTGAGCGTGGCACTGTAGTGATTTTAGGTTTTTTTGCACTCGCGTCATGACGCAACGTCTTCCGACCAAAGCACAATGAGACACCACGAAAAACACGCGTGCCTAAATTGCAGCCACAAGATGGCCGATTCACCCAATTCGATCATATTCGTTTCTGGGTGGGCAATGCGAAACAAGCAGCACAATGGTATTGCGTGTTCTTCGGATTCAAACCATTTGCTTACAAGGGACTCGAGACCGGCTCACGTCGTGTCGTGTCGCACGCGATCAAGCAGGATAAGGTTGCTTATATACAAGCCATTTGAGGAGTTCCTTTTTTGGTCAAGAAATGATAAAATTCGAATATCACTTTCAGATTGTGTTCGTGTTTGATTCACCGCTGATTCCCGGCAACAAAGGTGAGTCCGTTACACATGCCCTGATCTGAAGCAAACACGAGATCACTGGTACACCAGGTCCTCGTCAGTGCATCAGAAGGTCATGTGATCGCAAAAAATTACAAACAACTGCAGAACACTGTTTTTTCACAGAGATGGGCGATCACGAAACTCAGCACGGTGACGGGGTGAAGGATGTGGCGTTCACGGTCGAAAATCTGGACGGGATTATGAAGGCAGGCAAACTGATGTTTCAAAAAATGATGTTTCACAGATGCCTCAACGCTGCAACCAAACTTAACGTGTACTTGGCGAAGTTTCATTTCAGCGTGCCAAAGCGCACGGCGCCAAGGTGGTGCGGGACATTTGGGAAGAAGAGGATGCTGATGGCAAAGTTCGATGCGCCACGTTGCAAACGGTAAATGAACGGATGAATGCTTTGACCGGATTTATAAAGCTGAGCCGGGGATACGATTAGGTCGCAGGGCGTGGTGCGCTGGGGACTGCTATTGGGGCTGAGCTTATCTGGTGAATGCAGTAGAACTTCACAACAGTATACCTTTCCCTTAAGGGGGGATTGTTTTGTGTGACACAAATGATTACAGTACGGCGACACGGTGCACACGCTGATCGAACGCGCGCACTACAAAGGACCGTTTCTGCCCAACTACAAACCACATCCCACGCAACTGACTATTTTGGATGAGTTGTGAGTGTGCGATTATGATGTTTGCAATCTGTTCAATTGATGCCGCATGATTTTTTTGAATCTGAAACCAAGATTTGCTGTTTGTTGCAGGCCACCGATCGGACTGCGTTTCATCGACCACTGCGTCGGCAATCAGCCTGATTTGGAAATGGAGAATGCTGCGAAATGGTATGCATCTGCGTGACTCATCGATGGGAATGAATACGAATAAATGTTCCTTGACGATTCAGGTACGAGGCGATGCTGCAATTCCATCGATTCTGGTCAATCGACGACAGCGTCATTCACACCGACTATTCAGCGTTGCGTTCGATCGTGGTCACCAACTGGGAGGAGACAATCAAGATGCCCATCAATGAGCCGGCATCCGGTAAACATCGCGCCGTCTCGCAGATACAGGTGCACGAGCTGTGCTGTTATTGTTTGGCGATGTTTGGGGCCGGCATCGAGTTTGGTGATCGCAACTGTCTTGGTCACGCACAACATTATAGATCGTGAAGAGATTTACTGATGATGCCACAAATTTTGACCAGCGTAAAGTTATGTGCAGTTGTTCTGCAGAAACTTGTCCGCTGGTCGAAACTAGTGGCATGCGTAAATTTCGAGATATCCTGAACTCAAAAACATCACGTGATCAAGGCAGATCCAAGAGTGTGTTTCAACAGCGTTGCCGCTGTGTGTTTCATTCACTTTCGTTTCGTGCCCAACGTGTAGCGAATGTATGACCACTGCAGGAGTACGTCGACTATTACGGCAGTGCCGGGGTGCAGCACATTGCACTCAACACGCCCGACATTATCGCTGCCATCAAGGCGTTGAGAGCTCGGTTGGTATTCTCAATTGTGGACGACATTGGTCGATGCCAGATGATTTGACGATTTTGCAGGGGAATGGAGTTTCTGCGCATCCCGGACACGTACTACAAACAATTGCGACACAATCTGAAGTCGGCGAAAATCACCGTCAAAGAAAATATGGACACTGTACGGTTTTGTTCAAAGCTCACCATGTTGCAGGCTGATCCCTGCTTCCCTCCACAGATGTCAAATGAACATAATTTTCAGCTGCAAAAGCTCAACATTCTGATCGATTACGACGACAACGGCTATCTGCTGCAGATATTCTCGAAACCAGTACAGGACAGGCCGACGCTGTTCATTGAGATCATACAACGCAACAACCATAATGTGAGGGGGCGACTGCTTCGAAAATACGGCCACTTTTTGCTCTCCAACATAACCTTTGCACTTTGCAGGGGTTCGGTGCCGGCAACTTCAAGGCGCTCTTCGAATCGATTGAGTTGGAGCAACAAGAGCGACACAACCTGTTCTACGACAACATTGAGACCGGCGATGGCAAAGCAGCTGCGTGAAACATTAACATTGGTCGGGTGCTAATTCCAAAATTTATTCGTTATAATCATTGACAGAAAAAATTGTTTATGCAAAATGTGTACAAATAATAGGTGTATGTTAATCTTCAATGTGTTTTCCGAGTTTTGTTTTTGGGACTCTGGATCTGACTATTATTTACAATGTAGTACTGCATCAGCGAGCTTCAGAGGTTAAAAATTAACCTCTGTATTTTTGTTTCCAAAAAGCTCTATCCCCCATTCCTTTTCACCCGCGTTGCCTGATCCGTAAAGCTCGTTATGCGTGCACTGGCTACAGCAGTCACTGACCGCTATAGCCAGTCACATCACCCAATCACACCAAATTCCAAAAAGCTGCGTTGTACTTATTTAAGCGTTTTCAGGGCTTATGTAGCACGTAGAAGTGGTACATATGGTGTCGGGACTTCAAACACATATTTTATCTTGTTTTCTTAGTTGGTTACACTGACTATCGTAAGAGGATTATGCGATTAATTTAATTGTACATACACATAAAATTATCGCAGAAACTTTATCTTGTTTTGCTGAAAATTTCTCGAGCTGTTTTTCTCAAAGCTCCTAATTGTTGTTCTGACATCTGGCCGGGAACGTAGAATGGATTGCATACGGTATCACAGTAGGCAGCGTGCAGACGCTTGAATATCTGCAATTTCAGAGAATATCCACAAATTATGAGCTTCAAATTTGCGATAATTCAATAATTTTAAGCCAGTCACCAACCACTCTCATGTCCTGATCTTTTATCGAACTGTTCGCGAGGTCAACCACTATAATAAACTTGACTTTGGTGTTGGTCGCATAGCCGTATCTGTAATGGTTGAAAATCAGTCACACCCGTAGTTGGGCAACCCACACAGATACAACAATTTTTTACACCTAAATCGATGCGCACTATGGTTGTAGCAGGTGCTATGTATAAGTACAGGATATAGTTCACGATCTGGAACAAGCAGCTGCGTGCAAAAACGGCAATCTTCAGCTGCCAACACGAACGATAATGCAGCTATTGCATGTGCCTGAGCCCTGCTGACAAATTAGTGCGTGCTACATAACGCACAATAAAAAATTTAAGGCCTAACTATACTTCTTGTCTCACAATAAAAAAGAACAAATTCTCCGCCTTTCTCCCTATTACAACACCATCGCCATTTTAAAAATCCTTAACAGTTCCTTCGGACACGCGCAGCAGAGCCCCAATTGTGTGTCCCCCGACAGCTGTACATACACTTTATGCTGGTCGTTGGCGATCAACATGCCCAGATACAACTCCCTCAGATCGGTGGCGCGACTGGTGCTGTTGGTTTGTTGTGCCAGTTTCTCGTCAACCACATCCAGCGACGAATGCACGGTGTAGTGCAATTGAAGCTGCACGTCGTTGTTGTCATTCGCACATTCAACGAGCACCGGCGCGTTCTGCACATGAACAGCAGGTGGATGATGGGCATGGTGTCAATGCTGGCGATTGGGGCTTGCCCGTGCGATTTTGAATTATGACATCAACTTCGATCTAATAGCGCAAGTTCTTCACTATTAAAATAAATATCTAATTTCCATCCCTTATTTTATTATACCCGCAGAAAAAAACTTCCTTTAAAACGAGCCAGACAACAAACCAACACAACAACAATCACGCAGCTGACACACATAGCTTGTGTGACTGAAACATTCGAAAAACGCACACGAGCCAGGTGCATGACTAGACAGCCCCCCCACACGGAAGTTTCCTCTCTGTAAAAATGCAAGCAAAGAAAACATATCTACCAACTGTTACGGCTTATAGTAATGTGGTCAAATCATCTCGTCAAACACATGTATTAGTTTTTGCGCTCATTTGGGGCTCATGTGTTCGACGACTTTCTTTGACGACAAAACCATTAGCCGCTGTTACGCTGGCCGAAATCAGTGGCACAAGGAAATCTCGAAATAGCGTGGATACAAAGTCAAGACGGGAGTTGCCCACCTGACTGTCGATCACGGCAACGCAAACGGCCATCGTGTATTTCTGTTTGGCTGCAAAATGTTTGTCAACTGGCACATAACCGTCAACTTCAGTAAATAGATACAGTATATGGCACGGAAAGGCGCCAAAGCGACAGCAACGTGAATATAAGAACAATGAGAGAAAATACAATTACTCCGTGATTTTATTGCCCTGCCGCAGCAAAAATTGAACAAAAAAGAAAACACAAATTACACGCGAAAAAAAGAAATTGCAGATGACAAAACAGTGCAAACTACACAAACTCGTTGAATCACAACGCTTTGGAGCAAGACAATGACAAACAACGAACAGAGGAAGTGCAACAGCAGCAGTGGCGCTGATATCAATCGAACGCACGAAACACATAAATGCCGAGATCCACAGAGTATCATCAGACCCACAATAATCCTGGACGAAAATAGACACAAATTTCGTAGGTATTCCACTTAATTTTGGTTTCAAGTTCAGCCGACGTAAACACAATTTAGCACAAATAAAGTAAGAATCAAATAACGCACCAGTGTATACTAAAAGTAATGATTACATGATTCAGAAACAAAAAATATTAAAGCACAGAAACTTTCCTTACAAGTTACAGTAACTTGATGCCGGGTATCTAATGGCTTCCATCATAATTAATGTAATCAATGGTGGTGGCTGCTTTGTACTCGGCCACCAGATCCGACACGACCCTTGCACTCTCGTCAAATTCGCTGAAAAAAAGAAAATAAAAAATTTTTTGACAAAAACACGATCCAAAGAAATATAACGCTCACTGCAGATCATTGGCGAAGATCTTTTCCTTCTTGAACTGTTCGAGGAAGGCATTCTTTCGACGCAGCTTCTCGTACTGCTCCAGCGATTGCTCGAAAAGCTGTACAACAACAAAACGCCATGTATTATGCACATAGAAAGGTAAAGTAAAAAGTCAAAGTGCGAACAAAACACCAAAGTACAGTCTGCCCTCCTTATTATGTTCGAGAATCAGCACTTTCGGTCATTATAAATACTCACCAGGCAGAATGATAATTAGGAAGCTGATGGTGTTTTGGTAAAAATATACAGGGTTTCGACATATAGAGGGTGACTATAAAGAGGGTACACTGCACCGTTCACCTCCCCCCAACTGACATTAGCAATACTGGTGTGATTAGCGAGCATGAGTCCGCTGACACGATGTTTACTGGCGAGATACGGCGACCGACGGGACAGGGCCACTTGGATACCCGATGGACCCCAGGGAATGAAATGGGCCAGTTTGTGTTCTTGGATACGCTGGATGCTCTTGTGCACCTGGACATAGACATGTTATTACTGGGTATTCAATTGGAAAAAAATTGCACATCCCAATCACCGAATAAAGATCAACCCACCTCAGCCGGATCGACGTTTCCCTGTATGATGTTGAGCAGTCCGATGTAACAATGTTGTATGGATTTGTCGTGAGTTTTGCCCGGTGACACCTGTGATGAACAGGAACACGACAATAAGATAGACAATAAGATAATATCAGCAATACTAAGTACTTTTACACACTGTGAAGAGCTACCGAGTAACCGACCATCATATTTTTCGGTTGCAACAATCGGCGCATAACGTCCAGCACACTCGTCTTCTCAATCATACTGCTCGTTTGTAACGTTGTGCCCGGGCCAACACTGGATGCACCGACTTCGACCGACGTGTTCACATTTTGACCTGTCACATAACAAGCCAGCTTGTGCGCAAAGACTTTCTCCTTGTTTTCACAGTCCACACACGTTACAGTCACGCACAGAGGCATCGGGATATCTGCTATTGCATCAACTGGTGCGGCGAATCGTATGGTCACAAAACAGAGTTGCAACTTTCTGCATATCAATGGCGGATCCAGATTTTGGCCAAGGGAGGGGCTAGACCCAAGGTCATTAGTGCTTGTTCCATTTTCGAAAAGTCATTTTTATCTGGTGCTTGTTTAGAATTCCGCGCTTTGTACACCAAATATTATACAAGATGTATGTAACAATGCGCGCGAAATCTTTGCACTTTTACGCGCGCGAAAGCGAAATTTCATTGAAAATAGGTGTATCTGAAGCGCGAAGCATGCGATTTTTGGATTTTTGAAGTGAATGAGAGTGAAAATCCTGCGATTTAGGGGTCGTTTTTCTTTCTTACTTCCGAGACCGTGCCCCCCTTCAGGGCGGGGAGAGCATGGCGCACCTGGATCCGCCCTTGCCGCATACTGACGTGATATGTCGTTCGCCACAAATGGGTTTTACCTTTTCACTATAAATGAGGCCAAACGAGAGACCAGTAACGTATCACATATGCAGAACGATCTCGGACACTTAGCGGGTTGGAGCCAAAGTAAACAAAGTCCGGGACACAATACGGAGTTCGGCGAAAAAGAGGTTTTTGAGCAAAACTTCGCAAAGCGCCCAGTAATCGATCACATACCGGACTCAGTCATAATCGATTGCATAGCACTTGGCGCAGCGACCGTGTCCTTTTGTACGACATCGATGGTGAGCGGGGTGTAACCGGTCATGAGAAAATGGAGATTGGGTGTTGGGATCAGCGGACACAACAGGTCGGATAGGTCATTGTGCAGCGGGCCCGGATAGCGCAACGTCGCTGTGCTCGATGCCATTATGCGACTCACCTGTGTGCAAAGTGATGTCGTACATCCATCAGCTTATGGCACTTTTGTTTAGGAGGTTCAGGTTCCGTTGTGAAAAACTGTTCCTCCGCAAGGCAATGCCAGAGAAAACGGCGCAAAAAAATAAAATAAAAACTAATTTCTCTTTCATTTCTTTTTAGTAGGCGAACCGGAACCGGAACAGCACTGGATCCTACCAAGCTTTTCAGCTGAAAAAAGTGTCATGGAGCTGATGATGGACTATACTCACTGTTTTGTTATCCTTCATTGTGAAGCTCTAGGTCCAAAATCTGTCATTAATACGTTGTGCACGACAATAATGCTTTGCTGCTGAACATTCATTCCTCATAGTGACTACAGAGACTGGGTCGCGGGCCATTTTAGGCCAAAGTGAAGCGGGTCAACAGCACTAAACTTATGGCTCAATGGATTTACACTTACTCATGAAGACCACCCCTGTTCTAGGTCAATCTAATTGCTTGCCAGACACAACACATGGCCGACAGCCGCACAGTTCAAGCCAACCAACCAGCGAGTTGATGTGCCGAAAGTCGGGATTCTCCAGATGCAGTCGCTCGTTGGCGATACGATTGAGCGCCGTGTTGTCGAGCACCACCTGCAACGATGCCTTTCGGTTTGTAGAAACTTCCGTCCTCCGCCACGGATTAAACTTTTTTTACTCGGAAAGCATACAAAACAGCGGGCGAAAAACATTGGCCGTCTCTCTTCCGTTGCGTTTTTTGCTGTTTTGGGCACACTGTTTTTTTCACCAGCTGTTTTGTCCGTGACACACCTTGCTAGAGCTGGTTCTGATAATTGGCGGTCCACAGACGAACAGTCGAAAACTATAAAACCGTGAAAAATGCAGTTTTCAATGAACGAACAACAGAATGGACGTGTTCAACGAGTCGCTTGAGCGTCAACACCGAATTGTACGGTTGCACCACCACGTCGCTGCCCTCGTCTTGGTTCGGGAACACACTGTACGCGTGCACCATCGTCTTGGGGAACCTAGCCATTTCATTGGTGGTCAATGATATAGAAAGGAAAAGATAGGTGGATGGTGGAAAAAATTGAACCTACAGTAGCTCAGAGAAAACAAAGCTGGTGCGACTATTTTGGACGTTGAGCTTCGTTTTTTTGGCTGGCCCAAATACTGAACGTCGTCATGCGCCCCCTAGCTGCTCTTGAAAAAGACTGCAGATTTATTCCCACAAGTTGATGTTAACTACGCTATTGGCAAATGTTAATGAACGCACCAATCACTGATGTTCTCTAGCAAATACGATCCCAGACCCGAACCGGTGCCGCCAGCAATCGAATGACAAATGACTAGACCCTGAAACACGGGCTCACATATGTATAGAAACGTAACAATGAAGTAACATTATATCCTGACAATACCTAAATGAATTGTTTTAAACACGTTGCCCGATCCGCAAAACACATGGAGACTGTGGCCAAGCCACGTAACACTATAGCTTACAAATGCGCTTTGCGGGTCAGGCAACGCAAAAATCTCTCAAGTCTTGTCAGAACATCGGTGCGAACCTCCAAGTTATCGCTGTTCTCGGCCTCGCGTTCCAGCACATCAAATATGGACTCGGCAATATTCTCACCCTGAAATCCTCCGATTATTCAAAAACCAAAACAACCAAATACCAAAACAGAAGATGAAAATCAATCAATCAGCAAACCGCACTTGTCCATAACCACACGCCCAGTTATTGCCCGCTCCACCACCGTCTTTCGATAGGTACACGTTCTCGCGGTTGTACAATTTGGCGTACTCGGAGTTGAGAATCTGACTGATCACGCGCGGCTCGAGGTCGATCAACACCGCTCGCGGCACGTAACGCTCATCGTCAGCCTGCGATCGGTGATGATTTGTGGACAGTTGGCACACATCCTTCTGCCAGACAACGGCAGGCTGTGCGGTCAGCACTTGCGTTACGACAAAATGTAGATAAAAATGCCATAAATTGGGTTATAGCCCTTCCCCCATCTGACCAAATCAACAGCTATAATAACCGAAATCTGGAAAGTGGGCTGGTGCGAACGAGCAAACCGGCACACAATAATCGGAACCAATTCTGATAAACATCAAACATATGAACCATCAACCTGATAAAAGTAGACATTCTTTCTGTCAAACTTGTCCGTTGCCCACGAGTGCAGTCTGCCGTCCGGTGCTATGCCGTGTTCAGCACACAACGTTTTCCAAAACTCAAAGCCCACTTGATTGCCGCACTGACCCAGCTGACATGTGACGATTTCGCGTGGCATTTTTCGCGATCAGTACGGGGTATACCTATGGGAAATGTACCGTTTGATAAATTAATCGAAATGCGAGAAAGGGTCGCCGCAGCACATCAGCAATTATTGATAAATTCGCTTTTATGCAGCCGAATTTGGTGAACACCGTTGTTGACCCACGAGAACGAACACTGCAAAAACGCTGCACAACACTCTGTTTTTATACAAAGTACAAGCATATGAATAAAAAGTTAGAACTCTTGATAGAATGTTGAACCAGTAGAACTACAGAGCTTTCCAATGAAACAAGGTGGGCAAGCGAACAGCAGTGTAAGTGAAAGGGACGTTTTTCTAATATGCAGTCAGCGTGCAGGGGAAGGCAACTTTGTGTACTTTTTCGCGAAAGCACGAGAACAAGGGAAAGATAGCAGCATGGTTATCAAACTTTGTGATCGGTTCTCACTTTCGATTTTTTGGTATAAAATGTCAATATTTTATTGCCACGTACGTAGAATTTTACACGGAATCGACCACCGAACCTGATACCGGCCATAAACTTGCGGAAATAAAAGAACATCTAAGGGAGCCTCAGCAGTGATTCAGATCAAATTGGTGCAGTTTCATAGCAACAAGTAAAATATCAGCGAATGAACGAAATGATCAACAATGGTTGTAAATTGAGGTCACGATAATAGTGTTGCTGACGTATGTACAGATAGAAATTTGGTCAACCCTGCGTATGTACTGCAACCACATGAACGTAAATGCAATTTGTTTGAAGACACTTGGTCACCAGGGCGGGTTTCGCTTTGCGCGCAAATTGATCGCAAAAACACCCGGCTGGCGCTCGTTAAAACTGGAAAACAAGTTTCTTTATATTATTTATTCCAGTAATTATTTCAAACTTCGCACAAAAACAGCAGCTAGTGTGATCTCACTTGTATTTTTTCTGTTGCAGCCACAGTTTGATTGCCGGATAGAGGATAGGTTTTCCGGGCGAATGATTGCCAACACCAGTGATCACAACCAGTTCGACTAAATTGGCTGCAGAAAAAATTAAAATGACAATGTGAATTCTTCGAAGTAATTTGTTTCGAGTTGTTGTCACTCACTGTTCAATGTAAGTCGTTCTTTCAAAGCGTCCAGCGCTTGCTCCAGACGTAAGCCATGTAGATCCAGTTCGGTAGTCGGTCGATGCAGCGCCCTAATACATATAAGTACGGTCACTGTCGCAACGCGAGCAAGTTTTAGCAGAAAACAGAACACACCGATGATCCAAAACGATGCGCGCCGATTGGCGATTGATTTCTTTCATTTGATCCGAACATTTTTTCGCCTGAAACGTTACAAACTGAAATTGAACAAGATGAAAACCTCAAACCAAATCCTGAACACACACCTCAATTTGATACGGCAGGACGGCGTGGAAGTTCTTCTTCGCAATCTCCTCATTTGCCCTTTTCAAATATTGATTGTATTTGCGCTGCCATGTGTCGTACTCCTCCGTCAGCCCTTTGTATCTGTGACGACAGATGAGAATCAGACATGATGGGTGTGATACTATCATAATACAGCGTATCAGTCGTGTCCTTATGGAGGACTGGAGCGGGAAATCGGCCGAATTAAAAACTTTTTTGACTTTGGGTGCACCCCTCAGCAAATGACTTCAAAATCTGCAGTACCGTCAACAGCGCTTGCTCACTGAAAAAATCACAGTGCCTACGTATTTGGAGCATTTTCAGGGTAACCACCAAGGAATTTCAAATTTTCGGTTTCTCAACAGCACCAGCCCACATCAACAAACACCAACCGTTGCAGAGCAGATGTGCCATCATCAATATCAGTTGTGTGCGTTGTGTCCACCAGCGCCACACTGTGCGTTGGCGTGGACGCTGCCTGACTCTGAAAGGTCATCAAAACGTTTGGGCGTGGTTGACTTTCGTTTCAGAACGCGGAATTTTCAACGAATTAGTGGAATGCATCAATGAACTGTTTCAGTCATCCTACCGCGTAGGACGGCGTTCGTTTGCCCATCGTGTTGTTGAAGTTCTCCGAGCCGTGATGATGGCGCAAGGTGGCGCGCGCTTCAGACTCGTTGTCACTGAAATAGGCGTGAAGGTTCGACGAAAATCAAACAAAGTAAAGCAGACAACCAAGTCATGACATGCCACATTTTATTCAGTGCCTAACTAATAAACATAGAGGGTTCAAACTACCTCATGCCTCCGCATCCTACGACCCAAATTAACAGGTCGCGCATTTTCACAGTACAAGCGACCCGTTACAGTCCTACTCGATGATACCACTATCACCTCATTTTCGCTGGCCTCAAGGTCACATTTCAGTACACAGGCGACTCGTTATTGTGACATCGTTTCCGGGTGAAGCATTGCGTTATAAAAACATTGGCTCGGCTATACAAACGAAAACCAGGTACCATGGCACCTACATGTTCGATTATTAGGTGCCAAGAAGAAGTTCTGGCACCTAAACATTGCCCAAAACCACAGAAAGACGACTGGCAGCTAAACTCAGAGTATCTAGGTGCCAGATTTCAGTTTTAGGTGTCATGGCTCCCAAATTTAGTAAAAAACACTGGTCTGATGAAAGCATATTTTGCAGCGTTATGTCACAGACACGTTATGGTCACCAACTCGCACTTATCACGTTTTTCATCGGGGCCGTTGAGGTGGTGACTATAACGGGGCATGACTATATTATGGGCGCAGCTGGGTGGTTGACCTTTCTATACACAGCTTCTAGGCTGAGCTGACTTCCACACTTGTGACACACTCTATGCCACAATACATGACATCAATCACAACACCAACTTGTGTATGCTGAGTGCATTCCTTAATTCGTCCTCAGGCACACCCGGCCACCAACATCTGAATCGTTCCATGATGCCATCAATTGTTGGGCCGTAGTTAGCTGTATTCGCCTTAGATGGACCCAGGAACGGGCCTGACTCAGCTTTCTGCAATGGTGTTATCCAACTTTGTGATCATGAAAATCAAAATTATGGACGGTACATCTACGGCTGCAGAAGGGATCCGACCTCCCATTTTCCTTTCCATTAGTTTTGCGACACTGCTTGAAACATGGATTCTGACCAGCGTAAAGGTCGAAATATACAACTGCTTTAATTCTATTACAAAAAAGGACAGGTTCCGCTTCCATTTGCTATCCATCATCTACATTCGCACCGAGACATGCGCCTGCATGAGTGTGCGTGCCATTTGCGGCTAATTGCGGTTGAACAACAGAAAATATGAATTCCACCTGCAATTTCCTGGCCAATTCCTCGTCATCGGCCTCCTGCTGCAGTCGTCTCGCAATCCGGGCGTCATCCTCCAGACTCCATTGACTGACGACACTAGTGGTCGACGCCAGTGAAACATCGCTCACACTCACGCTGCTGTCGAACACTTCGCTCACTGTCGGCAGGTGACTGTCCGGGTCGAGTGGCGGCCAAGCTGCACGCATATCAGTTTTATCTGGTTTTAGTCCATTTTCAACTTTTGCACCCAAAACATCAGCTAATTAGGCGCCTGAATTTGGACACAGAACTTTCACATTTCACAGATAAAACGAAATCCTAGGTGTCGTGGTCAAATTCAATCAAGTGGACTTTGAAAAAACTCCGTAGTGAAATCGCAGACAAACCAGAGAGATACCAGCAACTGAAAACGATGCCGTCGAAAATGAAAGCATACGAACTTAGTGGATCGACTTCAATGCTGCCGCGAATCACTTCCGCCTGCGTGTTGGTCCAGCATTCGTACAGTTGTTGTGCAAGGGATAGCGGCAAGTCACAACGCATACATGACGGTGCCAGACTGTCTGTGATCAGAACGAAACTGTAAGCTTCAGAAGAGCTAAGAGCAAACCTTAGAGAACTCATAATAAGTGATCTGCTGCGCACAACGGTTTATACCAAACAAATGCACGATTCACATTAGCAACGAAAACAACAGCAACAAGACACGCACCGGTTGGTTGGTCGGTAAATATGGTGCCAAACATGAGCTGCAAGTTGGCGGCCATGTCCGGGCCAAGCACCACCGAAATAAAGGCGCCATCATCGTCGGCCGGGCGCTGATTGGCTGCTGCTCCTGTCGACTGTATTCTCGCTGGTTGTGTGTCTGCCGACTGACGTCGACGTTCCTCGTGCTCTCTGTTCAGTGCATCAACCAGCATCAGTGTGTGTTGCGCCTGTATGGGTGACCCATGGTGATGAGAATATGGGGTCCACGAGCTCGCCGTCACGCTTCCCCCGTTCAAGAACTATCCTGCCCCTTGCCGAATATTGCGTACAACACCTCCGTCGTGTTCATAATTTTACGCCGATTTCAAAAGTATTTACAGTACGTAGTTTTAATCTGACAGCGAACGAAAAAGTTACGTCATTATCCATAGCACGTGCTTGCTGGAGCTGGAGCTGGGTAAAGGCCACGCCTCAGCCGATCAGTAGCGCGCGCAAAGGCCCTGTCGTCATAGGCAACAATAAGTTGGGATGGAGCACATTGGCTGAAAGTTCAGTGATGCACAAAAGTACAGCAACACAATGCATGGTAAAAAACGAGCCAAACACAAGGAATACGATGCAGAAACAATGCGAAGTGCCCTGTGTTGTGCTGTTTGCGCAGCTCGTATCCGTGCATTCGTCAACACAAGCAAGTGCAAAGTACATAGAACAGTGACACTTACTCTTGCTTGTCTTTGAAGTCAGCGCTGAATTCTGAACACATTGGAGGCGCCATACACAATACTAGTGCTACTTTGAAATTTATCCCCATGCCACCGATGGCGACTGACGCTGCTGACACGATTTCAGATGAGTGTGTAGACAATGTGATGAACGTTTAGTTAAAGGGGCTCCGCCATATATACGCAACCGAAACCAATCTCAATGAAACTTGGCACCGTAAGTGGGCTTGGTCCAAAACACTCACGGCCAAGAAAATTTTTCCCCATATCAGCTCCCTGTTTGAGCCAGGAGGGCTAAAAGGTAAAAAATTTTGACCCTACCTCAGCAGCTTGAAATTAAAATATCGATCTGTTTCGCATATTCTTTGTGTGCAGTTTGTTCACAAATTTTTCATAAACGCGTTGGGTCTAATTTGGAACCATATTCACTTTTTTGGCACTACCACAGCTCGCGCTATTTTGCCAAAACCACGGAAATTTTCGAAAAAAAATTTTCCGTTGTATTTTCCGGTCACATAGAAAGCACACAGAGCTTTTATATAAAGCAGGCAAGAAAGCCCGTATATCATGCTATTCAGGCGATCAATGACTAATTTTCCACCGCTGATAAGTTTCGACAAAAGCTCGCTCAACTGTGGTGAACCTCAACTTTTTTGCCATTTTCTGTGGATCCCAAGCACACTTCTATCTCATATTTTCCTACTTTAGTAACAATGTACCGAGGTGATATGTCGCACGCTAGATAGTAAAAATATAATTGTTGTTAATTATGTGCAAATCTAGGTTGGTCCAGCAGCATCCTTGGAGGTACGAGCAATAAATGAATTTTACACAAAATTCATAATTTTAGCAAATTTTCACTTCCGTCATATTTTTAGCCTATCTACAGTTGGGTAGGAATTGTGGCTTTTGCTGTCCGATGAAGCCCAAACGTTATTGTTGTTTATCGATCAAAATTCAAAATTATAGCTCTAACGTATCTTGAGAAAAATCGTGTTAATTGAGGTCCATGCGTTGGACTTGGAACTACAACCGGGCTTACAACAGGACCAGCGTCTGCGGTGCCTTCACTTAACATGATTTTTCTCAGGATACGTTAGAACTAGAATTTTGGATTTTGATCGATAAACAACAACAACGTTGGGGCTTCATCGGACAGCAAAGGCCACAAATCCGTCACAAATGTAGGTAGGCTAAAAATATGACGGAAGCGAAAATTTGCTAAAATTATGAATTTTGTGTAAAACTCATTTATTGCTCGTACCTCCAAGGATGCAGATGAACCAACATAGATTTGCACATAATTAACAACAATTATATTTTTACTATCTAGCGTGCCATATATCACCTCGGTACATTGTTACTAAAATAGGAAAATATGAGATAGAAGTGTGCTTTGGGTCCACAGAAAATGGCAAAAAAGTTGAGGTTCACCACAGTTGAGCGAGCTTTTGTCGAAACTTATCAGCGGTGGAAAATTAGTCATTGATCGCCTGAATAGCATGATATACGTGCTTTCTTGCCTACTTTATATAAAAGCTCTGTGTGCTTTCTATGTGACCGGAAAATACAACGGAAAATTTTTTTTCGAAATTTTCCGTGGTTTTGGCAAAATAGCGCGAGCTGTGGTAGTGCCAAAAAAGTGAATATGGTTCTAAATTAGACCCAAGGCGTTTATGAAAACTTTGTGAACAAACTGCACACAAAGAATATGCGAAACAGATTGATATTTTAATTTTAAGGTGCTGAGGTAGGGTCAAAATTTTTTACCTTTTAGCCCTCCTGGCTCAGACAGGGAGCTGATATGGGAAAAAAATTTTGGCCGTGAGTGTTTTGGACCAAGCCCACTTACGGTGCCAAGTCTCATTGAGATTGGTTTCGGTCACATATATATGGCGGAGACCCTTTAAGGTGGGACAAAGGCTACATTTTTGGGGTGACCGCGTCCTGGTGGAGCCCGAAAATATTACCAGCTGTCAGAGGTCGAAACAAGCACAAAAACAGAACTAAAATTTGAACCACCGAAGCCTGACCACCCCACCCCACCAAACCTCCAATGCCACGTTCGGACCGGCATAGTGTGGATTTGCCGTAATGGCCGTTGGCGGTGCTCCGAACGAAGGTTGAAACGATTGATCGATTGGTGGTGACTCCAACACAAAGTTCACTCTCGAGGATCGTTCTTGGTTTTGAGCAGCCGTTTCCGGCGGTGACGTTGGCACGTTTGGCGGTCCAACGCATTCGAAATCGACGCTGCCCGACAACGCGCGCTCATTGGCCGGACGCATTTTGGTGGACGCAAAGTCGAGCAGCATTTGCGCCACCAATTCGGGTCGTTCGCTCGACAAATCGGCAATCAATTGTTGCTCGTCCGGCCCCGGGAACAGGTTGGCCAGGCACCAATCATCTCTCATGAACAAATCGTCAGCAAAGTCCGTCTGTGCGCTGTTGTGTTTGTTGTGCGTCGTCTTGGTCGGTTTGTATCTCGCCTCGGCACGGACGCTTGACAACAGCTCGCTTTTGGTGCACGTCTGTCCAATGTCAATGTCGTGTCGTTCGATTGTGCACGGATTGTGCTTGTGATCGATGGTGGTGAGGAAACAGTCCAATGGATTCACTTGCACACACACCTGCGAGTCAAACATCATGTGACTGTTGGAAATAGGGAATGACTGTGCTGGTTTGGTTGGCGCTGCCAAACTTTTAGAATTTGAGCAGATTGACCAAAGGAATACATGGGACGACCTTGAGCCTTTTAGGTAAAAAAACGGGCACATTTCTAGGTGGAACTTGGACCTAACTTCACTTGGCTTAGAAGCAATTATCTATTTTGGGTGCAGCGTTTGCCTAATGCCCAGAAAAACTATGGTGCTGTCGGAATAGGATCGACGGTGAAAACTGACAGCCTCAGAAGCCTGGAGATGTTCCACAACGTGAGGTTTGCACAATCTTCAACCCATCAGTGACAAATTACCGATCGTATCTTCAGTTCGGCGTTGGTGTACGCGTCCGGCAACAACGACAGCGACGCAGGACACGACGACGCCGGGACGGACGGCTGAAGACCGGGTGGGGTGCTGAAAGCAGTGCATCGACAAGTGAAAAACAATTGCTCATAATCAAGTGTCTTTGTTTTGCTGCTAAAAATTGAAGATTAAACTGACAATTGAAATTTTCAGGGGCACCAAGAATTTTGATGTTTGTGCAATTTTGCTGCCATGTGATCCCATGCCCCGATTCCATTCCGGCACATAAAATTAGCGATTACGAAATAAAAAACCGTGAGATAAACATAAGCACAACGACAACTGAAAACCGCCCACAACCTGTTCACTAATCCATAAAAGATCGGATCGGTCGTTTTCCAACTGCCAGCGAAGGACGCGGGCTGAGCGCCGAGCAGTCCACGTGTCTTTGTCCGATGTCTGCGTCTGTTGCGCGGACTCGCACACGGACTCTCATTCGAACTGCTAATCGATGAATTCAGTTCGGTCGTCGTCGTCGAGTCCATTCGCCTCAATCGATCAGTGGTGGTTTTTCGTTGTTGCTTCGGCTGGTCTTCACATAACGATGTTTCAATGGGCAATAGTGGCGGTGGAGGAGTGGGAGTGTCCCAACAAGTACTGGATGCTGCCGACTCGGTGTCACTCGCCCAGTCGTTGAGCGTTGGTGATTTGGCAACGACATTACCAGTGGACATTATATTGGTCGTTGAAGGCGGCTCGGTTGGGTCATCAGCTTGGATGCTGCAAATGTGAAATATCAATGAACAGAAAAGCAGCGATCGCTTTTATTTTCTTCCCCAGATCACAAAAATCCCAAAGTTACAGTACATCCTCGGTCTGGATATTCCCAGCAGTGATTCTAGTGATGTGACACGTTGGAACTCCTGACGCCAACGGTCCAATGTTTCGATAGGGACCTTGTGCGTTGATTTCCTAAAAAGTACGAAAACACCAATATTTTGTCTGTCCAATCAGCCAGCAACGTACTAAAGGGTAACAAACTAACATTGCACAAATACCGATGTCGTTTTTCCAAGGCGTATCAGGTTCGAGCACATAAACTTCGTAGTTATGACGTAAGGCCTATACGAACGCAGAGCTGATTCTGCTATTAATCATCACTTTGTCGTACGATTAAAACAGAATTGGAATGTAAACGTACATCTTGCGCATAAGGTCGCATGTGGATTAGTTTAATGTTCGTGTTGTCAACGATGACCAAAGGCACTGCTCTCGAGAACGCACTGACCGCTGAAACATTGATGAAACCGGTGTCGTGCTGGGCGTGTGCATTCACAAAAGCTTCACTTCCCCAGCAGTTACCATCCATGCATCCAAACCGGGGACATCTGCATATCCGACACCTGACATCTGCACTTTTTAAACCTGGCACCTCGCCCGTCTGTCAAAACAGGCCAAAACGGCATCACAAGGTTACTTATATTGGTCTGTATATCACGTGACATTAGTAGCACATGCATTAAAGTAGTTTCTGTGGGTGCCACCGAGTCGCTGACACCCGACATTGCCCGATCCCTAGGTAACTCTGTATTCACCTGTATCTTGCGCGGAACGATGCGCCAACTCCAGATTTCTAACGTCGTAATTATAGGCGCCAGTTCTTGGATCTGTGAAGAAGTCGTCGGCGGACACAATCGCGGTCTTTTTTTGAGAAAAGGACGCGAGTTTTCTGAAAATGTGCTCTTAATGTACCACCTGACCTTGGTGACAAAAATAGAGCACATTCTTTATGATTTACTTGGCGAGAGTGGACTTTCCGCTGCCCGAATAGCCCCGAAGCAACACCAACAGCTTGTGATCTGATTGAATGCAGCGCTGAATCGAACTGCAACCAGCAGAGACGACATCGTGACATTGATGGTGGTTGATGAGATGGTCGATACGGAATTGTTGAACCTGCATGTTGTTGTCCAGCTCAAGGCGGCTTTTCCCGGTTCGCTGCAACTCCCTACGAGTTGGTGCATACCCCTTGAGCCTTGAGGGTGGTTTGGTTGGCATGACTTGGCTGCCGTTCCCCAGCCACCACCCACAGTGCACAAGCACATGCACAATTGACTTGACTCCCCCACCTCTTTGATTTATCCTGCATCTGCAGTCCCAAGTCCCAAACAAACCAACACCCAAATCAACACGGCACACAAGCAGAAAACAGGCGACCAGACCTCAGAGTTTGCCTGGGCGGGCAGAGCAGTTTCCCGGTTTTGTCGCGACGACGAGCCAACCAGGGTCCAGTTATCGGTCTCATGACGAGCACAGCTGTTATCCACAATTTGCAAAACACAGTCCGCCACATCTGTTCCACTCATTGTTCTTCTCTCTGCTGCTGTGTCGCTCCGCTTGTTGTTGTTCTTTCTGTCGGTTATGCTGTTTAACGTTTTTAAATCTACCCTCCCATTGACCGAAAGGGCAGCTGGCCGTCCCACCGTGCCCGTTTGCGCTGTCTTTACATCTGCAAAACCGATACCGAAGTAGAATTGAAGCGAAACATGCCAAAGATCCAGGCCCGTTGATTCTGAATATCTTGCGTAGCCCTGCGTCCAGCGTTGAAAAAAAATAAATAATTGTTTTTTTCTTTTTTCAACAAAATTACTTTGGCGCGAAGTTTTTCTCCTTTGGGGTGAGCGTTGCGCAGATTTCGCGCGTCCGGGGCATAAAAAAGTCGAACTCAATGGTGTAGCAGGGGGGGTCCCCCCCAAGGTACAGTAGGTAGGTAGGTTGACGCTCCATCCTGGTACAGTAGGTAGGTCGCCGCCCGGCGGCTGGTACAGTAAGTTGCTATTTTTGGCTCAAAATGGTATAAAGTTGGTATTTTTCACTCCAAATAGGCGAAAAATCGCGCGCTACGCGCGAAATTAGCGTTTTTAGAGTACTTTTTCATCAAAATTTCGACCTAAAAAATTTTCTTCCCCCCCTAGCTCGGCCGGTACAGTAGGTAGGTTGCCGCCCCACATTTTTGGCGGTACAGTAGGTTGCCGCCCCGCCTGGGTAGCTACACCACTGCCTACACTTAATAGCAGACGTACCCACCTGGGAGGGAGGACCCAAATTTGGAGAAAAGTCATTTTTTGAGGTCGAAAATTTGGCTCATTTTGCCCCTTTTTGGAAAAAATCTTAATAAAAAGGGTATTTTGGCGATTTTTGACGACACTGACCTAAAAATGCCTGTTTTCGTCCTAAATTTGCCTATTTTAGGCAAAAATTGGGGGAGCAGACGTACCCGGAGGGGGAACAGTGGGGCAGGCGCAGTGTAGTTCCTGGGGGGACCCCCCTAAGGTACACTAATTTCCCCGACCAAGGTACACTAGTACACTAATTTCCCCTCCGGCCTCCGGGTACACTAGTTTCCCCAATTTTTGCCTAAAATGGGCATTTTTAGGCCTAAAATGTGTGATTTTCAGGTCAATGTTCTCAAAAGTCGCCAAAATACTCTTTTTATGAAAATTTTTTTTCCAAAAAGGGGTAAATATAGGTCAAATTTTCTACCTCAAAAAGTGACTTTTTCCTGATTTTGGGGGACCCAAATTTGGAGAAAAGTTATTTTTTGAGGTAGAAAATTTGGCTCATTTTGCCCCTTTTTGGAAAAATCTCAATAAAAAGGGTATTTAGGCGATTTTTGACGACAATGACCTAAAAATCACTCATTTTATGCCTAAAAATGCCTATTTTAGGCCAAAATTTGCCTATTTTAGGCAAAAATTGGGGGAGCAGACGTACCCGGAGGGGGAACAGTGGGGCAGGCGCCGTGTAGTTCCTGGGGGGACCCCCTAATGTACACTAATTTCCCCGACCAAGGTACAGTAGTACACTAATTTCCCCTCCCGGGTACACTAATTTCCCCAATTTTTGCCTAAAATGTCCATTTTTAGACCTAAAGTGTGTGATTTTTTGGTCAATGTTCTCAAAAGTCGGCAAAATACCCTGTTTATGAAGTATTTTTTCCAAAAAGGGGTAAAAATAGGTCAAATTTTCCACCTCAAAAAGTGACTTTTTCCTGATTTTGGGTCTTGCCCCCTTCCCCCCAGGGAGAGGGAGGTACAATAATTTCCCCTCCGGCACCGAAAAAGTAGAGAGGTACACTAATTTCCCCGCTGGACCAGGCAGGAACTACACTGCGAACAACAAACGTGCAATAATGTACCTGTGCACAACTATCAAGCCTTAATACACTACTGTATTGTATAGGGGATGTTACTTAGGAGGGGGCTTTATTCCGGGGGCTCTATTAATTCACTGACCCCTTTTTGGGGGCTGTATTACGGGGGGCTCGCGCTCGGGCTCTATTCCGGGGGCTGTATTTAGGTTTTTAAGGAATTTAGGTTTTTACGGTAAGTGAAGATTCAACGCCCATAAACACAATTATAGGGTATAACATGCATCTAAAACCAGTTTTCTCGTAAGTGATTTTTCAGATTTGGGTGAGTGAAAAAATAGAACCCCCAATCAGTGCTGTGGCTACTTTTGCGGGGCGGGTAGGGTACATAGGTGGAAAAAATGGGGGCGGGTAGGGGGTAGTGTACCTGGGATTTGGGGGGAACAGTGTTGGAGGTGGGAGTAGGTATCCCCCCTCGCCTGGTACAGTAGGTATCCCCACCCGATGTTTGGCATGGTACAGTAGGTATCCCCCCGATTTTCACCCCGGTACAGTAGGTATCCCCCCCCCGATTTTGCCTCAAAAGTGCCAATTTTTGACCAAAATGGCCAAAATTAGTGTAAAATCAGTGGTTTTTACCTCAAATTACCCCAAATTCGCGCGCTACGCGCGCAAATACTACGTTTTCACACGATTCCACACATAATAAACACGTAAAAAATTTTCACCCCAAAACCTAACCCCCAACCCCCCCCAAACCCCCCCTGGGTACATAACCCCCCCCTAGGCCATCGGCTCTGGTACAGTAGGTATCCCCCTCTCCGAGCGCGGTACAGTAGGTATCCCTATACTTGCGGGCCGGAAAAAAACGTTTTTTTCCGGAAAAAACCGAAAAAAAACCGTTTTTTTTCCGAGGCCTGGAAAAATACGTTTTTATTTTTCTGGAAATTTTTCCAAGTGGGAACTTTTGGAAAAAAACGGTTTTTTTTCCAAAAATTTCCGAGATATTTTCCAAGGTTGCGAGAGGATGTTGTTAAAACCAATGTAAATCGGTACTAAACAGTTCATAATGAGCACTTTTTAATCTCCAAGTGCATTTTTAGACTGTTTCAGGCCATTTACTGACGAAATTTTCTTCAAAATAGGCGTTTTTGAACCATGGGTATCCTTAAGTACTGGAAAAATATTTGGAAAAAAAACGGTTTTTTTTTCGGAAAAAAAACGGTTTTTTTCCAAAAATATATTTTGCGGAAAAATACGCAAGTATAGGTATCCCCACTCCAGAGTACCTCCAACACTGGGGAAGAATCCGGTTTGGGGGGAGGGGGGAAGATTTTTCGGGGCGGGTTAGGGTACAACACAAGTTTTTTCGGGTGCCTGTTTTTATGTACTAAAAAGTGCATATGTCGCGCGCAGCGCGAGATTTTTTGCACTTTTTAGGGTTTTCGGTCGAAATTTGGGCATTTTTGACAGAAAAAAGGGCATTTTGGGGGTAAAAATCGGGGCGGGTAGGGTACTAGGGCGGGGCGGGTAGTGGGGTAGGGTACCAGAGCGGGGCGGGTAGGGGGTAGCGTACCAGGCCGGGGCAGGTAGGGTACCATTGGGGCAGTGGTGTCGTTGAGAAATCGAAATTTTCCCACACCCAGCCCAATTTTCGGGAAATTTCCCATACATACCCCCAAAAATCAAAAATTTCCCATACCAGGGGGGGGGGGTTTTCCAAAAACTCAAAAATTTCACATACCCGAGGGCGGGGGTTTTGAAAAAATGACCCCAAAAATCTTCTAAAAGTGCCAAAATTGGTCGGTATTTCTCGGGGTCAAAAAGTCATTTCTTAGGGGTGCTTGTTCCAAAAGTGAAAAATTTCCCATACCCCATACCCCCGGCCGATTTCCCATACCCCATACCAGGGGGGTAACCCCCCCAACCCCCCCCAACGACACCACTGCATTGGGGGGACCCCCCACCCGCCTTCCCAGCCACAGCACTGCCCCCAATAATTGAAGAGGAGTTAAAAATCTTTGGAAAATCATCCACGCCTATAAAAGGCAGAAAACGGCGTTTTGAGGCCAGCCGCTTCAGATTACGTTTAAGCCCAAGCCCAAGAAGCCTAGGCGTAGGCCTAAGCCTAAGCCTAAGCCTAGGCGCCAAAGCCTAAGCCCAAGCCTAAGGCTAAGCTCAAGAAAACAAACAAAAAATGATGGCTATGTTTTGACATCCCAACCCCGATTTCACTGTTATAAACACTATTTCTCATCATTTTGTGCATGTATAAATCAGAGGTCGCAATCGGGCCGGCCCGAGCTCGGGCCGGGCCGGGCCGCGATTTTGGGCTTTTGGCTCGGGCCGGGCCGGGCCGGGCCGGGCACCCCGGCCCGAAGCTTCTGAAGTGACTTATTTTACTGAAAAAGTAGGGATTTTTTTGTCAAAAATACTAAAATTTCTGACGGATTCGGCAAGTAAGTGATCAGTATTGTCCAGTGGTGTAGCTACCCAGGCGGGGCGGCAACCTACTGTACCACCAAAAATGTGGGGTAGCAAAGGCAACCTACCTCCTACTGTACCGGCCGAGCTAGGGGGTGGGGGCGGATAAAAATTTTTAGGTCTAAATATTGATGAAAATGCGCTCTAAAACGCTCATTTCGGGCGTAGCGCACGATTTTTCGCCTATTTGGAGTAAAAAATGCCGATTTTATGCCATTTTGAGCCAAAGATCGCAACTTACTGTACCAGCCGCCGGGCGGCGACCTACCTACTGTTATGTACCAAGATGGAGCGTCATACCTATGTACCTACTGTACCTAGGGGGGACCCCCCAGCCCCCACCCCCCTGCAACACCGTTGTTTTCAACCAAAAAAATAGGTTAAAAAAAATCGCAAAAATTATGACAAAAATTGGGTTAAAATCTGAGACAAAAATTTGGGCCGGGCCGGGCCGGAGATTTGGGGGTTCGGGCCGGGCCGGGCCGGAGATTTGGGGGTACGGGTCGGGCCGGGCCGGGCCGGAGATTTGGGGGCTCGGACCGGGCCGGGCCGGCCAAACCCGGCCCGATTGCGACCTCTGGTATAAATTAGTTTTAACCAAAAAAGCCAAACAAAACAAAAAATTTCACCGGCGCCGGCGGGACTCGAACCAGCGGTCCCACAGGCATGAGTCCAACTCCTTCACCGCTGAGCTAGCGAACCGACACACACTGCCGTCTAGCCGCTGCTACTTATATCTAGCGCTGCTGCTGTCTAATACACACACGTGTATTAATTAATGCACACACAGCCAGCTGCGTGTAACGGTTAAACCTGATGATCAAGGGCACCTGGATGATTTTCCAAAGATTTTTATCTCCTAATCAATAATTGACCCCCCAGCCCCCATTAATAGAACCCCCAAATTTACCCCCCGAAAATGGTGTGGGTGGGGGGGGGGGGGGCAAGGTACAGTAGGTAGGTTGCCGCCCCTCGCCTGGTACAGTAGGTAGGTTGCCGCCCCTCCCCTGGTACAGTAGGTAGGTTGCCGCCCCACCTAACTTTTCACCCAAAACATTCATTTTTGGCTTAAAATTGCATAAAATTAGCATATTTGTCTGCAAATAGGCGAAAAATCGCGCGCTGCGCGCGAAATTAGTGTTTTAGGCCACATTTTCTTCAGTATTTAGACATAAAAAATTTCGGTTTCCAGATGACCCCCCCCCCCCCACGTGGTACGCCCCCCCCCCCTCCGTCGGCTGGTACAGTAGGTAGGTTGCCGCCCCGCATTTTGGGTGGTACAGTAGGTTGCCGCCCCGCCTGGGTAGCTACACCACTGCCCCCAGAAACCCTGTTTTCTATTTCCGACAATACGGTATATACTGTAAAAAACCTGCCCGACAAAAACAAGAAAAAACGAATATCTAGGGAGCCTATGTAAGTCTGAGAAAAAGGGAAGTCGGGCTTGATACTGTTACTGTTAGGTAACTGTCCAAGTTTTTCCAAAATGCTGCTTCTGCTTCCCCAACCACAATCGCCGATCTCTTTCGTTGCACAGTGTTCAAAATTCCAAATTGAGGAGGAGAGAGTTGATAAGATTTACCCCTGGATCCCCACTTTCCAAGTCCTAATGGTTGATGGAAGACTCATGACTATTGTAATCAGTTCATACTGCAGAGGCCCTGGAGGGAAGGCTCATTACGGATTTCAAAATAAAGCGGATTAAACGGAATCCTCGTGATGAGCCTTCCCGCCAAAGCCGTTTCCCAGGAAGGCTCATTATGTATGTATGGCTTATAAACTACCTTCGGTGAAAAACTTTGAGGTGAAAATTGGGAAGATTTCGTGCATTCTGAGGACAAAAAAGTGGAAAATATCCTGCGCTAAATTTTTGTTTTTTTAAAGTGCCGACTTTTCACGTATCATAATGGACCATCACCCGACTGCGATGTTCGCTGCAGAACTGCCGAGCGGTATCATTAATTTCATGTCCACAAATCTGGGTTTTACGTCAGCCACATTCCCATCACAAGTCCATCAATTCATTCACTGTCAGATGCAGTTGCACAGGAAAGAAGCAAGTTGACGTGAGAAAGCACCCCAGACAATGTTGCCAAAAAGATGTGATAACGTGACAACGGTCAGACAGAACATAAACCTTAAAAAGCGTTCAACAAACACGGTTGATATGTATGTCGCTAAAAGTGTGTTCATCCCGCTCTCCGGACATGCGCGTAGTTATTTATGATTTAGGATCGCGTGGGCATGATCATGAAAACATTACTGGCATGAGCAATGTGTCGATGATCTCACGCTTCCTTATCCAACAGCATTCATGCATTAGCTTCCAAATGGCTGCAAAATTGAGCGAAAAACAAACAGGTTCCTGTTACTCGTTTGTTCGTGGTTCGTGTACTGTACATGTACGTTTAGTATCGTTCTGTTTTTTTGCTTATCTGTACAAAGAAGCGTCAAGGGCCATATTCCATCCCCGACACCTGAATTGCGTAAAAACGTGAGTCATTACTTTTAACAAGAAAGAAAAATGCCCCAAGGGGCATAAAAGAAATATGGTTCCCTGGCTGACTGGCATAAAAGAACGATACTAGCTTGCACCACTTTGCTGATGTTTCATTAGGCACTGGAATCAACGTAAGTGTGTTCTGAGCTGTTTGATACCGAACAGTAGACATTGAACCATATTCCCGGCGCGAACTCTTTTGAACCAACACCCAGCCGATATCGAAACTTTCGTGCAAACCCAGGCAACTGTTTCTTCTTTTCAACCTCACGACGGTAACTGTGCAGTCTTCGGTTGCGCACGATGGTTTAACAAAGAGAGGAGTAAAGAGAATATTGCAATCTTTCAATATCTCCGTGCCCTGTGTCTCTGGTGGCAAGACAGCACGCGCCGGGAATATGGTTCAATGTCTACTGTTCGGTATCAAACAGCTCAGAACACACTTACGTTTATTCCAGTGCCTAATGAAACATCAGCAAAGTGGTGCAAGCTAGTATCGTTCTTTTATGCCAGTCAGCCAGGGAACCATATTTCTTTTATGCCCCTTGGGGCATTTTTCTTTCTTGTGTCGTTCTTTTATATCGCGCAAGCGTCAAACAGAGAACCCGGATAAATCAGGCACAGAAAGTTTTCAGTTCCGGCAAGCAATGGTTCTAACTAAGAAAATGTCGACCGTCAGACTTTTCTCAAGTAATCAACGCACATGAGCGCAATGAGGTGTGGGGGTTAGTTTAAGGATGCTGTACTTTTTGGCAGGATATATGAATCGGTGGTTATCGTGACATAAGGCCAATTTTGTGTTTCGATTTCACTATGGGGTTCTAACAATGGAGACACGCTTGTGTCTGCGTCTTCACCCACCACTGAAACAAAACCAACGCAGTGCCCCACGAGCATGTCTATGTTTTTGAGGAGCATGGTAACTTGTCAAGTTATTTATTTTTTTTAATTTACCGCCAGGTATGTATTTGACACCCTAGGTACCATCAATTATAGCGCACTGATTGCGCATCGTCTCAGAGAATGGCACTTGTTGGTTTAGTACCAAGCAAAGCTGTGCAATGAACTTCCATGCAACCTGTCCCTTCAGCTTCAGCAATGAAATAAGTGTTAAACATCAGTCTCCAGATTGCTTTGGTGTTGGCCGCCGCATCTGATCTTGGATTCAATGTTACGTAAAAACTACTGTTTAACTTTCCCACGAAAGTCAAATTATAAATGCGGAAAAAGCTTCGAATGTTAGAGAGCAACAGCTATTTTAATTAAGAAGTTGAAATCTTGTCGGTATTTTATCATGAATGACATCACAGCGCATAAACTGCGAACCGCACCCGTGCTTAATAATTAATCTCAAATAAAAACACGAAAAAACTGAAAAAATGTTACGCAGAATTCATTAAAAGTTAATAAAAATACAACAAAGTTGACTGCGCGCGTGAATGTTTGAACCCGCGGCCTTTCATCTTCAATGCTGCGCGTTATACCGCTCGGACATCGCTTCGCCAATCTCCTTCACAATCTTTACTACATATGTAACTACGCGTGCATTGCTGCATTGCCTGTTGTGCTTGCTGCCTGTGTGTGTGTGTGCTGGCTGCCTGCCTGCCTGTGTGTGTGTGCTGGCTGGCTGGCTGTGTGTTGTGTTTAATACATTGTGCGCTTTATGAATCAGGCAACTACGTAGCGTGCACTAATGCATTATTGTGTGTGTCTGAGCGTCCATTATCGTCGGTATCAGTAAAAATAAGACCAACCCCCAAACCACTTTTTCGAGAAAAAAGCGTTTGAAGTTGGCCTGACCGCATTTCCAACACGGTTTGGTTCGGTAGGCTGATGTTTGGCATGTCTACGAAAGGGAGCATGCTGATCATCATAGAAACAAAACTAGACTTTGAATCATCATATCCAAGTAAAAACAAAGCTATTTGTCGGTTGGTTTTAGTTGACAAAAAAATAAATATAGACCAAGCCCCTTGGCGGAGCAGTTGAAAACCGAAAAAAAGTCCAACCCCCATTTTCTCTGCCATTTATTTTTAGCCTGCTTGAAAATGATTCAATACGGGGTTCATGAAAACGTCTTAAATGCAGCATTATCATTCAAAATGCTTGTTACAGAGGTGGGAATCGGGTTACCTCGGTCCGGCATGGCCGGATTCAGAAAAAGTCAGCCCGGTCCTATCCGGCCCGATTTTTTGGGCCGGGTTTTTCTGATTGTATTTTGAAGCAAACGTCGGGTGTGAAGCGATTGGTTTCTGTTTGTTGAAATCATTGATATTTACACATTGAAAACATAAAGAAAAACATCAAAAAGCTTGTCTGTGAGAAGCTTCGAACTCGTGGCTCTCACAACCACAGTCAGATGTGCTTGCCACTGTGCTAAAGACGCCGACAGCCAAGCCGCCTTACGATACATTATAAACGTAATGATCGGGCCAGCAGCGACGCACTCACCGAGAGAGCGTAAAGTCCCTAATACAACACACACACACAGCTGGGGTATTATGCAACAATCATGTGCTGAAGCAATCTTGTGTGTGTGTGTGTGTTGGGGTCGCGTGCTTTGGGGCTTGGTCTTTTTTGTCCGCGAAAATTGCTCCGCCAAGCAACTTGGTTTTCTTTTTCAAAAACAAGAAACTAGACCAACCCCCAACCGGAACTAGCAGGTGTTTTCAACAGGCTGTAACTCAATGTACATAGCGTTTTGAGACAAAATTTTTGGTGAATGTTTAGAATAGTTTGCCAGCTACACGCTGCACACAAAAAGGGGGTTGGTCTTTTGGTGGGGGTTGGTCTTAATTTTACTGATACCGACGTTATGGCTCTTTTTGAGCTGAAAAACATTTAACGTATTGGAATTAATATATTTTTGACGTAACAAAAATTAAAAACACATATAACCGCTGATTTTGGCTTTAGAACCACACATTCTGTACAAAAAGTCATGGTCTGGAACCGTTCATACTAAAAGTTACGAACTCGGCGATAGCACCACCGTGTTTCTCGAGTACGAAAACCACATAAACAACTTTAATAGTTCTGGTAACCCAACTTTTCGGCGAAATTTTACTTCGGGAAGCACACTTTACATACAAAAAGTCGTGGTCATGGTCTGGAACCGGTCTCAGTCGTGGAGTTACGAAGTCGGCGATAGCACCATCGTGTTTCTCGTGTGCGAAAACCCTATATGCGATATTAACATTTCTGGTGTTCAGTAACGTCTGGGCCCTGACTACTCTTTTGTGGAAAAAAAAAGGGAAAGAACGTTTTTACAAAAATGACAACTGTATCTTGCCCGCGATTGCGCGTGTGGGCACGCAGCGGGATGAAATTTTGTGTGGCCATTTTGGGGCACGGTATATACATTGTGTGCAAGTTTGAGCTCATTCGGTTGAGTATTGTTGAAATAGCGCACGATCAAAATTTTCAGAAAGCGCACTATAGGGAATGAACCATATGTCGCTTAGCATTACCATGCTAGCTCCGACAAGCTGTGCATTACGCAAAACATGTTTGATCAAAGACCTGCTGGACCTGACCGATTAGCAAGCTTTACTGCCCTCGATGATGTTGTTATTGAACTCCCCTTCCACGTGCGTCACCGCGCGATGCTAATAATTACTGCTTATTACCGTATTTTGTTGGACGGTGGCAGAACGTAGTGCTTGAGCTACACCCCATGTTATTTGTGAAAGTTGTCGTGTGGTCATATTTAGCTACAATGTTGCTGCGCAATGTCCTTAGAAACTGTAAGCAGGTGCGGCTGTGCATGTGTATCCTATAATCCTGTCTTTCAAGACAGCACGTGGGTACAAAAGAGTACTGATAACGTGTATAGTCCGTCCATCAGCTCATGTCACTTTGTGATGCTGCTGGCCGACTTGTTCCCTTCCCCCACGTTCTAATGAAAGAGAAATTGAGTTTCCAAAAAAATTATTCTTGCTCCTAAATTAAGATTTTTTTAATGAAATTCACGTGTTTTATCCATTTTAATTTAATTTAATTTCAAATTTGATCGAATTCAATCCCTTTCGACACATTCTTTCATTTTTTAGTTTTTTTTGCAAAATCGGTCCCACTCAATTTCTCTTTCATTAGAACGTGGAGGAAGGGAACAAACCAGCCAGCAGCAACCCAAAGTGTCATGAGCTGATGGATGGACTATACCGGTCATCACGCAAATGAGGACTCGTGCTTAACTTTACGCCCCATGGGACCGCATCAAACTTGAAGGCAACAACCGCAACTACGGCGTGGCCACGACTTTGTGCGGAAAGATACGACAAAGTGCGTTTAGGTTAAAAAATGTGACTGTGTTTCGAAGGACACTGTGAAACATCAGGCAGCTGACATACGTAGTATGTATACTACCTACTTATATGTGGACCCATACATTGCATAAAACGAGGTGGCCAGCTCGCTTATGTTTCACCGAACAGTGTTTGTTTGTCGAACCTTTCCACCCAAACTCGCAGTTGTCCAGGTTGCCTTCAAATTCAAACGGCCCACCCACCATGCGTCTCTGCCGACGTGTGACATGCTTGAGACATGATCTGCTAAGTGAGAGACTGTTTTCGAAAAACAACTCAGTAGAGACAGCAATGTGCTGCACACCTGTCTGCAGCCACTTGCCTCACATTGGCACCTCTCTGCTCTGCTGTCAATTTACCGTGTGTGCTTCGCACCGGATGGATAAAACACCACGGAGTGCGCGGTGAAATCTGTCTGCGTATACCGGTTTGACTGGTTTGCACTTTTGCTGTGAGCAGCAAGTGATGTTTTACTCGAGCAATAAGATTAGAGGTGCTTTCTGAAGGTCAATTGGCCAGAGGTATTCGCACAGACGAGGCCTGGCACCTTGCCCGTCTGTGAAAACATCCCGAAATGGGCAGAACTTACTGCTGTTATGTTTGTCCACTGTTAGTTTCAGTGTAGCGTCTCTTAGCTACTTGTTACATTGCACATGGTGACGTGGAGGAATAATAGCATATTGGGAATGTGCCATGTAAGCACTTTATTTAGGTAATGACTGGGTATGGATCCTACTTTTTCGCATACTGTTTCGTCATGACGTGAGTGTGTTTCAGCAATTGGACTGTTTCGAGCAACACGCCTGAAACCCTTAGCTCAAAGCGTCCGCATGCGAAAGATATCACAACTTGCAGCATGTGACCAAGCCAATTTTCATTGCGATGAGATGAGCCCCTCGGAAGTGCAGTTGTTTTTTTTATCCAATAGACAGCTGTATCAGGGTAGGGTTGTTGGACACGGACTTGTGTTTGCGGCGGCGAGCCTCCTCTAGCAATTTGCAACAGGATTTTATGTTTTACATACTTTCCTTCAATTCATTCTTTCCGCCTTGAAAAACTGTTTTATTTGCGTCCATGTACCGTCTTACAATATGTACGACTTGGATACAGCGCAGTCACGCTGGCTTCTAGAATTTGTGAGAAAGTATAAATAATTACCGGCAAGCCACTGTGGGAAACGAATGTGGAATTTATCTGAATTGTGCAATCCTCATGACTTGCACCTATAAGTAAACCAGCCACCACATCGAAAACCTCATTTTTGAGTCGACCCCGTTAGTCGTTTTGGCGGGTAACAAACTTGATTGCACACGTTTTTATTAGCTTATGAGCATAAACAAGTCCTAAAATAGAGCGGATTATCGTGAACCACGGTTAATGATGTTGTGATCGCCGAGATATGTATGGAAGGAAGCTCAAAACGTCAGAAAACAGAGCTTAGTGCTTGGTTATGGCCAGAAAATTTCTTGTTGTGCGCGAAAAGCTCACTCTACAGTTAAGCTTGTGTGAGATTCTTGCAGAAGCTAATAGTTAGTTCGTGGGGCGATGTTTGGGGCGCGGCCAGGGACAGGGAGATGCGGTTGCGGTTTGCAGTGCAGAAAGACGATGTCCAAGAACCGCGGCGTGTCTACCTGGCTGCACATGCGGTTCCAACTCCGCAGTTTCCGCGTCCAACTTGTGTATACAAGCTCGGTTAAATAAATGTTTTGTTGGTGACCGCAAACCGCAACGCATGCGCATATACATATTAACAAATTAAAGCATATAATGGTCCAGCGACGGCGTAGAAGTACAGTATGAAGTTTGGCGTGGGCAAACGGAGCTTGCCACCTACGATGCGATTACTGCACACGGTCGCGACAAGACTGGCGTTAGACTCATTCATTTAGCAGCCAATGTCAAGGGTATAGTGGCGTATGAAGTATTTGAGATGCGCAACCGTGTATCTGTGATTGTGGGCGAATGAGTTCATCATGGTGGTGTTTTGTATTGTGGCGTGCAATCTCACGAAATACTCAAAGTTAATTTATGCTGCGGCGTCTCGCTACCAAATTGGCATCACCACCAGTGGCGTAGTACCCATCGTTTCAATTTCAGGAATCCAGCAGCCGTACATCACACTTATAGCAAAGGCACCAACATATTTTCAAACTCACAACACCCGGGACATAATGGGCAACCATGTGTGCAGCTGCAACTGTGCACCCAAACTAGCCAAGTCGAACACTGCGGCGGCCATTGATGAGTTCTATGCCATCAACCAGGAGGAAGACAACAATAACAGTCCGAACAGAACAAGTGTTGCCACCGTATCAAACTCGCAACAGGTGAGTGTGCATGTTCTGCTAATAGTGCCCAATACTACGACGCTACATATACATACATACATACATACAATGCGAATATTTGTTTTTGGGTGCTCAAGAGACAGGCGATGCACCGGTGCGAATTCTCCATGATCCGATATCAATAATATTCAAACTCCCTGGCTCGCAACATCACTGATTGTGCAAATGCATTTGGCTTACAAAACTGTGTATTACGATCATGCAGATCCACGATGAGCACTCATTTCTTTTGTCTGTCTGTGGTAAGCTGTGGCATTCAATCTTTCAGCGACGGATACGTAATCAGTCTGGTCAACTTTCGTCCAAAATCTCCGTCTGTTCCTACGTGCAGTGGTCGCCAAGCGCGGCTGCGTCCGCGAAGAATTCAGGTTTAATGGAAACAGATGCATACAAACATTCGAACAGTGTTGTTAGAGCGATTCGTTTTTTGACTGATGTTTCACGGAATTGTACATGCAGGTGAAGAAACACGAAGTATGCTCGCCATCAGTGCGGTGCCGTCGCACGTGCTTGACACAACTCAACAGCGTGAACGACATAGGTCCGGGGGTGGCATATACAAATCGGCAGTTCGGTACTTGGGAATGACATGGGGATTTATGCTTTTGCTTCTGCTTCCCTGGCAGTATGGGGCACTTTGGTAATAACAAGACCCTGATCGTATAATGTCTTAGGCGGCATGAAATCTGTCAGCAAGGATGAGTGATCGGTCTGGTCTTGGTCACCCGACTTTTCGTCTTTTTTGTCGAGACATGCTGATGACGCTGATCTGGTAAAATTTCCAAATTCGTTGCCGCACAGTAAAATACGCCCCATACTTAATGTCGCGTTCTAAACCCGGACGCTAACCGTGCGCGGTTCTGAAACATTACGCGCAGCTGCCTGGCTGGCTGGCAAGCTGCGTGTGTGTTGGCTGTCCGAATGTTTCACAAGTTGAATTTCGGGTTTAGAACCTGACATTAACTATGGGGCGTACTTTACTGTGCGGCAGCGAATTTGGAAATTTACTATACAGCGCAAAAGTCGTCATAATGAAATTATGTGTCTTGGTGACGCAACCAGCACCGGGCCGATCGGAGCCGGGACACCAACATCAACCAGTATAAGCGACAAGTTACATACCAATGCTGTAGGTCCGTGTCCACAAGTCCGTTGGTGTTGCGTCTGTCAGGTAACCGCAAACAGAATTGTGTGAAGAAACGAAGGGACAGGGAAATGTCGATTGTTGCCGAATTGCAGGTTGAGGTGAGAGCTGAGAAGGACGGGTGTTTGTGCTGGACTTTCATGTGCTCGCGTTTTCAATTGTGCTGCACTACCGGGCACTGCTGCGCTTGGGCACACCGTGAAGTTATGATTTGTTCGATTTTTTCAACAATCGTTTCGGCACAGGATTGGTCGCACATCTAGGCTAAGCGCAGGGGGAGGAGTCATGTGTCAGAAAAATAAATGTTTTTTCACGACCACAGCTTAACGCCAGTGAGTGTGAGTCGATCCGCCAATGCTGGCAGGCCGTGCACGCACGTTGCAGCAATCGAGAGTTTGAGGATCGCGTCTTGAGACGAATCGAGACGCTAAACCCCGAACATCGAAAGAAATTCTACGCAAAGTGCGACCGTAAAATGTGGGTTTCGCGGAGAATTGTGCGGCAATCAGAGTTTCGAGCCTGTTTGATGCAAATAACATTACGGATGTAGATTTATAAATTTTGGATTATCGCTCCAGCTCTTTTAGAAAAGTTTCTGATTTTTGCACAACGCGAACACCAGACACCCATGTACATATGTACATAGGTAGTGTCCCATGTACCACGAGTGTCATACGTGCGCTGCCATATTTCGACATTTACTGATCAACTATCCAAAGTGGCAAGCGTTGCAGATCTCACCAGCCCGATCTACTGGTGCCGTCTCAAGTGTGCCCCGACGTGGACACTCCGTTGTTGTTCGGTGCCCGTGGATGGTGTGCGTTCGGCGCCGTGCTCGATTACGCCATCGCTAACATACATCGACTCAACACCATCGTTATGAAACAATTGGTGCACGGCGGCACCGTGCATTATCAGAAATTGGTTGGTCATCGTTCTCCATTGTTGTCAACATGGGAGTATACAGTGTACACCCTGCATCTGCAAACCGTTTTCCTCAGTATCGATCGCAATGTGTGTTGGACACCAGGAAGAACTGATTTATTGATTGCAGGGTTCGGACTTCGATTCAACACCGGTGTTGGTGACATTTGCCACCGCCGGTTTGCAAGTGCTTGAAGATCTGGCGCCCTCACATCTGGCCAATCCTGAATGCAGGAATGCATGGTTAGTTGGGGGCATATATGGTTGGGGGTTACATCAAAAATATATAGTCATCAACGACTTTGAAGCCAATCACCATGGCCGATATCAACCTTGATGATCGAACCCGTCTTGTTCACTGTGGATTTGTGGATTGTGAAGTCATTAATTTCGACCAGCGCATGGGTTGTTCCAAACACCTGAAATGAACCGCGTTGGCGCTGGTCGAAATTAGTGGCGCCAAAGTCTCGTATCTTAATGCAAAAACTGCAAGTGACCAAGGCAGTCCGATCCGACCACCAAGTCTGACATCGGCCCATGGCAACGACCGTAGTTGGACTAGGGGTTGCTTGTTGGGACCGTATGAATGTGAGTGTTGGTGCTCTTTCAATGCACAAGGACTGCCTTTGCCTTGGCCATCGGACGATGTACAGTGTTTGGCAGTCGTGTAGCGCTTGCCTTCAAGTAGAATGGCATTGTTCAAACGACATTGCCGGAACACATTTGTGAAACATCACAGCAGCGTGACCGTCGTTACAGGACTCCACCCACGTACGATAAACATATTAACATCTAACCTTGTTGCTTGACGCAGGCGCAAACTGTTGAAATACATGATCAAGCATTTGGTGTACGGATTCGACATAGAGCGGATCGGATGCCGACAACAGGCCAAACAGATTACGGTAATTGGCATGAGATGTCGACGATTGAGTGGCTACATCTGATGTTTCAATAACCAATGTCACCACCGCCGAATGCCGATCAAGCCGCTTGTTTCTGAAGAAGTCACTACGCGGTTTTTCGACAGAAATGTTCTCGAATGAGCCAATTGGGTTGTATCATTTCCACCATTACGTGTACTATACGCAGCGGGGGGTTTCGGGATAGTTTTTCAAGCCCCAAATCCGGAAGCTCAAAAGACTTCAACCGAAATTCCTTGGTATTCGTGTTCTCCTGATTCATCATTATTTTGGTTTTACTTGTAATGAACGTTGGTAACTGAACAAAAATTTTTACGTTAATATTCTATCTGCCGGGGCTCGGCCAGGTAGCAGAATGCGGACATTCAAAAAAACTACAGTATATGTCCAATGTCCGAAACCGCATCTAACCTGGCCGCACTTGCGGACTGCGGACAATCGAAACATTTTTTTCGAAGCAATTGCTTTTCACACAAGTCGATCACCTTTCGTCGCACAACTGCAATGAAACTTCTTAAAATGACGATTCCTAGGAACTGCAATCAAGCAGGGCAAACTTGACGTTGCGAGTGCCGTGCGGCCACTGGACATACAGTACATACAGTATACCGAATGTCCACAGTCCGCATAATGAAGAGGCATTTGCTGTTTTACAAATGGTTTCGCTAAGATTTTTTCGGGTGTATATGTTTATACCACCGGGAAAGATTCGCTACGACATACCAAATAACATACAGCATGCTGAAGCAAGAGCAAGGAAAACTGAAAGGTATTGAAAGCAAGAAAACAGTGATTTACAAGTACAAAATAAATCTTCGTAATTTTGACCTATTTTTATATACAGAAATGTACAAGCGCAGCTTTGCTGAATATTCTCAAACAAAGTGAAAACCCGATAACACCGACACCAGAAAAGACAAACAGGGCGCTATGTATTAATACATATCACTTTATTAAGAGATTGCACATTTAATACGAGATTTGGTTTAATCAATGTACTTTGACCGGGACTACATCACATGAACAAGAAGTAGTTTTTTTTAACGATCAGCTGGCCCGCCAGATGGTCGTTTTTCATCTCAGAAACCCATGTATAAGTATTATAACTCTTCCCATGACTCAAAACAGAACAGCCTCAAACGACACATACTATATGTACAATACGTATACAGTGGTTCTTAAAAAAAATTTTTTATTAAAAAAATTGTTCCAAAAGCTAAAAAAATTGTTTTTTTATTTCAAAATTCGAAAATTTCTCCATTTTTTGCTCTAAAAGTGCTATTTTTTGCATAAAAATTGCTACTGTTGACATCACTTAACCCTACCATGGGTGTGTTGGGTGCATAATCGTTGTTTTGTGGCATCTAGACATAGTGCGCACACTCACAGGGCCTCTCATATGACTACACACGTACATGTGACTGGGTGGGCATTTATTTATCCATGGCCCAGTCCCGAAAGGAGTGATTCTATTTTGTATTTAGTCTAATTTCACACTATGTGCAGCTTATTTGCATTGGTCGTGTACCTAGACGTCATAATTTCACCCAAAATTCCCATCCCGAATATCAAAAAGCCATACCATCACACCCGCACCACCTGGGGAAGGGTACGGGTGTGTACCTGACCATGGTTGGTACTTATCGACCATTGGATAGCATTGTTTTCGTCTCACCTGTACTTTATATCACTTAGAACACATTATGTAACAAAAATACCCCTATTTTGTACTTGAGCGCTCATTTTTTGTTGGGCAGATTTTGGCCGGAATAAAAAAGTTTTTTAATTAAAAATTTTTTTTTAAAATGGGGTTCGAATAAAATTTTTTTATTAACCACTGCTGTAGTATGTGTGTGGCGTGTGCGGGTATAATATACAGGTGTTCGGTCAAGTCAAGCACTGATCAACAGTGTTTTATGGGGCACGCTGGCCGTTTGTATGATGACGGCCTGTGCAGGTGCGGCCAGCGGTGCACCCACGCTCGTCACATTGATGGTCATCATCTGATGAGGGACTTGCGACAACGGCGTGCACGTCCATGGACCAATCGATGCCAACACAGAACAACTATCATACAACTGGCGACGCAGCGTGCAACCATCCACTGATGTTCCACCCATCTGCAGGTCGAAAAGGACAATCATTATGGGAATGTATATTTTGCTCGAGTCCGCCACCTGAGAATTGTTTCCCGACCGAGTAATGAGGTTTTTTTAGATGTTGCAGTCTGTTCTTAGGCTCAGGCTCAAGACAGAAATTTCCTACCATTCCAAATCCATATGTAATGCATTGTACGAATAGAATAGAATAAGAGTATAATGAGGATGTGAACCTGTAGATGTGTTAGATGCGGCTTGCGCGATCGAATTGTACGACAGAAACAAGCGACGCCCTCGGCAGTCACGTTCACACAATCACGCACATCCACCAGCCACAGGTAGAGGCACATGCGACTGACGTGTCTGAAGAAACACACCATATTGCGTATACAGATCAAAAACGCTGTATCGAACTTGAGCGCTCCCATGGCGGCCCATACCCAGCAACTTTTACGCTTTTGAGCCCCACTTAGGTAAATACCTGTATATAGTCTATCAGTCTGAACACAGGGTTAAGCCACTGTCACGTTACATAAGTTATTGAGCAAGAAAGACCCAACCAAACCACCAAGTTTGATTATGAGCCCGAGCAGAACATTGCAAATCTGTGACAAGCAAGTAAGTACCCGATGAAATCATCAGTGACATGAGCGGACGCGGTGACGTGCAGTTCAGTGAGCGCGTGGTTGACCAACGACGAGTAGAATCGTGTCAGCAATGGCTGCTCCTGAAAGTCATTGCCAAACTGCTGAAAAAGTTGTATAGGCAATCCGCCAGCTCATGACACTCAACACAGCTACATTACGGCCATCAATGAATGTGTCTATTCTCTGCAGTTATCCGTTGAAACATCCCCAAATTTTGCAACAGTGCAGAGAAGTGTTACGTCAAGCAGCAAATGAAAACCGGATAAAGGGTGATATTTTCGAAACGGTGTAAAGGTCAGTTGGGTGTAAAGGTCGGTGGAAAGCTCGGTCGACAGCTCAGTGTGATAGACCTCGGTGTAAACTTGAAACATTCCACGTTAATAACAGGCAATGTTTCACGTTTACACCGAGCTACGCCGACCGAGCTTTCGACCGAACTTTACACCGACCTTTAGACCCAACTGACCTTTACACCGCTTCGAAAATTCCACCCAAAGTAAAAGGCCGCCATCAAAGTATGACACTCGCCCAAAGTGTACATTTTGTTTGGAAAATGGCGTGTGCTGCTGCATGCGCTGTGTGTATAAAAAGTGCCATGAGCCGATGGATTGCCTACCATCTCACTGCCGTGTTGGATGGCGCAGCCTGGTGGTCTGGGCTTGAATTTAGCCTTAGCCCCAGGCTGGCCGCAACCTGAACCACCAATCTGGCGCAGTTCGGCAGTTGAATAAGAAAGAACCGCGAAAATGTCTGTGTGAAACATCAGCAATGCAACATGAAGGCATACCTGTTGTGGCGACGCGACGCATCGATTGACGGCCAACTGTGCCAGACATCTGCGTTTGGCGATCATCGGCACCAACGCAGTGATGTTGACGTTGCACAAGTCGACGTCGTCCAACTGTGTGTGTCAAGTCAAGGATAAGAATCATACACCATTTGGTGTGTACTCTCCAACAATTGGGGCCCGGCTATTTGGGCCCAGTTGACCAATGGACCACAAAGTTGGTCAGGCCCCAATTGATCGGGCCCCAAGTGATCGGGCCCCAATTGTCCGGGCCCCAATTGTAGGACAAGATTTTGCGTGATTTCAAACACACGAACTAGAATCCGATCACATTGATGTGATCAGCCTCTTGGTCGACCGGTCCGATTTGACAACCAAGTTGAATATTCACGATTTCTAACGATAATAATAGCGAATTAACCTGGAGTAAGCGAAGTGTGGAGTTGCCTGAGTTGTGCTTGACTTGTTGATCGTGACTGAGCAGCAGCTGTAACGTCTGTGACGCACATACCTGCGACGTGAGCATGTCGTCGACACTCAATTGACGCAATGACACACTCGACGCTCGCAGAATGGCACTGCAATCAAATCATGCAATGCACCAAGCTGTGGAAACAATAAATCCTGCTAGTTACTACTGTGTGTATTTTGAATCGGCAACCAACCCCAGCAAAGTGATATGCACCGGCAGATGGTTGTTGCATTGGCACATTGCGATCGTGAGCTGCAGTGAATTCAATCCTCGTCGGTCAGGAACCACCTGGAAAGCAAGCAGTGCTCGATTTGCTAAACTGACCGTGGGAGACCAGTCCACAACCACTCAGCGCAAGCGTACCTTTGTGTCGTGCGCATCATCGGTGAGGAGCAAGCACAGCTCAACCACATCGTTGAAAATGGCGGCGTTCAGCAAAAACCACGTTTGGCAGACTGCAGCCAGCACGGCACGATCACGAGGTGACAGAAAGTCGAAGATGAAACGCCAGAGTTCATCAGGCAGCCACGATGTGTTTGACGTGTCCGTGTCATGTAGGTTGAGCACCATTTTCTGTCGGTTTCAACTACTGGTTTCGACTTTCAATTAACAGCGATCGAATCGATTAATATCGATGATAATAAAGTCGCGCATTTGAATGAAAAATCAGAATGGAGGCGATCTCGTCGATTATCGATCGATCGACTCCTCCTCCCATCCCCATCCTGAAACGAATTGAGAAAAAGAAATTTAGAATGTTTGGAATTAGATTTGATTGGATTGGCAGGCTCGATGAAGTTGATTTTGTTGAATAGGTATTTGATTTCCATTCACAATCACACACAACACTCAACGAACACCATCCAAGCAGTCACATTTACGATTTATGCCTCATTTTTTGTTTGTGCTTGCTGGGTTGTTTACGTTTTCGCACAAAGGCAGCGCAAGCAGAGCAGAATGAAACATTCCCACTATGTTCCTGTTGCTATGTGTTGTGGATGTGGATGTATTTTATGAGTTTTGTCCGAAACATTGCTTGTTGTTGTTATTGAGCAGGCAGGGCCGAAACGTTGCAGCCAGGCAGGGCCCGGCCCGGCCCGATTTGAAAATCCCAAATAGCGGTCCTGCGCCTGCCCAGAGTTCGGAAAAAAATTTTTTGCTCATTTTTTCCCTAATACAGGAAGAAAACAAAAGGAAACATAGTAGTGGCTGGGGGGGTTGGGTTACCCCCTCTGAGTACTTACCTATCACAAAACCCGAGGGGGGTTGGGGGGGTTGAGTACTTACCTCTCTCTCACAACTCCAAATCATACCTCTCACCAGTGTAGTTCTTGGGGGGGTCCCCCTCGGGTACGTCTGTTCCCCCTCCATGGTACGCCTGCCCCACTGTTCCCCCTCCGGGTACGTCTGCTCCCCCAATTTTTACCTAAAATAGGCAAATTTTGGCCTAAAATAGGCGTTTTTAGGCATAAAATGAGTGATTTTTAGGTCAATGTCGTCAAAAATCGCCAAAATACCCTTTTTATTGAGATTTTTTTCCAAAAAGGGGCAAAAATGAGCCAAATTTTTGACCTCAAAAATGACTTTTCTCCAAATTTTTGGTTCTCCCCCCCCTTCCGGGTCCTTCCCCCCCCCCGTTCGCCCCCCCAGGTGGGTACGTCTGTTCCCCCTCCGAAAAAAGGGGGGTACCGCCTGTTCCCCCTCCGGACCAGGAACTACACTGCCTCTCACAAGCAATTTTATACCTTTTTAAGGCAAAAACGGTGTTTTTCGACCTTATTTTCCCAAAAATCGCAAACCCACCCGTAATACCTATTTTTAGGCGATTTTCGGCGAAAATTTGGAAAAAGTACTATTTTTACCTCAATTTTTGGCCAAAATTGTATCACAAAAACGGTGTTTTTTTCGCCTTTTTGGGTGACCAAAATCATACCTCTCACGCTTCCGGTCCCAACCCCGCATCATACTTACCTCCCACACATGGGCCTGCGCCTGCCACTACACTGCACTGACAGACACACGGGTAGACCTTGTTTTTCGTCGTCGCACAGCCGCCTGCCAATGCCAAAATCCCAATCCCGAGCTGAAACAAAGAAATTCAGTCATGAATAATCATACAACGAGATAGGCGACAACTGTTTCTGAGGACAATGACATGACCTCGTCAATTCACCATATTCATGTTCTCAGACTGAGCTCCAAACATAAAATTCTATCGTTTTTAATGCGCTTGCCGCAAGATATCGCCCCAACGCAAAAGAAACAAAACTTCACACACAAGAAAAAGACACTGATGACAAATGAAATGGAATGGATACTCAACTCTCAATCGTCCCAATTTCACCATTTCTTTCGTTTCGGAAGAAATTTCATTTTTTTTGCTGGACAGGCGTTTTTTTCCTTTCGATTTTTCGTTTTTTTCCTAGAAATAACGTTTTTTCCCTATTGCTTCATTTTTTCCTGTATTTTTTCCTTTTCTTTGGGTACCAATTTTTTTCCTCGGAAAAAAGGAAGAAAACGAAAATTTTTTTCCTTTTGTTTCCTACCGAACTCTGGTCCTGTCCGGCTTGATTTGAAAATCCCAAATCGCGGTCCTGCCTGGCCCGATTTTTGGGCCAAAGAAAAAAATGGTCCAAAAAGCCAAATTTGCAAATTTTTCTCGGGGAATCATGTCTATGCTTTTGTGATTCGGTTTCTGATTCGGATCGGATCCAGGTCCAGTTGTGTGGTGGCAGGCCCATGTGTGGTAGGTGGGAGGCAGTGTAGTGGCAGGCAAATGGTTGCAAGGTACCCTTGGGGGGGGATGGATCCAGATGGTTGCAAGGTACCCCCTACCCAGCCTCCGGAAGGTTGCAAGGTACCCCTGAGGTCCGAAAAAAGGGTGTTTTTTGCATGCATTATACTGCAAATTTGGCCGAAAAATAGGTACTTTTTTGCATTTTGGCCGAAAATTTGCCTAAAATACCTATGATATGGAGGATTGCGCGCGGAGCGCGCGAATTTTGGGGTTTTGAGGTCGAAAAACACCCATTTTTGCCTATATAAACCATAAATTGATGGTTGCAAGGTACCCTCCGGGGTGGTTGCAAGGTACCTACCCTTCCCCCCCCCATCCCCCCCAAGGGGTGGTTGCAAGGTACCTACTCCTTAGGGGGGGAATCCCCCCCCATCCCCCCCCCCCCAGCCACTACACTGGTGGGAGGCAAGTATCAGTGTAGTTCCTGGGGGACCCACTGGGGGGAGGGGGTCCCCCTCGGGTACGCTATCTCCCCCTCAGGTGGTACACTATCCCCTATCTCCCCCTCCGGGCCTCCGGGTACACTATCTCCCCCAATTTTTGCCTAAATTGGTCATTTAGGCCTAAAATGTGTGATTTTCAGGTCAATGTTCTCAAAAATCGCCAAAATACCCTTTTTATGAAGAATTTTTTCCAAAAGGGGCACAAATAGGTCAAATTTTTTGTTTCTAGCTCAAAAAATGACTTCCTGAATTTGGGTCTTCTCCCCTTCCCCCCTCTGGGGTACACTGTCTCCCCCTCCGAAAAAAAACGTTGGGTCCGCTATCTCTCCCTCCGGACCAGGAACTACACTGGTCCTGCTGGTGCCCCATTTTACGTCACGTGTTAGAATTGGTGCCTGTGGGTGGAACTGACTGCAAGCTTAGCCAAGTGGCGTTGTCGGGTCGGTTTGTGGACAAACCACTTCTTTGAAAGGGAGAAAATGTGACGTGCGTGCTGGTGGTGCCTGATCAGGCAAGGAAAAGTATGTGTTAGCGGTTTGATGTGCTACACATGTGAAATGTGCACCACACACACACACAGCGGTGAGCATGAAGCGATAACACACAACAGCGCAGTGGTGTCGTTAGGGCGGTTGGGGGGTTACCCCTCCCCTGGTATGGGGTATGGGAAATCGGCCTGGGGTATGGGAAATTTTTCACTTTTACGGAACAAGCACCCCTAAGAAATGACTTTTTGACCCCGAGAAGTACCAAAATTGACCATTTTTTGTCCAAAAATGTCAAAAATCGCTTGCTCCCGCAAGAAAATTCTGTTTTAGGCACTTTTTCGACCAATTTTTGGCACTTTTAGAAGATTTTTGGGATCATTTTTTCAAAACCCCCACCCTCGGGTATGGGAAATTTTTGAGTTTTTGGAGAAACCCCCCCTGGTATGGGAAATTTTTGTTTTTTGGGGGTATGTATGGGAAATTTCAGAAAATTGGGCTGGGTATGGGAAAATTTCGATTTCTCAACGACACCACTGCAACAGCGTGTTATGCCCAGCAGTGTTGGAGGTACTCTGGAGGGGGGATACCTACTGTACCGCGCTCGGAGAGGGGGGGATACCTACTGTACCAGAGCCGATGGCCGGGGGGGTTATGTACCTGGGTTGGGGGGGTTAGGTTTTTGGGTGAAAATTTTTGATGTGTTTATTATGTGTGGAATCGTGTGAAAACGTAGTATTTGCGCGCGAATTTGGGGTAATTTGAGGTAAAACCACTGATTTTACACTAATTTTGGCCATTTTGGTCAAAAATTGGCACTTTTGAGGCAAAATCGGGGGGGGGATACCTACTGTACCGGGGTGAAAATCGGGGGGATACCTATTGTACCATGCCAAACATCGGGGGGGATACCTACTGTACCAGGCGAGGGGGGATACCTACTGTACTGGGGCGGCTACCCCCCCCACCTCCAACACTGATGCCCAGAGAACCACCACGTATAAGAGCCAGATAACCGCGTGAAGTACGTTGTGCCCATAAGCTCAGCTTGTAGAGCTTCTGGCTTCGAAGTTGGAGGTCGCAGGTTCGAGTCCTGCTGGTGCCCTATTTCACGTCACTTGTTACAATAGATACAACTTTGCCCAGAAATGAGGTAAAAATAGTGCCCGATTTTGAATAATCTGAAATTTATCCCAGAAACTGTCGACCTGAGTCCTGACCCGACCCGCGGAAGTTGCCGACCCGACCCTATTTTTTTAGCTAATCAATTTGGTAAACAGATTCCGATTCGAGAAATCGCCCACATCGACAACAAAGGAGCAGAGCCAGATAATTTTTTTGCAAAGAAAACCTAATTAACATGAGCAAAACGTCAAAACGTACGTTCGCGGTGAAGGAGCTGAAGACGCGATTGGACGAAGATGAGCTGGACATGACCATGTTGCAATTGGATACGGTGCCTGTCAGAGAATTGGTATCACAAATTCACCAGCGTTATGCTGCAAGAGCCCCTGGTCTAACACACAGGCTTCGTTGCAGAGTCAACTGAAGAAAGCGACGAAGCTGGACCTGTCGTGCAATTATCTGCAAGTCCTGTCCACTGATTTCGGTCCGCAAATGACGCATTTGGTTCGACTCGATTTGAGCGACAATCGTCTCCGCGAATTGCCGGACAATTTCGGAGAGCTGCAATCGCTGGTGCATTTGGATTTGTACAAGAATCGTTTGCAGGTCCAGTTCCAACTTTTTGGGACGTTTGTTGTGTGAGGAGTTTATTTGTGGAACATTGCAGTGCAGAACGCAATCCACAACTCACACACAAATAATCTCTGTTTGTTGTTCAGTCGCTACCGGTGAGCATGTGTAAGCTGAAGCAATTGAAATGGCTGGATTTGAAAGACAACCCGCTCGAACCTGAACTGGCCAAGGTGGTCGGCGATTGTTTGGACGAGAAACAATGTCGTCTGGCTGCCAGCAGACTCGTCCAATACATGAACGCGCAGCAGGCGTCGATGGAGAGGGAGAAACAGAAACGATTGGATAGGGACAGAGGTACGCCATTGGGCGTGTTTGTGGCTTCATCAATCATTCTTCCGTGGTTTGCGCTTTGAAAATCAATCAACTTTGAAGGCAAATCCATTGCCATAAACGTCCATGCCAATAGACTTGCCTTCAAAGTTGATGCGGCTCAGTGTGTTCGCACCACGTAAATATAATCAAACTAGTTTCGAAGAAGTCCAAGACAGGTTGCTGACAACTGTGGTAGTGGTATCAAATTAGTTTCTTAATATTATGAGTGCCTGATGTTCCAATGCCACAAATAGAGCGTGTGCCATATAAATGTAGGTCAGAGCCTCGACTCCGAGGTCACGAAAAGTCATCCAAGTGCCGCACCCACAATGCCATTCAAAGAGAAATATCAACCGAACTGATAAGCCTGATTACATATCAAATTTACAGAGATCGCGCGCGAACGTCAAGCGGCCGAGCAGGCTGAGCAACGCGAGAAACAACTGGCGAAGAAGCGCGAAAAGGACAGGAAGAAACAGGAACAAAAGTCGAAACAACAACAAGTGTCGCGAGGCGCCAAACAGCACGCTGACGGTGACGATGATGCGCGCGAGTACGAAATGAACGGCAGTGCTGGCAGCGGCACGCATAAAAGTTGGATATGCATTTGGAACTTTATAAATTTAAATTGCCCTGACGTTTTTGTTTATTTTATTTCGTTCACCCACTTAAGTATTATCGAGCGACTGACTAAATATCGTATGCTTTTCAGAATCGCCTCGCACCGACGCGGACGTGAAGAGCGAGAAACTGACCTGGTCGAAACGATTTCGGAATTGTGAGTTCGGCATTGTGATGTTTCACACGTCGTACTTTGGCTTGTCGGTGGTTTGCAAGTGCGTTGTTTGGTCGCCAGAAGGTGTCCAGTGTTAAAGCTATCACAATGCTCATGAAATTTATTGGTGAACTGATTGGACAAAACGTGTCCAACCAGTGCTAGTGAACGGATCGGACCTGTCAAGTGGTGGTTGAGCCATGCGTATTGTTGGTGTGCAATTCTTGTGTAAAGTTCTTTTGTGCCGCGCAAGCCACCCCAGCTGCTCACACAAGAAGTGTCACTGCAAACTGGCCATGTATGTTACACAACGACAACATCCAAGCTTATAGCCGTCCGTCTTGCAGCCAAGGGAAGAGATATGCATTGTCGCCGTAGTAGATGTTGGCTGTTGGCACATTGTCTTGTGTTCCTGCTTTGAAAAAGTTCTTCGGTACAATGAGAACGATTCTGTGACCCGCCACCACAATAATCGTATGCTTTTGAACCCTTTTCTCCATTAACTGAATTGTGTCTGTTGCTGTCATCTTTTGCCCGGGTGGTTGCCGGCAGGCACAGGTACCGAACACAGCTGTTTGACATTGAACTACTGTGACAAGTGTAAAACGAGTCTCTGGCTCTGGGTGTAAACCTGCTGCGCGCGCACTTGCTTGTTTTGTGTGTACACTCCGTTGCCCGGCGCTATATCGTTCTGAAATGTGCTAAGCGTGCTAAGCACAGTATGCTTAGGTTTAATTTTTGCAAATTAGTTCTTGCCAATTGTGAGGTGGTCTTAGTTTGTTGTTAATGCATTCATTACAGGAACTGCCAATTTGTATCGCCAGTTGTCCTTACCCAGTCCTCCATTCTATTCCATTGCTGTTTATTGCAGGTGCATTCTACTTGCTGAGCATACTGATGTCGTTGTTGTTCGGCACACTATTGTTCCTGGCCATTCTGGCTGCCGTATTCTACCAGAACTGTACGTCGCATCAACCATGGCTGCCCGAGAGCACGCCGTTGTGTCACGATCTGCTCGGCTGGAGTGCCAGCGGCAAGATGCCCAAGGGTACGTCTTTAGTTTTATTTGTCGCAACACTGACACTGATGAACCAGTGGTGCAGTTGGTCAGGTAGATCGAGCTAGCTAGCCTGGGGGTCGCACCACCTCGAGCTAGCCACCTAGCAATTTTTGGAATTTTCGAGATGTGGCCAAAATTTTTGCCAAAAATGCCCCAGAACACGTTTTTGCCGTTTTCTTTGCCCATCGGTAACCGCAACATTGTTCATCTTCAAAGTTCAGAAATACCTTACATTGCCCCATCACCGCAGACACACACGTGCACGCACAATTGTTTGTTGACGGCTTACGTGATTGGACAAGTGGTCAGGTACAGAAAGCGCGAGAGTACGACTATGCCGGCAAATGGGAGGAAACCAAGCAGAATGCCGTATGGTTGAGTGGAAAGGCGAGGGAGAAATCCATTGAATTGGTTCGTTTCGTGATGTTATCAGGCTCGTTTGACATGCTTATACATTTGTGACTATAATGTTGAACAAAAACGGCGAATTATCTCAGTACGGCGAAGCTTCGGAATGGTACGAAAAGGAGTTGGGCCCGAAAGCGCGCAACGCCGCCAAAGAGTTGAGGATAAAGGCAAAATGGTTGTGGGACGAATCCGGCGTGCTCGCTAGATACGTGGCCAACAAATCGTACGACGTCATACAACAGACGATTTGTGAGTTTTCGCTACCATATTTTGTTCGAGACGTGTGTGGTTTGTTATTTGAGGCAACCATTTTTGGAGACATATTCCTGACACCTCGTAGTGTTATTATTGCATTACTGCCATTTCTTCAGTGATCGTATCGAAAGCTGTGAGATGGGCGTCCGAAACGGGCAATGAAGTGTACGTGCATCGCGAGCAATACTGGCAATACGCATGCGATCTGGGCAATTATTACTGGAAACAGACGAAATATTACTGGGACAATATGGTCAAGTGATTGACAGCCAGCGCACGACACGATATTATGTCTATTTGGTTGGATTGGTATTGTGTAATATGTATGGGTGTTGGGTTGCGTGCTGTTAAAGATTGTTGACCGTCCAATACTCTGTTCGACACCAAAACATGACCGCCACTGTCTGTCCATTTTTCTTGGCTCAATATAATAGGGGTACCAAAATGTTTGTCGTTGTTATTTATTGCGCATTAGTGTTGTTTGCTTCCTGATTTTGTGCTTCACGTGAGTGCCAAGCGTGTTTGTTCAAACCGTGTCAGTTTTCCTTTCCTCCGATAGCTTTTTTATACCGTGATTATTGCGTTGAGTCTTTATGATCGCTTGATTTTATAATTGTCACAATATCGTATTCATATTGATTGCTGCACCATTTTTTGTTGCTTCTGCTGCCTTCGTTTTTCACTGTGGTGATGTTTCGTTTCTTGTTGGCCATTTTTTGTTCTTCTCAGTATTTTCGTTTGTGTTGATGTTTTTACTCGACTTGCCCCTTTATCTGTACTTATACCGGAGAATTATGAACGTAAAATACCTTTTTTTGTTTGCTCCACTGTTCCTCAAATATCATGGGCGTCATGGCCGTTGAAATGAAGACGGACGCAGATAATAATTAGGAAATACTCAAAAATTGTCCAATGATGTTGTTGTTTCTACTGTAATTATTTTCTTATGTGCCCAACCATATTCATCTGCTTCTGCTCTTGTGCACTGTATCAGAGCCACAGTTTTATTCCCGTGTTTTTGGGATTTGAGCAAGCAATCAGTTTCTTGCAAAATGCGGTCGCACGGCCGTAAATCACGTTTTAGGGTTCCAATTCTGTTTATTTATATTCGATTTGTCTGTGTGTTTTTCTGTTGTTCACCTGCGGGCAAATTTGTGATAATAAACATGTCAGAGAACACGGTCATAAAATCTGTTGCGCTTTTGGGGCCGACCCTTCATGTCGTACCACCGAAGCTTGTGCTTATCTATCTTATCGATTTTCCATAAATGTCCTCTGTTTCTTCATTTGTTTTGCCCTTCGTCGTTTCATTAATTTCCAGTGTGTGAATGTGTTCGGTCCCATTGGTATCAATAGCTCGCTTGAATCGGCCGGAGCCAACTCATTGACCACCATGGTGCACCGGTTTTTCTGTTACCCCGGCGCGTCTCGGCGCCACAGCAGACATGTGCAACGACAACTGTGTGCGCTCGCTGATGTTTCATGCGACATTGAACTGTGCTATCATGTGGTTGTCAACGATGAAGAGGTTGGAAAGGTGTTCGATATGCTGTCTCGTAACTTGAATGCGACATTTTTACTGTTGTCGATTGGCGTGAAGGCACAGAACCTTGACAGAGTAACCGAAGAGTTCTGCCGCATTGATCGAGCTCTAGCACGGTGTCAAGCCACTGGTAGGAAATGATTGGATCTGCGTTCATCATATGACAACAGACTCGATCAAAAATCGGAGACAATTTCGAGTAATGCTGGCCAGTAGTTCCTGATTGTATAATGCGACTTGCGGACTTGGTCAAATGATCATCAGCCATAATTGCAGCAGTCGCCTATGTCGGTGTCGGATGTCGACCGATTACGTTGGCTGTTGGTTCCCAACGATTATTCAACATTGTCCAATCATTCAACATTGACGAGTGCTGCTGGCGCGATCCTGATTGAAATCGGCCCGCGGTTGGTGTCGGGTGACTTTGTTATGTTCGTAGTTTGTTTATTGAAAAAGCAGTTTTTTAAAGTAGTCCCCCAAATGGTATTCAAGCTTAGTTGCTGCAGGCTTAGTTTCACGACGGCATTCAGCACGAACGCAGTGTCGGCGTGTCGAGCGGCCGGTATTCGGCACGTTCAACGTTTGGAACGATCGGTTCGGTGTGCGATCCGACCCGGACAGGGTCTGGATGTGAATGACATCGAACGAATGAGAGGCAAATTTGTCGACAAATTGCACGACCGGTTTGTGTAACGTTATTGCGCAGTGAATACGTTCCTCCAAACAAACTGTTTTCCGAGGAATCAATGCAAAATTATGAACCAGCCGATGGATAGTTTTGTTTCAGAATGACCGAGTGCGAGTATCTGCCAAACGAATGTCCAGATTTCGCCATTCCCACTTTTAAACGCCCGCCGCCGATCGTGATTGACGTGATGGGTGATAACGCTGTGGAGAATTTGTGGAACATCAACGAACAGTTAGGTACTGTATGCACAGGACGGACCGCTTTGGTCGCTGCGTGAGATGTGTCATGCAAAATGCATGCCCGCAATGTGTTCCCGTCTTGTGAACTGTTTGGTCCTCCAACGGGACATATTACGAATTGCAGTTCGTAGTCAGCGTCAAAAGTGTGCTCTTTTTGTACGTGCAGGCTTGGCGTTCGATGATCAGGACATCGAGTTCTACTGTCACATGTTCCGCGACCGACTGCAGCGCAATCCCACTGACATTGAGCTCTTTGACCTGGCACAGTCCAACAGGTGGGTGCTCGTTGTGTGAACGAACCTGTGCACAACCCAGCCGCACGTACATTGCAGTGAACATTGTCGGCATTGGTTCTTCAAGGCGGCCATCTCATTGGACAATGTGTGGTTGAACCAATCACTGTTCACAATGGTGATGGACACGCAGCAGCACTCGAACGCCAACAGTGTCATCAAATTCTGCGACAACAGCAGGTGATGTCATGCGGACAAAGGGGTTGCTGATGCTGGGTACTGTTATGGTTGGCTTGGGCTTCGCAGACTTGGACTTGGTCTGACTGAAGCCCTCAGTTAGCCGACAACCAACGCAGCAATGGAAATTGCGTTTCAGTGCCATCCACGGTTTCGATGTCGACTGCTTGACAGCCCAACGTGTGTGCACTGGTGCAATCGCAAACGTACCACAACTGGTGGTCGACACAAAACTACGTCATTTGATCTACACGGCCGAAACGCATAATTTCCCCACAGGTGTCGAATTTACGTGTGATAGCTTGCTCGGCTTCATTTGATTGGCGCAACTGCCGGTTGTATATTAGTAAATATTCTCACCAAATTCATAATTAGCGTGCTCGACCATGTGACTATAAATAGGATGAACTGTTGGTGAGAGATACACATCAATCAACAGCGTATATGCAGGAGTGTTCACCACATCATACAACATTTAGGTGTGTGTCCGTTCGCGGGTGCGACAACGGGTACGGGTGGTCGCATCCGTGACGTGCACGCGACCGGACGGGGTGCACATGAATGCGCTGCTGTGGCTGGTTACGCGGTGGGCAATCTGTTGCTGGACGGGTACGGGTTGCCTTGGGAGGACACACGCCAACTCTACCCTGATAATATCGCCACGCCGAAGCGGGTATAGATGACTTACTTTGTTTGGTGCTCAACCTTGAAACATCAGGCCCGAATATGTTATTTGCTTCAACTTGCGCCAAAAATGTGTTTTGAGGAAAAATTTGAAAGCTACATGCGAAAATGGAGCCGCTGGGTATTTTAATAAAAAAAACCGTGTACCCACGCATTATGACCGTAGTTTGTGCTTTGAGATCGCCATCGAAGCGTCGGACGGTGCGTCGGATTACGGTAACAAATTCGGCGAGCCGGTGATCACTGGTTTTGCGCGATCATTCGGTGTGACGGTGAACGGTTAGTGTGAATGTAGGAATGGTGCGAAATCGTTTGTCAACCACAAAACATTGAAAACTATAATTTGCGACAGGCGAGCGGTATGAGTACGTCAAACCGATCATGTTCAGTGGCGGAATCGGGTCGATTGACGATGGGTTGACAAAGAAACAATTGCCAGCGAAAGGTTACTTTCTCCAAATTCATTCGTGAAAAACCAACTATTCCGTTCCTTCTCATTATCAACCATTCAGACATGTTGGTCGTCAAGCTCGGCGGTCCGGTCTACCGCATCGGTGTTGGCGGAGGCAGCGCCAGTTCGGTTCACGTGCAAGGTTCGTTCTTTGGACGTAACATAAATCGCTTTAAATCTTGTTACCAAACACCTCAATGGCCGGTATCAGATTTCGCGATCGGATCGGCCACATGAATTATATTTCTGTCAAGAATATTTCGAGAATTATTACTGATGTTATTAATTATAACCAGCGCAAAATTTGTTCAAGTCGCGTGACTGGCAATCCATTCGCAGGCAGCCGTGTCGACCACCAACTGGACTTCAGTGCCGTACAACGTGGCGACGCCGAGATGGCGCACAAGCTGCATCGTGTGATTCGTGCGTGTGCTGAATTGGGACCGGTGCACAATCCCATATTGTCCATACACGATCAGGGTGCTGGCGGCAATGGTTGGAGACGGGGGACATTTTGCACTGGGTCAGGGTCGGGCGTTGTTTTGACGTTTTGACTGCTCTGCTCTGATCTTGATTTGATGTCAATATTTTTTGTTCATTGTACAGTGAACTGCACATCGACCCAACGCTTGGTCCTTGTTTATCCAAACTCCGATTATCTCATGTCCTGCTCCTGACATCGATATGGTCCATCAGTCTCGTCCCAGTCGACATCACCAAAGTGTGCTTGCTGATTCAGGAAATGTCATCAAAGAATTGGTGGAGGGCGCTGGTGCGGTAATTGAGTGCTCGGCGTTCGAACTCGGCGATCCGACGGTGGACGTACGTGAATTGTGGGGTGCCGAATATCAGGTATGATCCTGCCTCTTTACAGTGAATCGATCGGTACCCGGTATGTTGTTCTCACCGCACAGAATATTCTCAATATGAGCTGTTTGTAAATAGAGTGTTGACGGTAGATTGATGATCAAACTGTGGTTCACTAAAGACAGAGATTCACTGCGGCTTTGAGAGGAAGAATGAAGCGACTATCGGCGAATTTGGTGCTATGCGTTCGGTGTGTCTCAACTCGATGCGATACTTCAGGAAAGCGACGCTGCACTAATCAGACCGGACGGGCTGGAAGTGTTGCAACGTATTTGTGATCGCGAACGATGCCCGTTGAATGTTGTCGGACGGGTCACCGGCGATAATCGAGTTGGTTGTTAAATTGCAACCCAGATTTATCCCAATACTATGCAAGTTGATTGCCTCCAGATCGTGCTTCGAGATTTCGATCAATCCGACCAACACCCGGTCGATCTGGATCTCGATTGTGCGCTGGGCGACGTGCCGCAAAAGGTCGATATTGAACGTTTCAGTGCTTCATTCCTTCGCTTTTGCGGATCCATAAATTTACAGGAGTTCAAACTGAGCACAACACCTTCCAAGATCTGCCAGCCACTTGTCCTGCCCACGAACTTAACGATTCGCGACGCGCTCGAGCGTGTGCTGCGTCTGCCCACCGTTGGCAGCAAACGATATTTGACCAACAAGGTTATTGGACTTATTGTGCACTAGTTGACGCGCATTGTTGATTCGGGTCATCCAATAATGTGCATACGATTATTGTTCTCACATTTTATTCCATGTCCGTTGTCACACGGAGTGCCAAATCAACTGTTTGCTTGACCTATTTGCGTCAACCATTACAAAATCACCCGTACATCGCTTCAGGTTGACCGCAGTGTGACGGGTCTGATCGCGCAACAGCAATGCGTCGGTCCATTGCACACACCCTGTGCTGATGTCGGCGTGGTCGCACTGTCCTATTACGATATCGTTGGTGGCTCATGTTTGCACTGTTTTACTTTGTTGTTTGCCTCTTTTTTGCATTCTATTTCGGTCCGCCAATGCGACCTTGACAATGAGCTTGATGCCAGCACCTCTGCTCTGGTGACGCGTCCCACACATGGGGGTTTTGCCACATGCAAAATTGTCGCGATATTGCGGCCCCAAAGCGAGAGGTCGCCTTGTTATCTGCAGCGACCGTAGAGCAGCTGGGAAGGGACGTGCGAACCCCACCCAACAAGACAGCTGCTGGGGCAAAAAAATTATTCTCTGAAAACTTACACACACACACATGTACATACCATACGAAGGTGTGAACTGTCGCATGCAGGTAATAATTCTGAAGTGGCTGCTCGCTGGCGCCACCAAGAAAGACATCATAAACTGACTGACGATCGTGTTGACTCAACGGAAATTTATTGGGCACAGGAAACACGTGGGTTTCTGATCATGATTACACGCCACACTGCCTGCCAAAGTTGCAGCTTTCACAGTGCAGGAAAATGTTTTTGCCAAGTTGGGTGGTATATGAAAGCGGTAAACTTGGAAGAAACAAAAGGCTCACTAACGCAAAGCCAGCATATCACTTATAACTTTGTTCGTACCTTGTACACACTCGGTACAAAATGTCACATCCAAACGAAAAACAAGACAGGCAAGTCGGTGTGATTAATTGTCTGAACGAGACCGTCAGTAACTACCTGAATCTTATTCTGCCACGTACCGAAGTTTTACTCACAAAGCCCCGGGGGCTGTGAGTGGAAATTGCTGGGAAAGAGGCTTCCGACGAAAAACGAAGAGTCCAATTAGGGTCCTCAGGGGCAAGTTAGCACGGACAGCATTTTGACATTCTGCAACCATATTTGAACGTGATTAGAACTATCTTCGTCCGAACGTGGTAAAACAACCGGAAAAGTACGATATTTTGGTCGCTGACATGCTGATTCGAACGAATTTGGGAAGTCCACTTAAAGCCCCAGAGAGTTCTAATCGGGGAGGGGGCTTCATGTGGAAAACTCCGGCATGTAAGAAATGCTTTCGTTTCGAAGCTTTTTCAGAGGTGTGAGAATTCTGCTGCATAATCTGGGTTCTGCACCTGAAGCTTTGCGGTTTTATTCTGTAGTCGTGGTAGCAGTAGCCACATACATAGATAGTCAACCCAAGCGCTGTGCCAAGTGCATTCTTTGCGGTGAAACGTCAAGTAAATGCCAAGTACATCCACTTTGTGTGGTGTCAGCGAATGTTTGAATGCGCGCCTAATCATCAGTCATCGCGCTCGGTGTCCGGTTGCCGATGTATTTGTTTTTCCACACATACCTGTGTTCGCTATCGTCTTTGTTCGAGTGTGGTGATTAGTCATTTGTTGTGTCCTGCCCGAGTTTGCCATGTTCACATGTGTGTGTGTGCGTATGTGAAACATTTCTGACATTCATCATTCAGTATACAGACCTGCATAACGCTTACGAGTGCAAGTGCGTATGATGCAGTTTCAATACTCGACATTATTTTGTAAATGTGGAATTATAGTTGGTCGACGACCTGTTGCGCCCAAAAGGTCGTAACGACCAAGCGCCCAAATTTTGCGTTGGTTTTGGGCGCCAAGTCGCGTGGTCGTTTGGGCGCGTGGTCGCAGCTGGTCGCAACGAATAGAAAGAGAAAATTAATAAATGGAAGGGCTCTGTCCCCGAGGCTTGAACAGCAGGGCAGCAGCTGGAACGGACCAAGTCAACATCAATTCCATGATTAGGTCGTTGCCTTTCAACAACTAAGAGTGGGTAAACAGACAGCTTTGGTTTGTCCACCAGTCTAATGCACTCTGACCAGCCACCTAATTCGCCGCCTAAAATTTATGTGCAAGCATTCACAGCCATCGGGATCAGGTGTGGCCTTTCCGTAATGTTATTTATTATACCCACTTGGCTGGCACTGCCAGCTTATTGGCTACTTTCGCCTGCCAACTGCATTCATATGGTAATCCATGTTTTCCCATTGTCTTTCACTCTGATCTGATGGATGCAATACCTCACTCACTGCATGTCATTTCTTGGCTGTGTGCTGCACTCCGCACGGATCATTTTGTTTTGAACTTCATTTGTTCTCAAATATTTGTGCAGTGGTCCGAAACTTACTTTATGTGTTTTTGAGTCAGTCATCCAATTTTTAATGGTGCTGACAGCAAAAAGCTCCCTTCGCTGCGCGTTGTAAAATGTTCCTAAAATGTTTGCTCATATTTACTTCACGCCATTATTCACCGCGTCGGTTCGGATAAACACTATGCAGTCCCATATACTGCTTGTACCTTACATGTGTGCGCCACTGACTATACCCTGTGGACTTTTAAAGGGCTCGGGACACAACCGAAGGAAGGGCAACAGAGCGCAGTGTTATACATCGTTGGAAAGCACTGTGACAGCATATGTCACGCACAAATGTTAAGCTCTTTAGAGATTCGCTATCTCTTGGTAGAGCGACTTTTCGTTCCAGAAAAAAGTGAATTTTTTCACAACTTGAAACGACCGGTGCAGAAACCCCAAATGAGTTGAAAGTCAAGTAACACGTGGATAGGATTACAACAGCTTCTGGATAACTTATCATGAGAACTTCAGTCGCTCATAGCATTGCTTCACTCGGTGAGGGTGCGAAATGTTCCAAAAATCGGCCACATTTTTCGAAAATACAAGTTTGTCTCTAAATTTTGAGGCTGCGCTTTGTGTTGCAGAAATAAAAATGCAATAGAAAAATAGAGCATTTTCGAAAGTACAAGAAAATAAGGTTTTTAAATTTGGAAACACTTAGATAGCGGCGTGACAGGCCGAAAAAGACCTAAAAATTGCCACTAAACTGCATAGTTGCATTCATTGACGGAAATGCGATGTAAATAAGCCACGTATTGCATTGCATTGGAAACGAGAAAGTCAGATAAACGCACAGTCCAACAATCTAGACGAGTTTCAAGACTTCAACCCCCATGGTCCGGCTGCTGCAGCCACGCCAGCCTGAGTAAGATATTTGGCTATAAATCGTTACTGTTAAAGATTATTGCACATTTGATAGCACCAAACAACGTAGCTTCAACGTAGCTATCGAACGATATATAACATGCCCATACTATCTCTTACTATGGGCAAGAAACGGTCAAAACTCCGAAACCGCACACGGTGACGTGACGGTTCATTCCAGAATCGTCAAAAAAGCAGTTTTTTAACCTCTGCCCTTAAGGGTAAGAATTTATTGGGGCTTGTTATATATCATTCGAAAGCTAATCCCAAGATACATTGTTTGGTGCTATCACATTTACAATAGCTGTTAACAATAAGCATTTATTGCTGAATATCATATTCAGGTTAGTATGGCTGCCGCGAGAGATCTGTGGACCTTGGGGTCTTTGGACCTTGATAGGTTGTTAAACCCGACGTTTCTGTCATTTTTTTGTTTCGAATCCGATACAATCTGTGGCCTTTATGTGTTACAATTCTGGCGATGAATGTAACCACCTAATTTAGCGGCAATTTAATGGATTTTAAGGCCTGTCACGGAGCTAGCCATGAGTTAAAAAATTTAAAAACCTTATTTTCTGGTACTTTCGACGATGCTCTATTTCCCCATTACATTCTTATTTCCGCAGCTCTAAGCGTGGCCTCAAAATTTAGGGACAAACTTGTGTTCTCGAAAAATATGGCCGATTTTTGGAACGTTTCGCACCCTCACCGTGTGAAGCAATGCTTTGAGCGATTGAAGTTGTGATGGTAAGCTATTCAGAAGCTGTTGTAATGCTATCCACGTGTTACTTGACCTTCAACTCATTTGGGATTTCTGCACCGATCGTTCCAATTTGTGCAAAAATTCACTTTTTTCTGGAACGAAAAGTCGCTCTACCAAGAGATAGCGAATCTCCAAGGAGCTTAAAAGTTGTGCGTGACATAGGCTGTCGGAATGCTTTCCAACGGTATGTAGCAATATGTCCTGCTACCCTTGCTTCGGTTATGTCCCGAGCCCTTTAATAAAAGACCCAACCAAGTGCTCAAACTTAGCCACCGGGCCAGGCCGATTCAGCCTGCGGTGCACTTTTATATCTCGATTCCGCAGAGCGACTTCGCTACGGGCCTATCCATCGTCAAGATTTATCTTTGTCATCACTATACGCTTGGCGTACTAACTTTCATTTTTCTGTACACAAGCCGCCGAGAGCGTGAATGTTTTGTATTTAGCTTTTGATAAAATTGCGTTTGTTCCCGGGTAGCCACGTTCGTTTTTAGGTTGCAGTTCGGTATGGGCCGTGTCGGGTACCCACTACATGTAACTGTTGTCTTACCGTTGGGTGCGCTGTACATGAGCTATGTACATACAGTACCGGGTGCAATTCCAGGCTGAAAGTTGAAGTCGCGTGCACGCGCGTGCGAAACAATGCAAAGTATAGACAAAAGTCGAAGTAACTTCGCGTGCACGCGACTTCAACTTTCAGCCTAGAATTGCACCCGGAACTGTACTACATACCATGTACATAGGATGCATCTGTGTGTTGTGGTGTGCCAACGCGAATCCCTCCGGAGTCCGTATCTATCGCTCCACCGGGCTACTCAGCCCCACTGCCTTCCGGCTCCGTATTTACAAACTTTGCTGTTGGCGACATTGCATTGGCATGCACGGCAGGCTAACGAAAGCAGATTTCGACGCGCTCAGTTGGTCGTTTCGGGCGCGAGCATTGCTCAACAAAGTTAACTTTGGGCTTGGGTACATGCACAAACAGAGACTTTTTTGAGCGGCAGTTGGTGACAGAGCATTCTGTAAGCAGATGCACATGTCATGTGGCCGGGACAATGCTTCGTTAGTCGTTGACAGATTTTTATTGAGTTGGCTCGCGTGTTGGTTGCCCATTTCGCCGACCATAGTTAGGCACCGTCACTGTTTTCCTGCGTAGCGACACTCTCCACATTTAAATGCACCTTGGCTATTTTCCACAGTCCACAGTATTTTTAGTAAAGTGGCTATGTTATGGATTGACTCCTGTGAGGCAAATGAGCTTCTACCGTAATCCAGTGAATGGTCTAGGAAAGTTTTCGACGATAGGCAGCCCAGGCGGCATATTAAGTACATAAAGAGCCTGTGCGGTAATTCATGCGGCACTGCAATTTGAGTGGTATGCCTTTTTGGTTCGTATAAAAACTTGCATTCGGCATCGTTTTTGATCGGCAAAAAGAAAATGTAGGCCAGAAAACTGCGTGTACACCTTTGTTCGTGAGCTTGGCCGCGAAAATTGTGGCGACTTGAAGACAAATGCGATTCGGAAATTTTTGATGTTTTTGGTAAGCGCCAGTCGGCTAAAACACCATTGGCTTACAGTTACTCTATCACAAAGTCCGAAGTTGGTATTTGCGCGAACGAGTAGCGCCAGCTATTTTGTTTCCTAGCCGATCCAATCTCCTTTTCTTTGCGCCGCAGCTATACAACGTACCGTAGGTATGAACACTCCGTTATACCGCTTATCAAAACGCAATAACCGCATGTTTTGATCGCTGGTTTGCTTTAACAAATGCGTACTTCTCAATTTCTTACACTTTCAACAATTTGCGTCTTGAGATATTTTCTGCAGATCTTGGCCTGTCTTCTATTCAACATGTAGTTTGGATTTAGAAGTGATTCGAATGTTCCCGAAGTCCATCAAACGGTGCGGTGCACATCCGCATGTTGCCGCTTATGCAATTGCTTTCTCTTTGTCGTGATTGCCTTTCATTGTATGGCCACATAAAGCCAGTGCCGGACCACGGCTGATCATGAGGATCATTGTTGTAGAGTTTTCTGTTTTGAAGCGTATATGGACTTCCATTGGGACCCACCAACATGCCTCAATCCATGAAAGTAAGGCTGCACTGCAGTTCATCACGAGCGTACAAGTGCATTCTGTATATTTGATGGCTACGTGATGGGGCCGCATCGGAACGCCGTTATTTCACTGCGCGCGCTGCTTGCGTGCCAACGAAATCTAGAAGCAACTCAATTTAGACCGCCACAAGCACTATTTGTAAGAACGCCAGCGTCTCATGATGCATCCATCCAAAGCCAAGCCGCAGTCACACATACTTTTTCAGTTCTTGAGTACTTTGCAGAATTCCCAAGCCGGGTTGTTTCCATTGGTCAAGGCGTTCTCGACACTCGCGTGACTTGATATTGCATGAAACGTTGACCACATAAACGCATTCCTGGTCCGTATTCTTGAAACGAGCGCGTTTTTGGAACAGTGCTGTTTACAACGGTGAACGTTTATGTATTCTGCTCTTGTGCCCAATAAGTGCACGACAGCCGTTGCGTGATCAGACGTTGGAGTGATTTGTACGCAACCGTCTGTCGATGGCTAACAACCTGCGCGCCGCGTTTGTTTGCATTCATGTTATACATCACAAGACGAACGTGTGTCCACTTGGCCTGATAGTCGCCGCTGCTAACCATTATGTCTGTTCTTGCGTGCACAGCTGTCACACATGCACGTGCACACAGCTGAACATTAAAAACGGGATATTCAGGCGGTCATTCCGATAACCCGGTTTTTGCTCGCGCTCACTGAACCGAGATTGAGACTTTGTTGCGTCGTTGCTTCGTCTCTCTCTCCCGTGGTTTATATACGTTGAAGTTAGCCATCCCGTTTAGGAGACCGGAAGCCGCGCATCAATTGCATTGGGCCACACGCGTGGACAAATTCAAGCGTGTGCAAGTATAGGCCACCACAAGTGACAAGCAACACAAGCCAAGGTGAACCATGCTATATCAGCTTGTCGTATGTGCGCTTTCACGGCCGAAACCCATTGAAGCGTGCACACATTCGCGTTTTAGTCCGAGAGATGCGCGTGCGTGTGCTGGTTCCTTTGACTGCTTGGATGGCACCAAACCGCGCACGTGTACCGTCGCGCCCAAATGTGCACATTATGCATAAGTAAGCGACAGGCACATGCAGCACACGCGTGCCAATTTGTTGTGTTTTGTCATCGCCGGACCATACCACTTGTCGCACAACTTACGCACGCGCTTAGTCCTCCGGCGACGTCACGCAAGTTCGTACGCAAGACGTTGTTATTGTTGTTTAGTCGTTGTTGCTGTCTGCTGTCCGTCAGGACTTGCTTTTCGTTGTACAACTCACATCTGACTCGTGTGCCACTGGTTACGAAACCGCACCTCTGTATCATGTGTGCGTCTCATTGTGCAGTCAAGCCAACGGCTTGGCTTTCCGCTGGTAACTAACTGTTGCAAAATAGTAACACCACAATAGCATTACATCTATGTATGTCACACAACGAACACGCCCTTTCAATTTTATCAACGTTAGAACATCCAGTTTATCCATGCACGTCTACATATCTGTTGCATTGCGTTGCCTGGTCAGTGACGGGCGCATTAATGACTTTTTCTGCCGGTCACAAAATAACGCTTATCACGCGATGTGGCCAGTTGGTTGGAAGATGGCCCATGCGTATAGCTGTGAGATGGCAGACTGGTGTATACGTTTTTGTGTGACTTTTGTGGTCAGATAATCTGCGTGTGCCAAACATGAACATCGGGGTGCTTCGACCATGTATCATTTCTTTCTGCATCTCACGGCATCACAATCCAACAGGCTGCGGTAAGCGACCCGCTACCGTGCTTGCTGTTGCTATTCTTGCTCACGTTTGCTGCAGTAATTTTTCGACAGGCTTTCTTGTTTGCTCCCGTGAGTATCAGCGAACAAACCCGAACCTATCATTCGCGAATAGGACCCGTTCCTCACGATGTATGTATGTATTTCTATGGGATTTTTCGTTCACACAACGCTCGATGCTATTTGTTTGTTTGTTGTCCTTTTTTTCTGAGCCACATGAGACTTTACGTTTATTTCGGTACGTTGCGCACTCAGTTTTGTGCCGCGCCAAGCGCCTAGTCATGGCCCATCCACTTTTTATCGGACGTTCGTTGCGTAATTTACTCGCAATTGTTCCCTTTCATTTTCGTGCCCCATTTAAGCACACTTTTTTGTGCTCGACCAACCGTAAGCGCTGGATAAATTACCATTCTTATTGAATGTGTTCTGTTGCTAATTTTAGCTTTTTATGCTTTCAGATTGCACGCGCCAATTCAGTCAGCCGTACGAACATAGTGCCGTCCTGTAACTGTTACGCGTCAATGACGTTTCGGTAACTCGTTGAACTTCAAAATGTGAATGTGATCGTCTATCCCACATGATCAAGACGACAATTATGAATCTGACGGATCCGTTGCTGCAGCTGCAGGGCCAGAACGCCAGTCGGGCGCTGTTTCTGTTGCCCTTCATCCTGCTGTCGCATCTGCATCGCAGCAAAGGCGAGATCTGTTTCGTCGACGGCTGCATCTGCGATCCATCGACTGCCGCAGTTTCGTGTCGCAATCTGGTGCTGCAGGCCATTCCCCTGATGCCTGAATGGGTCGAACGTCTGGTGCTCGTCGACAATCATCTTACCGAACTAGGCGACAACGCGTTTCGCGGCGCTAAACATCTCAAACACGTCATTCTCGTCAACGCCGATCTGCAGTATCTGCATCCGAACACGTTCAAAGGACTCGAACAGTCGTTGGAGACGCTCGACCTCAGTAACAACCAACTGGAGCGATTCCCGCTGAATGTGTTCTCGCGTCTGGTCAAACTCAAGTCACTAAATCTGTCCTACAATCTGCTGTCGGACTTCGACCTTTTGCACGAACTGGTCAGTCACAATCATCTGGAGTCTCTGTCGCTGGAGGCCAATCCATTGCGCTACTCGTCACCAACCACTCGGCTGCCGATCGTTCGCGAACTGAACCTACGTCGACTCGACCACATTGTGCTCATCGACGAGCACGGCGTCACGTTCGACAACATGTCCGACTGTCTGATGGTCAATTGTCGACGGCTGCATTTCGACCCGATGTACTTCCTGAACGTCACCGACCTGCATCTCGGCGCGTGTCGTGCCATCGTAGAGGCGTCCTTTCTCCGACAGCTGGTGTCCATCAGACGACTCGATCTGTCCGACAACGCGTTACGATCGCTCGACGATTTGAAGATACTCGATCGTTACGATCAACTGACGTTTCTGAATGTGAGCGGACTGCGAATTCCCGACCTGACCGAATGGCACGTGTACCCGCGACGTGTCGAGATTCTGGACGTGTCGCGAATCGGACTGACCCGTCTGCCCAGTCAGTCAGTGCCCAGTGAGAATCAGCTGCATCAGCTTTGGGCCGAGAACAATCAATTGAACAACATGTTGCTGCTGCAACGATTCGACAAACTGACACATCTGTCGTTGGCCGGCAATCGACTTCAAGGTCTGCCGTCGGTGCCGCCGAACGAATTGATCCCGAATCTGACCTATCTGGATCTGTCCCACAATCACATCGACATGATCGGTCATCACGCATTCAAACCGTACCCATCGTTGCGCACAGTCATTCTCGCACACAATCACATCCGATCGGCTGCAATGGACGCGTTCCCCATCGTCGGCGATCGACATTTTGAGTACGTCGATCTGTCGCACAACGAACTGCGCGAGCTGCACGACATGGTCATGCCGTATCTGTTGACGTTGAATCTGGCCGACAACCAACTGCTTACACTCGAACCACCGCAGTTCTTCGAGGCGATGGTGTCGTTGCGTGAACTGGACTTGTCCAACAACGAACAGCTGTTCGGTCAGGTCGTGCACAACTGCCCGAATGCTACTGACCTGCTCGAGAACTACGAATGCTACCCACACTGGGTGCAGTACGCCAACGGACTGTCGCGCATACAGCTGTTGAATCTATCCAACACCGGATTGCCCGGTCTGCCCAGCGACCTGATGATGAAGTGGCCGACACTGAAACACGTCGATTTCAGCCACAACAGACTGCACGCCGAGATACTTGACGGTTGGTACGAAATGTACGCGTGGCCAAAATGCATACTGAGCTTGAATCTTGCGTCCAATCTGCTGAAGACCGTCGGCAAGTCGGCCGGTCTGTTCTCGGACGCGCCGTGTCTGATGCAGTTGAATTTGTCGCAGAATCCGTTCGAATGCGACTGCCGACTGTACGACATGAAACGATTGTTGCTGAAACAGCCGGAGGGCGACGAACTGATCGGCGATCTGCGCGACGACACCCAGTACTACTGCTACAATCCGACCAATCACTGGCAGTACCCGTTGTACTCGTATCTGACCGTCGTCCAGCCGTGCACCACCGACGGCACTCACGCCGGCATCGTCACACTTCGCATCATCGCCGTGCTGGCCACCGTGCTCATCGGTGGTGCGTTTCTGTACGTTCTCATCTGTCGTGTGTTCGCCGTTCGACTGTGCAAATGGCGTCAGGCGGCCCACAACATTCAGTACTTGTACAAACCGCTTCGTGGTGCCGGCGTGGTCGGCGGATCCACCGAACAGCTCGCTAGTCCCACCGCGCTGTGATATTCATTCTCATGTCGCCTCATAGTCGCCAATCCTGTGCTTCCTGCATGTATCATCATGTGTACGTACGTGCTCTCTGTTGCTTCCACGGGCTCTCTATAATTTTGTCGTTGTGCTTTGTTATTCGAAAAAAAACTTTCACATAAACACATGTCGTTTATCGCATGACACATTTTAATAAAACATCTGATATTAAACACCCACACTGTCACGCATCCGTAAATCGATATTAGTAGCACAAATGTAGGCTTATATTACAGTGGTCAATTAAAGTGATCAAATCACTTCGTTAACTCTGTACACAGTCGTCCGTCAACTCACCCCGAATGCCATGTATTATTTCTCGCGTTCACTCGGGGAGGGGATTCTTTGAGGTGATGAAGTGATTTGACCACTGCAATATTAGCCCAAATGTAACAAATTATGAAGATCAATGAAATTATGTAGGTACATTAACTTTCCACAAAAAAGCGACAAAAGCAGGGCTGTCGTGAAACAAAAGCAAAAAATTGCGAAAACTGCTAAATTTTGAAAAACTTCACATGGCGTTGACGTATACATACATGGGCTTCTGGTACTGTGGTCAAATCACATAGTCAAATATTGTCGTCAACTCAATATATTATTTCTCGCGCTCCTTTGGGGCTGGTTGAATTTTCTAAGTAATTTGACCACTTGATTTGACGACCGTACCATTAGCGCACAGATGTGCACCGACCGCTACAGAAATTGTGGAACAGAACCACTACACATGGTTCAAAACTTCTCAGCAATCCGACTTTTCACGAATTGTGTTGTGTTGCCATCGAACTGCGGCCACAGCTTGAGTAATTGAGTCGTGTCCCTTGCAACAGTTTGGATAATTCGCTTCATATACCTAATTTAGTCACAAAATGGCTAGCTGCCACAGTTCTGCGCAATTGCCATTATTTTCACAGGGCCCTCCGGTCCCGTTGTAGAACGATCTTGCTTGACCACACTCCATGAACGGTGTTATTATACCTTCAATTCGAAGTCCTTGCGCTGTAATATTTAGAATTCAAGTGGCTGTGACATTTTTCTTTCATCTACTGGAAACTGGCACAATATAAACTGCGTCAGCCACAGAGTAAATCATAAAAGTCGCACACACAGACTCTTACATAAGATTGTACATACTGTACATTGCAGCAGAATATACCGTAATTACTCCAGATCTAGGTAACTTTTACACTAATGCTCATTCGCAGGTGGGTGGTGCTGTGGCAGTGGGTGAACAACCGATCAAAGGTCTCATCTCACCGGAGGCCGGTGCGCGTATGTCGTTAGCCGAGTCGCTCACCAATCTCGTCTTTGCGCCAATCACTCAACTCAAGGTATAGTCGCATCGCATGTGTTAGATCTGTTGCTTTGTTCAACATTCGAAACGTCACAGGACGTGAAGTGCAGTGGCAATTGGATGTGGCCGGCCAAATTGGCTGGTGAAGGTGCACGTCTGGTGCGTTCGTGTCAGGCAATGTGCACCATGATGAAACATCTGGGCGTCGCTGTGGACGGCGGCAAGGACTCGTTGAGTATGGCTGCCAGAGTTGGACATGAAACTGTCAAGGCACCTGGTCAGTCACAATTTTGAACAGGGTTGACTTGTCATGTGAGTTGCATCTAATGATTGATTTAGGCACACTGGTGATTTCGTCGTACGCACCGTGCACGGATGTTCGACGCGTTGTCACGCCCGATTTGAAATGCCCAAATGGAGCTGGTATATCGCTGTCGGCGTTGCGCTTGCGCATTCCACTGTTCCACCGTTTTTCTTTTTTCTGAAAAAAATTTTCATTTCAGGCACGTTGATCTACGTTCGATTTGGCACGACATCGGTTGATCTCAATCGATTGGGCGGCACAGCGTTGGCGCAGTGCTACAGTCAGATCGGTGATGTTTCACCTGATGTCGATGATGCACAAGTGTTCGTGGATGCGTTTGAGTGCACACAGAAATTGATTGCTGGTTCGTTAATTGGCGGTTTGATTGACGCATGATGCCCGAAGAAACGTTGCGATGCGTTTTACAGATGACCGATTGACATCGGGCCATGACGTGAGTGACGGTGGTCTGATCACGTGTATTCTCGAAATGGCATTCGCTGGCAATTGCACTGTGGACAGTGTGCTCAACGACATCGGTATTGAGCGTGCGGAAGGTGGATCCAAACCGTAGTTTATTGGCAAACGCACAAATGTAATTGCAACCGAATGATAATTGTTTGGCCATTAGCAGACATTCTGCCATTCCTATTCGCCGAGGAGTGTGGCATCGTGATTGAGTGCTCATTGGAGAATGCCGCTGTTGTGCTCGACTGCTACCGACAGCGGCATGTGTTCGCACGGATCATTGGACGATCACGGGCCGTTTATGGACCTGATGCTACGGTACATTATCGGTAATTTGCAGTTGCAATGCGGCTCCAGGTCATGATCTTGATGAGGTCGCCTTGCCTCGAGGCGCCATTCTGATGGAACAACAGTCACATGGTGCATAACGCCGCACTCTCAGACTCTTGGCTCACTCTTGGGGCGAAACTGCTCCAAATAAATTTTTGCCCAGGTAGCCGCAGTTTTGAAAGCTCGCTGTTATGACCCCTGCACGCCATTGGGCAACCTCCAACATGTAGTAGCATCAGCCACACATTCACCTGCCAAAGCACATTGTTCCAGATCAGCGTCACTTTGGATGATGTTTCAATGGTGAACGATTCACTGATTCACTTACGACACATTTGGGAGCAGACCAGTTTTGAACTGGAGAAGTTGCAGTGCCACGAACAGTGCGCCAGTGAAGAACAGGTTCTGATGTTTCATCTGAACAGGCACTTTTTTAAATTCATATTTTTATGTTTTTGTAATTGTTGAAAAGAGTTTTAACATCACTTCTTAATGTGTGTAGCTGTTTCTGCAACGCTGCAAACAATTGCCGTGGTCACTCACGTTCGATGCCTTCACGCCGAAACCCAACATACCTTGGCCAATCAGGAGTTAATTACATTTTTTTATTTTTGGAGAGCCCATGTCGTTCGTCGTTTGCTGCTGGTTTGTCTGGAAAGTACAATGCAAGGACTTCCACGAGTTCATGGAAGTTTCCAGCCACACTCTGTGTGGAACATCAACTCGAAGCGGTCACCAAACGCTGCATCCGCCTAACGTAGTGGCGCAAAACTTGTTGATTAGAAGCTGAGGGGAACAACTACCATACGAACGCTGGTCAAAATTAGTATGTCGCTGATGCAGCGTTGACATGGCAAACAGTGTGGCTGGAAAGCTCCCCTGACTGAACAGGGACTTGTACATTGTCTTGTATGATTGTCCATTGTGGTCACATAGATGCGCCGAGTGTGGGCATTGTGCGTGACGAGGGCAGCAATGGAGACAGGGAGATGGCAGCGGCATTCAACATGGCTGGATTCAACTGCTACGACATCACCATGCAAGTGGGTGTCACTCATTCGGCTTTGCTCCACAGCACAAATACCATAGTAATTTTTTAACAAGTGCCTTGCGTCCGGTACCCAGCTGCGCTCTGCACTGACGAGCTTCGTGCGCTGGCATGGGCAATGTTGTCTCACGCGATCACAAAATCTGCTCGTGTGTTTGGAGTCACGTGGCCATCTGGTGCTCAGCGACTGAGGTCGATGACCTGATTACCACCCGTCTGTGAAAACAGGTCGAAACGGGCGACCGAAACGCGCTGCACGATTCACATTATGTGTGTATAAACGTATTAACGATTGAATATCACCCATTATTTGACTGCTGATGTGAACCACTTTGAGCTGCTCAGGATTTCCTCACCAACGACCAACTTCAACTGGACGCTCTTCGTGGCCTCGCATTTGTCGGCGGATTCTCGTACGCCGATGTGCTTGGCAGCGCCAAAGGTCAGTCTGAGTATCGCTTGTTGTTCCGATGTCGGTGTTTGATGGCCCATATGCCAACGAAGCAGGACATAGTAACCGAACCACCACAGTGGCAGCCAGAGCCAAGACAGTGTCCGTAGTTTTCGCTTTTAAGCCGCTCTGGCATTTCTCATCGGATCAGATTCGGCCAGATGGACCCGAAACCCGAAATATACACTTTTTGTATCAAAACACAGCTAGTTATATTCGAAAATAACTGACAATATAATTGTTCGCATCACCGATTAGTACCAAAAACAAAACTGAAACATTCCAATTATAATTTTTCATTACGATTACGATTTTCAAAACCCGAGGCACGGACATGGAAAAATAATATTTCGGGTGTGACAGCCTTCATAAAATGAACAAACTGCACAACCTAAAACATGCCATCGAACAGGTTGGGCGAGCGCGGTGATGTTTCACGATCGCATCCGTGCACTGTTCGATCGTTTCTACACACGCGACGACACATTCAGTTTGGGTGTGTGCAACGGATGTCAATTGATGGCTAATATTGGCTGGATTGGTGCTCGCAATCATGATGGTGCGCTGGCGATGTTTCAGTAAACATTTTGTTTGCGCTTCTTGCGCATAGCTCTGCATTAATCATACATTCATGATGCGTGATGCAGTTCGTCATACTGTTTAATGCATGTTGTGTGACGGTTGACGGTTCAGTTTGAATTTCAATGATGTTCGACCTTTGACGTGAAGAGTGAGTACACACACACAGATGTGCCCTTGAAACATCACGCGATCACACTCGAGCCGAATAACTGTGCACGATTCCAGTCGTACTTCAACACAGTGCTCATCGAACCCAGCCCGGCATTGATGTGTAAAGGAATGCAGGGCAGTGTACTGGGTGTGTGGGTGTCGCATGCAGAAGGTTGGTGGCTGCTGTCATCGCCCTCCACAGGGCGGCGCAAATCTTGCTTTCCACGATTAGTCATTTTATAAAATCAGCTACATGCGGACTGCATGTATCGCCTTGTCGCGGTAAAACTTGCGTTTTTGCAATCTGATGTTGCATTTCGAAGGTCATATCACACAAGTTTGCTCTGGTGTTGACAATCCACAACAATCATTTTGTCACAAATACCACTTCAAATAGCGCATTATTTCGCAGGTAAATTCGCGTACGGGGATGCATCATTGTTGAGCACGTTGAACGAGCAACATCTTATCCCGATGGTCTACGTCGACGAAACAGGCAAACAGACTGCTGTCGAATTCCCGATGAATCCAAACGGGTCGAAACAAGCAGTTGCAGGTTCGTTTCAGCTTCACACACGGGCTGCATCACCCAGTCACAGACCACGACCTCCCTCCTTGTCCATTCAGGCATATGTTCACCATGTGGTCGACATCTTGCATTGATGCCCCATCCCGAGCGTTGTTTTCTGTCGTGGCAATGGCCGTATTGGTCAAATGATTGGCCCGGCCAAGCACAAGTGCCCAACAATCGGGCGCCTTGGATGAAAATGTTTGAGAACGCATTTGACTGGTGCGTTGGTGACAGTGGGTCGAATGCTGCACCCGATAAATAATGAACACATGCGAAACTGGCACTTTTTCATTGTTTTCGTTCTTGTTTTGATATGAAAACCCACCCGCCATGTTCAGTGCAAGGCCGATCTCAGTTCGTTAACTGTATATGTTGTGCTTATCATATTCTGTAGTATTTTTTCATGTGTTCTCTGTGTATTTTTTATTTCTTAATTCAGCTCTTGGGTGGTACGGGGTATACAAACGTAATTCACTGTTTTGGCTTTGTATGTTTTCATATTTCCCATTCTTTTTCATATACGCGTGTTTTCTGTGTTCATTTGGCTGAAATAAAGCACATTGGCAGCGAAACTGTGCCTATAATTCACAAATGGGGCTCATCTGCACATTTACAATTTATGTGCTATTCATCTCAAACCACCCAGCCAACGCAGAGAACGTATTCTCCAAAAGGGTTGCGTTCCTACCTTGATCACCCTGTAGTTCATCTGAACGAATAAAATCGTTCCAAAAGGTTAAACTCACTAATTTCTACCAGCGTAAAAGTTGTTTATTTCAGGACCGGGCCGATCACCAAGCTTGATGACCCTTCGTGTCGGCTGTCGCTGCGGTGACACATTCGCTGCGGTGACACACTAAATTCCACGATTTCAAACATAACATTAAATTAACTATCATCGCATTACGTCTTAAAAATGTCTGTGATAAGGACATATTAATGGTGCTTATTAAGCTGTTCGAACGCAATGCTATCCTGTTCACCAGATATGGGCTCTGTGATCGAAAAGATTTTGCTCACTGCATTAGCTCTGATTTTTTATAGATGTCCTACAGTCTGTTGCTTTGAATTTCGGTTTATTATGTTTATTTCCCCCTGCTTTGGTCCCTCTCTTTGTCCCTGTTTTAGTTCATTTTTTGAAAATTTTTTAGACATCAATCGAGCCTGCCGGTAATATTCACCAACAATTAATTTCCTTTGAAATCGATAATGCCTGGACATGTTCGGCAACGCGGCAATAAACGAAGACGCGATGACGATGGTCACTCTGGTTTGTCTTCAGGATCTGACTCGGATTCCGATACCGTGAGTTTTTTATTTTTCGTTTTTATTTCTGTTTTGGATCGCATTCTATGTTTTTTGCTCCGCCATTCACGTATTTACATATGTTTTTTTTATGTATTTTCCTGCTCTCATCGCGTTTGTTTTATCTTCAGCCTCAGTTTTTGCCTTCTGTTTTTTAAATTTTACCTTTTTTGCCCCAGTTAATTGCAGGTAGAACAGCAGGATGTACTGAAGACCCGCCTGGGTGTACTTTTTTAAGTACAGTTCTAACTGCTGTTCTGAATCGGTGCTTGTCTAGATTCATGGCCGAAACAAGACAGCCATTTATCTAGCTATTATTAATTTCTTCTTTCGTTAATTTAATTTCTAATTTTCCTAGTCTAGAAAATGGTTGTAAAAGCCGATTCTCTAGGAACTCGTTTTTTCTCTGCTTTTTATGGGGCTAGGTTGTTAGTTTATTTGGTATTTTGCAAAAAAGTTTTTATTTTTGCGCAATTTTTTAAATTTGCTCTTGCTCGCTTTTTTGCCTTCATTTATTTCTCTGTTTTTCCTTTTCATTGCTGCCTTCATCAAGCTCTCACTTTTTATGGTGTCTTCTACTAATAGATAATATTAATCTGTCACAACTTTCCATTTTTATAATTAGGTTGACTAGTTGGACCGTTAGCCTGATGGTTCGCCTCGGCTTTCGGTTACCAACTGACTGCTGTTCATGGTTGCGTTATCGTTGCTCTCTTTTTTCAGAATTCTGCATCTTTAATACGTTTTTGTCCTGTTTAGCTATATGCCTTCGTAAAGTTTTCCCTCATTTCTTAGGCTACTTTCATTATTACTTAAATTCTCATAAGGTTATCATTTTTGTTGTTTACTCTGTCAATTAATTCTGCTCTAACATTTTGCCTTATCCCAGCGCATTGCGCTGCGGACTGCCTAACGTCACCAACACTTGTGTTGGTTGGACTGCCTTTTCGCGCTGGGGTAACCCGGAGTGGACTGCACACTTTTAATTCCGCCTTTATTTCGGTTTCTTATCGAAACGTTTCGACAAGCTTTATCTTTTCTTTATTTGTAGGGCTCTGCCCAAGAAGTTCAGCGATTGAAGAAGGAGTTACGTAAAGTACGCAAGCAGGCAAACATGGCTGGCAAGAAGGCCGATGAGGCCTTGACCATGGCACGCACGGTGAAATCGAAACAAAAATCAATGGAGAACCACTCGCGTATGAGAAATATTAGGATCAAGGGCGTGCCATCAGGGTTGGGCAAAAAACGTTTTTTTACAAAAAATCGTTTTTAAAAAAAACGTTTTTTTTAAAAACGCCCAGATGACCAAAATATGTCCCCAAAAAAATTGGAAAACGCTCATGTTGAGAAGAAAACGTGGTTAAATGAAGTAGTTCTATGTGCTCTGAGGCAAAATAAACGGGTTTCAACCCTTTTCTAGCGAGTTGTTAAGATCCCATATCAGACCCGCATCATGGGACCAACTTTGGCCGGGGTCATCACTGAAAGTCAAACTCCGTATATCGACGTATCTCGTCAAAGTAAAAATTGGTCGAAAATTTTTTTGAAAAAAATGGGACAAAAAATTGATTTTCCTTGATAATCAGGGTACTTTCCCTGAAAAATCAGGGAAAATCAAGGAAATTCAGGATTTAAAAAAAACGAAAAACGACCCAGGCGTTTTTTTTGAAAAAAAAACGTCGTTTTTTTAAGAAAAAACGCCGTCGTTTTCTTTGCCCAACCCAGCGTGCCATACGTTACGGACGAAGATTTGGCCATGTTGAAAAATAAGTTCAAGCAGATCATGACGGATGGTTTGGAATTCGAGGCTAGCCGAGTGGACACGTGGTTTGACAACTTTGCCATCGACACGTTGCATCGCTTGGGCGCACGACGGGCCGGCAGCACAGACGACACAATCATCGTATGTATGAATCGTCTACTTTTGAATGAGATTCTGCGCACCAAAGTTGGTACTATGGTCTTCTATTCTACCCTGACATTTTCCTACATGGCAAGGAGGTTCTCGCATTTAAGAATCAGTTCACGGTTTCTCTCTTCTTTCCTATGGGGGTTTGTAATCGTTTCCCGTCTTGCTCCCCCCCCTTTTTCTTCTGCTTCTTTGTTTTCTGCACCTCGTTGTTAACCGCTTTGTATTCCGATGATTCCAAAAGTTCGTCGTGGTTTTGTTTGATTTTCGTCCTGATAGACAAAAATCGAACAAAACTTCGTCGTAGTAGACAAAAATCGATCAAAAGTTCGTCGTGGTTTTGTTTGATTTTCGTCCTGATAGACAAAAATCGATCAAAACTTCGTCGTAGTAGACAAAAATCGATCAAAAGTTCGTCGTGGTTTTGTTTGATTTTCGTCCTGATAGACAAAAATCGATCAAAACTTCGTCGTAGTCGACAAAAATCGATCAAAAGTTCGTCGTGGTTTTGTTTGATTTTCGTCCTGATAGACAAAAATCGATCAAAACTTCGTCGTGGTTTTGTTTGATTTTCGTCCTGATAGACAAAAATCGATCAAAAGTTCGTCGTGGTTTTGTTTGATTTTCGTCCTGATAGACAAAAATCGATCAAAACTTCGTCGTAGTAGACAAAAATCGAACAAAACTTCGTCGTAGTAGACAAAAATCGATCAAAAGTTCGTCGTGGTTTTGTTTGATTTTCGTCCTGATAGACAAAAATCGATCAAAACTTCGTCGTGGTTTTGTTTGATTTTCGTCCTGATAGACAAAAATCGATCAAAACTTCGTCGTAGTCGACAAAAATCGATCAAAAGTTCGTCGTGGTTTTGTTTGATTTTCGTCCTGATAGACAAAAATCGATCAAAACTTCGTCGTGGTTTTGTTTGATTTTCGTCCTGATAGACAAAAATCGATCAAAAGTTCGTCGTGGTTTTGTTTGATTTTCGTCCTGATAGACAAAAATCGATCAAAACTTCGTCGTAGTAGACAAAAATCGATCAAAAGTTCGTCGTGGTTTTGTTTGATTTTCGTCCTGATAGACAAAAATCGATCAAAAGTTCGTCGTGGTTTTGTTTGATTTTCGTCCTGATAGACAAAAATCGATCAAAAGTTCGTCGTGGTTTTGTTTGATTTTCGTCCTGATGGACAAAAATCGATCGAAACTTCGTCGTAGAAGACAAAAATCGATCAAAAGTTCGTCGTCGTTTTGTTTGATTTTCGTCCTGATAGACAAAAATCGATCAAAACTTCGTCGTAGTAGACAAAAATCGATCAAAAGTTCGTCGTGGTTTTGTTTGATTTTCGTCCTGATAGACGAAAAATGATCAAAATTGTCGTAGTAGACAAAAATCGATCAAAAGTTCGTCGTGGTTTTGTTTGATTTTCGTCCTGATAGACAAAAATCGATCAAAATCACTTAAGTTCGTCGTGGTTTTGTTTGATTTTCGTCCTGATAGACAAAAATCGATCAAAAGTTCGTCGTGGTTTTGTTTGATTTTCGTCCTGATGAGACAAAAATGATAAAAGTTGTTAGTAGAAAAAATCGATCAAAAGTTCGTCGTGGTTTTGTTTGATTTTCGTCCTGATAGACAAAAATCGATCAAAACTTCGTCGTGGTTTTGATTGATTTTCGTCATGATGGACAAAATTATGTAAAAACTTCGTAGTAGTAGACAAAAATCGAACAAAAGTGCGTCGTGGTTTTGTTTGAGTTTCGACCAGATACACAAAAATCGATCAAAAGTTCGTCGTGGACTTGTTTGATATTCCTCCTGATAGACAAAAATCTATCAAAACTTCGTCGTAGTAGACAAAAATCGAACAAAACTTCGTCGTAGTAGACAAAAATCGATCAAAAGTTCGTCGTGGTTTTGTTTGATTTTCGTCCTGATAGACAAAAATCGATCAAAACTTCGTCGTAGTAGACAAAAATCGATCAAAAGTTCGTCGTGGTTTTGTTTGATTTTCGTCCTGATAGACAAAAATCGATCAAAACTTCGTCGTGGTTTGGTTTGATTTTGTCCTGATAGACAAAAATCGATCAAAACTTCGTCGTAGTAGACAAAAATCGATCAACTTGTCGTCTTTGTTTTTTTTGATTTTCGTCCTGCTAGACAAAAATCGATCAAAAGTTCGTCGTGGTTTTGTTTGATTTTCGTCCTGATGGACAAAAATCGATCGAAACTTCGTCGTAGAAGACAAAAATCGATCAAAAGTTCGTCGTGGTTTTGTTTGATTTTCGTCCTGATAGACAAAAATCGATCAAAACTTCGTCGTGGTTTTGTTTGATTTTCGTCCTGATAGACAAAAATCGATCAAAAGTTCGTCGTGGTTTTGTTTGATTTTCGTCCTGATAGACAAAAATCGATAAAAACTTCGTCGTAGAAAACAAAAATGAAAATTCGTCGTAGTAGAAATGATAAAAGTTCGTCGTGGTTTTGTTTGATTTTCGTCATTATATACAAAAATCTTTCAAAACTTCGTCTTTGATTTTTTTGATTTTCGTCCTGATAGACAAAAATCGATCAAAAGTTCGTCGTGGTTTTGTTTGATTTTCGTCCTGATAGACAAAAATCGATCAAAACTTCGTCGTGGTTTTGTTTGATTTTCGTCCTGATAGACAAAAATCGATCAAAAGTTCGTCGTGGTTTTGTTTGATTTTCGTCCTGATAGACAAAAATCGATCAAAAGTTCGTCGTGGTTTTTTTTTTTCGTCCTGATAGACAAAAACGATCAAAACTTCGTCGTAGTAGACAAAATCGATCAAAAGTTCGTCGTGGTTTTGTTTGATTTTCGTCCTGATAACAAATTAATTTATAAAAAAATCGATCAAAAGTTCGTCGTGGTTTTGTTTGATTTTCGTCCTGATAGACAAAAATCGATAGAAACTTAGTCGTAGTAGACAAAAAACGCTCTAAAGTTAGGAGTGGTTTGGTTTTATTTTCGTCCTGATAGAAAAAATGATCAAAAGTTGTCGTAGTAGACAAAAATCGATAAAAGTTCGTCTTGGTATTGTTTGATGTTAGTACTGATAGACAACAATCGATCATAAGTTCGTCGTAGTAGACACAAATCGATCAAAAGTTCGTCGTGGTTTTGTTTGATTTTCGTCCTGATAGACAAAAATCGATCAAAACTTCGTCTGGTTTTGTTTTTGTCCAAATTAGTCGTCAAAAATGATCAAAAGTTCGTCGTGGTTTTGTTTGATTTTCGTCCTGATAGACAAAAATCGATCAAAACTTCGTCGTGGTTTTGTTTATTTTCGTCCTGATAACAAAAATCGATTTGTGTAGAGACAAATCAAAATTGTTAGTAGACAAAAATCGATCAAAAGTTCGTCGTGGTTTTGTTTGATTTTCGTCCTGATAGACGAAAATCGATCAAAACTTCGTCGTAGTAGACAAAAATCGATCAAAAGTTCGTCGTGGTTTTGTTTATTTTCGTCCTATAGACAAAAATCGATCAAAACTTCGTCGTGGTTTTGTTTGATTTTCGTCCTGATAGACAAAAATCGATCAAAACTTCGTCGTAGTAGACAAAAATCGATCAAAAGTTCGTCGTGGTTTTGTTTGATTTTGTCCTGATAGACAAAAATCGATCAAAACTTCGTCGTGGTTTTGTTTGATTTTCGTCCTGATAGACAAAAATCGATCAAAACTTCGTCGTAGTAGACAAAAATCGATCAAAAGTTCGTCGTGGTTTTGTTTGATTTTCGTCCTGATAGACAAAAATCGATCAAAAGTTCGTCGTGGTTTTTTTATTTTCGTCCTGATGCAATGTGATTGTGAGGGGTTTTGTTTGTTTGCGATAGAAAAATGATCAAAACTTCGTCGTAGTAGACAAACATCGATCAAAAGTTCGTCGTGGTTTTGTTTGATTTTCGTCCTGATAGACAAAAATCGATCAAAACTTCGTCGTAGAAATGAATTGTGAGAGAAATGATAGTTCGTCGTGGTTTTTTGTTTTCGTCTATAACAAAAATCATCAAAAGTTCGTCGTGTTTTTTTATTTTCGTCCTATAGACAAAAATCGATCGAACTTCGTCGTAAAAAGTTTGTTGCTTAGAAAAAATCGATCAAAAGTTCGTGTGTTTTTTTATTTTCGTCCTGATAGACAAAAATCATCAAAACTTCGTCGTAGTAACAAAAATCGATAAAAGTTCGTCGTGGTTTTTTTTGATTTTCGTCCTGATAGACGAAAATCGATCAAAACTTCGTCGTAGTAGACAAAAATCGATCAAAAGTTCGTCGTGGTTTTGTTTGATTTTCGTCCTGATAGACAAAAACCGATCGAAACTTCGTCGTAGTAGACAAAAATCGATCACAAGTTCGTCGTGGTTTTGTTTATTTTCGTCCTGATAGACAAAAATCGATCAAAACTTCGTCGTGGTTTTGTTTGATTTTCGTCCTATAGACAAAAATCATCAAAACTTCGTCGTAGTAGACAAAAATCGATCAAAAGTTCGTCGTGGTTTTTTTATTTTCGTCCTGATAGACAAAAATCGATCAAAAGTGTCGTTTTCTCCTAATAGACAAAAATCGATCAAAAGTTCGTCGTGGTTTTGTTTGATTTTCGTCCTGATAGACAAAAACCGATCGAAACTTCGTCGTAGTAGACAACAATCGATCAAAAGTTCGTCGTGGTTTTGTTTGATTTTCGTCCTGATAGACAAAAATCGATCAAAAGTTCGTCGTAGTAGACAAAAATCGATCAAAAGTTCGTCGTGGTTTTGTTTGATTTTCGTCCTGATAGACAAAAATCGATCAAAAGTTCGTCGTAGTAGACACAAATCGATCAAAAGTTCGTCGTGGTTTTGTTTGATTTTCGTCCTGATAGACAAAAATCGATCGAAACTTCGTCGTAGTAGACAAAAATCGATCAAAAGTTCGTCGTGGTTTTGTTTGATTTTCGTCCTGATAGACAAAAATCGATCAAAACTTCGTCGTGGTTTTGTTTGATTTTCGTCCTGATAGACAAAAATCGATCAAAAGTTCGTCGTAGTAGACAAAAATCGATCAAAAGTTCGTCGTGGTTTTGTTTGATTTTCGTCCTGATAGACAAAAATCGATCAAAACTTCGTCGTAGTAGACAAAAATCGATCAAAAGTTCGTCGTGGTTTTGTTTGATTTTCGTCCTGATAGACAAAAATCGATCAAAACTTCGTCGTGGTTTTGTTTGATTTTCGTCCTGATAGACAAAAATCGATCAAAACTTCGTCGTAGTAGACAAAAATCGAACAAAACTTCGTCGTAGTAGACAAAAATCGATCAAAAGTTCGTCGTGGTTTTGTTTGATTTTCGTCCTGATAGACAAAAATCGATCAAAACTTCGTCGTGGTTTTGTTTGATTTTCGTCCTGATAGACAAAAATCGATCAAAAGTTCGTCGTGGTTTTGTTTGATTTTCGTCCTGATGGACAAAAATCGATCGAAACTTCGTCGTAGAAGACAAAAATCGATCAAAAGTTCGTCGTGGTTTTGTTTGATTTTCGTCCTGATAGACAAAAATCGATCAAAACTTCGTCGTAGTAGACAAAAATCGATCAAAAGTTCGTCGTGGTTTTGTTTGATTTTCGTCCTGATAGACGAAAATCGATCAAAACTTCGTCGTAGTAGACAAAAATCGATCAAAAGTTCGTCGTGGTTTTGTTTGATTTTCGTCCTGATAGACAAAAATCGATCAAAAGTTCGTCGTAGTAGACAAAAATCGATCAAAAGTTCGTCGTGGTTTTGTTTGATTTTCGTCCTGATAGACAAAAATCGATCAAAACTTCGTCGTAGTAGACAAAAATCGATCAAAAGTTCGTCGTGGTTTTGTTTGATTTTCGTCCTGATAGACAAAAATCGATCAAAACTTCGTCGTGGTTTTGTTTGATTTTCGTCCTGATAGACAAAAATCGATCAAAACTTCGTCGTAGTAGACAAAAATCGATCAAAAGTTCGTCGTGGTTTTGTTTGATTTTCGTCCTGATAGACAAAAATCGATCAAAACTTCGTCGTAGTAGACAAAAATCGATCAAAAGTTCGTCGTGGTTTTGTTTGATTTTCGTCCTGATAGACAAAAATCGATCAAAACTTCGTCGTAGTAGACAAAAATCGATCAAAAGTTCGTCGTGGTTTTGTTTGATTTTCGTCCTGATAGACAAAAATCGATCAAAACTTCGTCGTTTTTTTATTTAGACAAAAATCGATCAAAAGTTCGTCGTGGTTTTGTTTGATTTTCGTCCTATAGACAAAAATCGATCAAAAGTTCGTCGTGGTTTTGTTTGATTTTCGTCCTGATAGACAAAAATCGATCAAAACTTCGTCGTAGTAGACAAAAATCGATCAAAAGTTCGTCGTGGTTTTGTTTGATTTTCGTCCTGATAGACAAAAATCGATCAAAACTTCTCTAGTAGACAAAAATCGATCAAAAGTTCGTCGTGGTTTTGTTTGATTTTCGTCCTGATAGACAAAAATCGATCAAAACTTCGTCGTGGTTTTGTTTGATTTTCGTCCTGATAGACAAAAATCGATCAAAAGTTCGTCGTAGTTTTGTTTATTTTCGTCCTGATAGACAAAAATCGATCAAAACTTCGCTCGTGGTTTTGTTTATTTTCGTCCTTAACAAAAATCGATCAAAACTTCGTCGTGGTAGACAAAAATCGATCAAAAGTTCGTCGTGGTTTTGTTTGATTTTCGTCCTGATAGACGAAAATCGAAAAATCGATAGACAAAAATCGATCAAAAGTTCGTCGTGGTTTTGTTTGATTTTCGTCCTGATAGACAAAAATCGATCAAAACTTCGTCGTGGTTTTGTTTGATTTTCGTCCTGATAGACAAAAATCGATCAAAACTTCGTCGTAGTAGACAAAAATCGATCAAAAGTTCGTCGTGGTTTTGTTTGATTTTCGTCCTGATAGACAAAAATCGATCAAAACTTCGTCGTAGTAGACAAAAATCGATCAAAAGTTCGTCGTGGTTTTGTTTGATTTTCGTCCTGATAGACAAAAATCGATCAAAACTTCGTCGTAGTAGACAAAAATCGATCAAAAGTTCGTCGTGGTTTTGTTTGATTTTCGTCCTGATAGACAAAAATCGATCAAAACTTCGTCGTGGTTTTGTTTGATTTTCGTCCTGATAGACAAAAATCGATCAAAAGTTCGTCGTGGTTTTGTTTGATTTTCGTCCTGATAGACAAAAATCGATCAAAAGTTCGTCGTGGTTTTGTTTGATTTTCGTCCTGATAGACAAAAACCGATCGAAACTTCGTCGTAGTAGACAACAATCGATCAAAAGTTCGTCGTGGTTTTGTTTGATTTTCGTCCTGATAGACAAAAATCGATCAAAAGTTCGTCGTAGTAGACAAAAATCGATCAAAAGTTCGTCGTGGTTTTGTTTGATTTTCGTCCTGATAGACAAAAATCGATCAAAACTTCGTCGTGGTTTTGTTTGATTTTCGTCCTGATAGACAAAAATCGATCAAAAGTTCGTCGTGGTTTTGTTTGATTTTCGTCCTGATAGACAAAAATCGCGCAATACAAGAAAGCTGCGCTTTAAATAGCGAGAGCGAGCACTGAGCGTGGCTTGACTGCAGTGCACGAGTTCAATACAGACCTATTTTGCCGACCAGGGGGGTTGACGGTGTGCAAAAACTATGTCCGAAAATTCTGGCGACAAAATGCCAGGGGTTCCCCGGACCAAGTGATTTCAGGTGTGCTGGACAGCCCTCAAGTCTGCCAGACACAAAATCAAAGTGCTAGGTTATCGAGAACCTCAACACTGCACACTGCCCTCAACGCAGCACCGGGCAAGCAACGGCCCAAAACCCAGGCAACAGTCCAACGACTGGGCCTGCACAGCTTCAGACAGCTGTGGTACGAAGAAACGGCGACGAGACGACGTCGAACTACAGCAGACACAGGTTCCGAACGCAACTTGCGTAGTTTGGTTTATTTCACACGTAAAGCTAGGGTTCACATACGGGGCACGAGCCGGCCCAAAAACTGACTCAAAAACACCTCCAGAATACAATCCCGCCGCAACTAATATTGAGAGAATAAGAAGAGAAAAAGAAATGTGGGGATAAGCTGGGCTAAGCGGCGTTTGAAAACCAAAACAACCAATAGAAAAACACAAAACAACTGCTGGTCTAAAACCGGTAAATTGTGGTCAAGTGACTATGGAATGCGCCAGGTGGGATGGCATCACAGGTATGTCGCCTGGTGAGGCGCGGTTGCGACGTTTCGACAACGGATCCTGCTGTCGTCATCAGGCTAATGTGTCCCCTGGGCGGTATCGAACTTGAGGCGTTGGGCTGTGAGTCTAACAGTCGACGCGACTTCGATAGTCGAATGGTTAAAGCGTTAGACTCACAGCCCAACGCCTCAAGTTCGATACCGCCCAGAGGACACATTAGCCTGATGACGACAGCAGGATCCGTTGTCGAAACGTCGCAACCGCGCCTCACCAGGCGACTTACCCTAACCCAACAGCCCTCGTCAGGGCTACCCAGAGTGGCTGGCAATAAGACCACAACAAATTTTTCGCAAAATGTCAACACGCGGCCACAAAAAAACATTCAGAGAAGTTAAACTTCATTACTCTTTTCCCAATTCTCAAACATATTCTGTATCTAAGCCAAAATCATCCACCTTCGAATCATCATCACCATACCCTACGACTCCATACCTACCCAGTGAGGTTCTAGTTATCTATTTTGATTTCTGATTGTGCTTGAGCAACAATGCAAATTGGGCTGGCATTGCGACATCGCGTGGAACTTTCTTTGTGTTATATCTCAATAAAATTTCTACCAGAAGCTCGGGTGGTTGCACGACAAATGCAGTACAAATGAGTCGACCAGACGCCATGATGATCACCAACAGCTGCCGAAATGTTGGACACGGCTTTCAGACCATCACGGGTGCTGGTATGTAATCGATGCTTGCATCAACCTTCAGATTTTTGAAATAATATATTACCGCCAGGTTTCGGCGTGCACACACCGAACGGAGGACATTGGTCAAGTGGAGGAGGGCACACGTACCAGAATCAGACCATCACGGGTGCTGGTATGTAATCGGTGCTTGCATCAACCTTCAGATTTTTGAAATAATAAATTACCGCCAGGTCTCGGCGTATACACGTCGAACGGAGGACACTGGTCAAGTGGAGGAGGGCACACATTCCCCAATCAGACCATGACGGACGCTGGTATGTAATCGGTGCTTGCATCAACCTTCAGATTTTTGAAATAATAAATTACCGCCAGGTCTCGCCGTTCACACGCCGAACGGAGGACACTGGTCAAGTGGAGGAGGGCACACATTCCCCAATCAGAACAGCAATTCGCCGAAGAATGGTGGACTGAGCTGGACGGCGATTTTTTCGCCCGAGACGTCTGCCGAATCGCGGTCATGCGGCGCACCAGGATGCGTTCTCAAGGTTGGTCTATCGATTACATCTCCACGCCATTGTCCGCATCAAATTTTCTCCGTCGTCAACAGGGTGACTGGGTGGACAAAGAGTGTGGACCCAAAACACATGTCAAGTGTATCTCGAGACAGTGGCGTATCCTGTACCCGGAAGGCAGTAAGCTACATATACTTCTTACTCCTACACACTGTTTGTTAGCAGTGAACTGTTATCAGTGCAAGCCTGAAATAACACATGGTACATACCTCATCATCTACCGCAGAGTCGGCATCAAAGATCCCGTCGGTGGTGTCGCTCGACTGCTACACGTGTGGAAAGGAGTTCCGACATTTCAGACAACATTGAACAAAACACATGACACATACAGTATTACTTAGGTACCCATTCCGATATCTGTATTTATGAAATTAGGTGAAACCATGAAATTGAGAATATGTATTATGAGAATCAGAATCTGTGCCTGAGTGATCAAACAGAGAGTTATTACCTAAATTGAGACATCCAGTATGACTGAGAGCACGAAAGGAATTGTTGAGCGATGGTGCCTGGATCAATAAAATGACTGGTACAAATTGCCAATGAAGCGTTCTTATTATTTTACGAACACGTTTTGACGCGCATCTGGTGACACTTAGTACGCAGTACAAGGAACGAGGGCACTAACCCGGTTTTTTCAGATCAAATAAATCATTTTATGAATCATATGTTAGGGTAAAAAAACGTCCATAAAAATCTGCCTTTCCGTGCAAGTCATTACTGGATGTGGTCGGCACACTACCGGGTGCAATCCCGTTTGCACGGGCAATGTTGTCTTACGCGATCACAAAATCTGCTCGTGTATTTATTGGGGTCACGTGCGTGGCCAACTGGTGCTCAGCGACTAGGCCGTCTTCACAATGACACGGTTTCACGGTTTTGCGGTTGTTGTCTTCACAATGACACGGTTTTACGGTTTCACGGTTTCACGTTTGTTGTCTTCACAATGACACGGTTTCACGGTTTCACGGTTTGGTCTTATTGTTTTGAAACCGTGAAACCGGAAAAAACCAATTAGAACCGGTTCTAATTTGTACACGGTTTCGGCGCGTTTGCTGCACGTATTGGCTCAAGGATTGTTCCAACATTTGATATTTTGACCACAAAACCTTGCGATTTCAGGGACACAACATTGTAATGTTCGCACGCTTACTCTAACGCATTCTGTGATTGATTTTTCTCTTTGGATTGGTCGTACCTGTATGTCAAAAGCGTGTATGTACCTGATGGTAAAAAGACCTTCATTATAGCAACAAAAAGGGTAAAGAATTCGGCCCTCATTTTGTTTCTGACCAGTTGTTTTACTGATGCAAGGGCAGGGTGCCACGTGCTAGTGGATATAGAGAGCTAGACCGAACGATCACTTTCAAGAGGCACGGAGAATATAAAAGAGCTGGACACAGGTATTACTGCAAGAAACATGAAGAATATAAGGAGCTAGACAGGTTACCACACACGAAAAGTATCGACCGATCACCCAAACACAAGTACATATGGACACAAATATCGACCACGAGCTCGCATCGACAAACACGACCAACGATTCGTTGGAAGATGATGAAAACGCAGAAGAGATCGAACCCGAGCCCGAAATCGACACCAATTCCGACACCGAAGCGCAAGGCACCACGACGGAAGGCATCGAATCAGGATAAAGACGATATTGATCGTCAATTTTTGGAATACATCAAGAAAAGTCAGGACAAGCTGGAAAAGGACAAAGAATAACAGCAGAGCGGGTCAATGTCATTCTGTGTCGATCTTGCCCATGACCTTGATGAACTGGACCCAGACACTCGGGCATACCTGAAAGCCCAGTTTCAAATGATGGTGTATGAAGCCCGAAAGTCGAAACAGATAGCCGCACAGGCACTCGCCGTTGCCAATCCAACAGTGCAATGGCTGTCCAGTGCGCCTTAGATTGCTTTTAATTCACTGCTCCATGTGTGCAGCTCTAGTGGTCTGCTCTTTATGTTCTGAAATGATGAAAGTTTATGGTTTGGGTGGTCTGTTCTTGTGTTCTAAAATTGCCAATAATATTTCGATCATTGTGCCCAAAGTTGTGCTATTTGTCAGGTGTTTGTGTTCAGAAATGTGACGAGATACTGCTGTGGTCTGCTCTTTACGTTCCTGTTTTGGATCTGCTCACTCTGGGCAACAGTATGCATCTACTAATAAATATAAACTCAGTTGAATTAACTTTAGTTCTTACATTATGCTGAAACCGTGAAACCGTGTCATTGTGAAGACACAATTTTAAAACCGTGAAACCGTAAAACCGTGAAATCGGATTTCATAGTGAAGACGCCAACGAAGCAAACCGTGAAACCGTAAAACCGTGAAACCGTAAAACCGTAAAACCGTGAAACCGTGCCTTGTGAAGACGGCCTAAGGTCGATGACCTGATTAGCACCCGTCTGTGAAAACAAATCTAAGCGGGCAGCCGAAACACGCTGCACAATTCACATTATGTATGTATAAACATATTAACGATTGAATATCATCATACTGATGTGAACCACGTTGAAATGCTCACAATTTCCTCACCAACGACCAACTTCGGCTCTTCGTGGCCTCGCATTTGTCGGCGGATTCTCGTATGCCGATGTGCTTGGCAGCGCCAAAGGTCAGTCTGAGTGTCACTTGTTGTTCCGATGTCTGTGTTTGATGGCACATGTGCCAACGAAGCAGGACAGAGTAACCGGACGAACGACCACAGTGGCAGCCAGAGCCAAGACAGTGTCCGCAGTTTTCGCTTTTAGGCCGCTCTGGCATTTCCCATCGGATCAGACTCGGCCAGATGGACCCGAAACCCGAAATATAAACTTTTTCTATATCCTTCTGGCTTTCAAAAAAAACCGAAACACAGATCGTTATATTCGAAAATAACTGACAATATAATTGTTCGCATCAGCGATTAGTACCAAAAACAAAACTGAAACATTCCGATTATAATTTTTCATTACGATTACGATTTTCAAAACCCAAGGCACGGACATGGAAAAATTATATTTCTGGTGTGACAGCCTTCATAAAATGAACAAAAAAACATGCGATCGAACAGGTTGGGCGAGCGCGGTGATGTTTCACGATCGCACCCGTGCACTGTTCGATCGTTTCTACACACGCGACGACACATTCAGTTTGGGTGTGTGCAACGGATGTCAATTGATGGCTAATATTGGCTGCATTGGTGCTCGCAATCTTGATGGTGCGCCGGCGATGTTTCAGTAAACATTTGGTTTGCGCTTCTTGCGTATATGGCTCTGCATTAATCATACACTCATGATGCGTGATGCAGTTCGTCATACTGTTTAATGCATGTTATGTGGCGGTTGACGGTTCAGTTTGAATTTCAATGATGTTCGACCTTTGCCACTGATCAAAACAATCGTTCAATCGAACAAACATGGCCATGTGATGTTGACACCCAACCAATTAATCAAAATGACATGAATCAAAACGGATACGGTCAGTGGTCTGTTCATTACAAAAATGGCAGCAACAGGCATAAGAACAGACATGGCAGAAATGTGACTCACAAAGCTTGTGTTGAACGCAGAATGACCAAAAAGCGTCGTATACGCGACCAAACGTCGGTCAAGTCACAAAATTGCAAATCTGCCGAAGGAACTGATGTTTCAGACGGTTTGCTTAGCACACTAGTGCGGCCCGTCGAAAAGTCTATGTGTTCAAATTTGAAATCAAATGAAACAGCTCAAAATGCTGCCAATAGTGATAAAAACTCAGACGGTTTGCTTAGCACACTGGTGCGGCCCGTCGAAAAGCATCTGCGCTCAAAACTGATGTCAAATGACGATGCTATGTGTGTAGAAACGATCGAACAGTGCACGGGTGCGATCGTGAAACATCACCGCGCTCGCCCAACCTGTTCGATCGCATGTTTTTTTGTTCATTTTATGAA